>CM046875.1:527687078-528287078 GCA_025667525.1 Glebionis coronaria | reverse complement strand
GCGGCTGTACTAGCCGTTCTCTTTACTCGACCGTCTCAAAGCAAGACTGCGAACATAAAGAGTGAATCAATTGGATAAATATCCGCTTGATTAAAGTCGTCAATTCAAATTCCTGGAACAAGTTTGATTCATTAAGAATCTTACCATTGTTGCTTTCCAGTTGACACAAGTTTGATTCATAAGAATCTCACAAGTTACCTACCGTAGCGCTGTTTGATGTTGACGCTAGAAGGATTTCCATTCGTCACTGTGAATATTAATAAATATCACTCTGAATGTTCTGGCAAGACCATAAAGATATTGCGTAGAAACCTGAAACGAGTTTGAATCAATTCAGAATCAAACCACTGTTGCTTTTCAGTTTTACATATGTTCAATTCATAAAGAATCTTGCATATGACCTACCGCAGTGCTGTTTGATGTTAACACTAGAAGGATTTCCACTCATCATTGTGAATACTAAGTAGTATCACTCTGAGTGTTCTAGCAATATCACAAGGATATAGCGTAGGACTCTCTTGATCTTCATCCGTGTGTCCTAACGAGATTTGATTGATCTCTTGGCTCTAGACTCTATTTGTGCACTTTTAGTGGTCGGAGGCTGGAGCAGATGCCACCTATTCAATATCAACTATCTCGGAGTGAGAAAGTCAATAGAAGTCGTGTTGATCTCCGTGACAATAAAACAAACTTCTTTTGAGAGAAGCCTGAGTAGCTAGGAAAGGGTTGTGCTTCACATCACTGGGTCCATGATGAGTTTGTCTTCATGATGAGTTGACCCGGTTTCTGCCTAAGTTGTATGGAGGGCTTCTTTCTTTACACCCTTTATCCTTACATTTCTTTTTCATTCTTCAACCCCTTCAATGCTTACCAAGACATCATTACTAGCACCTTGTTGTGATTGTTCCAGTGTTAGCATCAGTACTTAGTCGGCATTCAGCTACGTTCACATTCTACTCCATCTTTCCTAAGGACTTCTAATAATCTATTGGATTGTCCCTGGGAAGATCCCTCCGGTTCTGGTTGGATCATAGGACTTAAACCTAACCACCCTTTTGACACCAATAACGTCGTGAATTAAAGATGTTGTGGGTATTTGATCGTAACCATGAAAACCACTTTAAATTCTAACAAAGTGTTTGAAAAACATTTAACACCTTGCTAGTTTTGTCGTTTTAGAAATGCTCCCCCTTCACATGTGCATCGATAATCGAAAGTGTTTCGCACATGTAGGTAAGAGTTAAAGTGCTTGAGTCTTATATTAGATCACATTTTAATCACATTTTCTCCCCCTATCTCTAATATATAAAATCTTTTGATATTAGAGATACCAAATTTGATTAAAATATATTTTGGAAAAATAGTCTTGAAATCTCCGGGAGAAAGATGTGTTAATCTTTTGCATGAAGTTAAAATGCTTCCCCTCAAAAATTGATCCAATTGAATTGTCATTGTGAGGATATGATCCACATTTCGATTTTTGAGGATGGGAGTTGTTGAACACACAATTTTTGAAAGATTCTTGAATATCTTTGAATGTCTTGACGAATCCACTCAAGTGTAAGAAGATTTAACTTCTTTTGCTAAGGGTAAGAGCACGAAATCGTACACTCCCCCGTGAATATAGTTCCGGGTTGCAATCTGAAAGTAATTACAAGCCATTGTGTTGAGCTCAAAACGTTGAATGTTTTGTGACAAGCTCAACCCGTGATAGATTGCTCTACCCGTTGTTTGGAAATATTAGTCCAAAATAGACAATTTCCTTTATTAAAAGAAGAAATGACATGTTTTGAAAAATATTTACAACTTTCATTCGAGCTTTATGTACACACCTGTGTCGTTATTGAGCGACATTTCTAGGCACGTCCATATTATCGATACTGAAAGACATGTCGAGAAGAATATTTTTGGATTTTGAAAGATTTTTAATTTTGTGTTTTGCTTTTATGTGTTTTATATTTTTGTATTTTGCTTTTTTCAAAGATATTTACAGGTTGATGTTTGAAAGATAAATCAAGCAGGCACCTTTGCCAGAATCTCCAGGTCTGCTGGAGTCAAACATCTCATACCAATTTGCCTAACGAGGTACTCAAACCTATCTTTCGACAGAGCTTTCGTAAACAAGTCGGCTAATTGGTAATCCGTTCCAACAAAGTATAATTCAACGATACCTCTTTCAACTTGTTCCTTTATGAAGTGGTATCTGACATCGATGTGCTTCGTGCGGGAATGCTGTACCGGATTGCAGGAGATGGCTATGGCTGACTTTGAGTCACAGTACATAGGTACTTTATCAAAGTGGAAGCCATAATCCGTGAGTTATGTTCTCATCCATAGAACTTGAGCACAACACGCAGATAGAGACACATACTCCGCTTCAGCTGATGAAAGTGACGTGCAATCCTGCTTCTTGGAAGACCATCCCACAAGCTTATCTTGACCTAGAAATTGTGCACCACCAGAAGTACTTTTTCGTGTATCAAGACACCCTGCATGATCAGAATCTGAATAGGCCGTTAGAAAGAAACCGGTTTCCCTCGGATACCAGAGTCCCAAATGAATGGTATTCTTGAGGTACCGAAAGATCCGTTTAACCTCCTTGAGGTGCTTTTCAGTGGGTCGTGCTTGATAACGTGCACAATAACACGTAGCATGATGAATATCAGGTCTGCTTGCTGTCAAGTACATGAGGGACCCGATCATGGAACGATATCTCGTTTGATCTATGGGTAATCCCTCCAAGTCAGCATCTAGGGATGTGGTTGATAATGGTGTCCCAACGGGGTCACATGAGGTCATACCATGCTTTTTGATTATCTCTTGACAATACTTAGCTTGGTTTATAAAGATACCACTTGGGGATTGGTGAACTTGAATTCCTAGAAAGAATTTTAGTTCGCCCATCATAGACATTTCAAATTTGCTGTGCATTACTTTTTCAAACCATTTTGAAAGTTTTGGGTTTGTAGACCCGAAAATAATGTCATCAACATAAATTTGCACAAGCAAAATGTCATCCCCATATTTATAAGTGAACAAAGTTAGATCAATGGAACCTTTTGAGAAACCTTTGGATACCAAAAATTTTGAGAGCTCGTCGTACCACGCCCTTGGAGCTTGCTTGAGTCCATATAGTGCCTTGTGGAGACGATACACCTTGTCAGGATAATGAGGATTGACGAATCCTTCCGGCTGCGTGACATAGACTTCTTCCTTCAAAGGACCGTTAAGAAATGCTGTCTTGACGTCCATTTGATAGACAGTGAATCCCTTATGTGCAGCATAAGCAAGAAAAATCCTGACTGCTTCCATTCGAGCTACTGGTGCAAATGATTCTTCAAAATCAATTCCCTCTTTCTGGCCATACCCCTTAGCCACTAGCCTAGCTTTGTTCTTGATGATCGTGTTTTCTTCATCCATCTTGTTTTTCCACATCCAACGAAGATTCAAAGGAGTCACATCGTATGGTCTGTCAACAAGTTCCCAGACTTTAAGTCTTTCAAATTGTTGAAGTTCATCCGTCATCGATTCAATCCAAGCATGATCAGCCATGGCTTCTTTGATGTTTTCGGTTCGACAGTACTCACGGCGAGTGCGAACATACAAACATCGCCATCGGTGGCTAGTTGTCGTCTTGTACGAACGGGCTGTGAAGGGTTTCCAATTACGTGAACCAAAGGATGATCTCGGGTCCAATGATGTGTTGAAGGATGTCGTTGATAAAACGTATGCATATTTGACGGATCAACATGGCGAGTAGAAGACTCTCCAGTTTCGTGTACCGGTGTACCGAATGGGTTGATAAATGCGTCTTCGTCAGATAATGCATCGTCTGCTTGATGTGTGTTCTCTAGAGCAATGACAGTAGTTGTGGATGTTGTAGGATCGATTGTTGAATTGATATTCCGAGGAGGTAACTCTGCAACAACCCGTGTTGAAGTAGATGAAGTTGTATCCATTTGTTGACGATGAACGGTATCATCATTCTTATCATGAGTGACAGCGGAAGACTTCGATGCAACTTGTTTCTCCCCCGTGAAATATTCATCATACATTGGTCCATATAACATTTCCAACTCTTCAAGTGTCGTGTCCACTGTCATATCTTCTCTAGGAACATGTTCAGGAACCAGCTTTGAACTTGACGGTTCATTGCTGTGGTCTTGAGTTCCGAGTTCCGTGCGGTTGTGAACGGAAGTCGTGTGTCGTTGTGGATCGGGACTTAAACTGCTTTGTTCAATTGCCATTTCTTGCAATTCATCAAATCGGATGTGAATTGTCTCGACAATCAATTTTGTTCTCTTGTTGTATACTCTATATCCCTTTGACTGAGTTGCATATCCCACAAGAATACATGAATCACCTTTCTCTTTCATCTTATCCAAATTTTCACCATCTCGAATAATGTAGCAAGTACATCCAAAAACATGAAGGTGTTTGAGTGAAGGTTTTCGATCATGAATTATGTGATATGGTGTCTTTTCATGTCTTGGGATAATTAAGGAACGGTTTTGTGTGTAGCATGCGGTTGACACGGCTTCGACCCAAAAGTATAGTGGAAGTTTTGAAGCGGATAATAATATTCGAGCAGCTTCAACCAAAGTACGGTTTCGTCTTTCAACAACGCCGTTTTGTTCGGGTGTTCGAGCAATAGATGTTTCATGTTCAATCCCTTCGGCTTCAAAATACTTTCTCAGATTTGAATTCAAGAATTCTGTACCTTTGTCTGTACGAACCACTTTAACTTGAGCTTGAAGACCACGTTGTATCAATTTAAGAAAGCTGATGAGAACGTCGGGTGTTTCATCCTTGGACCGCAAGAAGTGAGTCCATGTGTACCTTGAGTAATCATCGACTATTACAAGAATATATTTCTTTCCATTGATACTCTGAACACGCATGGGACCACACAGATCCATGTGAAGAAGATCTAACCGTCCTTTAGAGCTTGGTGTGGTCTTTGTTTTGAAGCTACTTCGTTTAGCTTTACAAAGTTCACAAGAAGAACAAAGATGATCTTTGATGAATTTCAAGCTTGGAAGGCCTCTCACAATATCTTTCTTGGAAAGCAAGTTAATGGTATCAAAGTTGAGATGAGAAAGACGTTGATGCCATAACCATGCCTGAGTCGTTGAAGCTTTTGCCATGAAGCAAATTGGAGTTGATGAAGTTGTGTCTTGAAGTGAAATTGTGTAAAGATCAGTACCCCGTGTACCGGTAAGTAAGTCATTCCCATCATAATCACGAACAAAACATGTCTTCTTTCTGAAAGCAACTTCCAAATCTGCATCACAGAATTGACCAACCGAGAAAAGATTATGATTGAGCCATTCGACGTAGTATACCCTTTTAATCGTGATATTCCCCTGAACCAAATCTCCATATCCTAGGATCGGTGCAAATTGATCATTTCCGAATCGGACCGTACCCAGGAACTTCTCCACGAAGTTAATTAGAAGCTTGAGATTCCCCGTCATGTGCTTCGTGCATCCAGAGTCCAGTATGAAGAGAATTATTTGTATCACCTGCAGAAGAGTTAGAACACGATGGAGCATTTGCTAAATTGGATACCACAGTAGTTGTGATAGTAGAATCATTAGTGTCCTTATCAACATTTAAAGGCAAACTAACACTCGTTTTCACATTTTCTGTCCTAACTTTAGGCATCCATTTATATCCAGGAGGACATTGATTAGCAAACCACCATTTCCAAGACTTACTGGCAGACTCATATAATTCCTTAATTTTGCTTCTAGGATTCTTAGTGGTGGAGTCTGATGCAATACTTTTCTTAGTGGGGGTAGCACCAGAATGGTTCACTTTGCGTTTGGGTTTACTAGCACTAATAGGCATCACAGTTTGCTTCTTAGTTCTAGTTTCTACGCCTTTGACATTATTCATAGCACACATAGAATGATTAGCATTAGCACACATGCCACATTTGACACAAACAAATTTCACATTCATAGCATTCAAAGTCGAATCATTCAAATCGTCATGACACGCGATTACAGACGTTTTATTCTTAGAAACATTGAAAATCCTAGGGTGTTCTTCTACTTGCTTCATCTTCCCTTGATTCTTGTGTTTCCAGACCTTATCATTCACTTGAGTGCTCTTAAGCTGAGGCCGGCTAACACTAGTAGTGGAGACTATTCCTGTAGTAGAAGACACATGAATATTAGTGTTTCTAGAAGTCTGAGGCGAGTGAGTATCTTTGTTTGTGGGCTTAGTGGACATTCTATACATCCCTGGTTTAATGACATTATTGTGCTTAACGCTTGGTGCTATAGGATTCCTTATGGGTTGATTCTGTGGTAACCTTTCCTTTCCATCCATCTTGGGGGCAAACACAGGTTTTGCAAACGAGGAATTTGATAAAGCAGATGGTTTTCCCAAGATAGAGGATCTATTTACTTTAGAAGCATTGGGTTGTCTAACAACAGGTTTCTTAATGCTAGGTTCCACGATTTTCCCACCCATTTTAGCAATGAGTTTCTGCAACTCTGCTATCGCTCTGTCCCTGTCTTGTAATTGAGCTTTCAACCCTTTAATTTCCAAATTTTGTTCATTCATTTCTCGAAATGTTTGGGAAAGTTTTTCTTGCAATTTATTATCATGTGGAAAACGACCAACGTCTTTTTGCAAAGCAAGTTCAAGTGAATGACAATGTTTTTGAAGGAAATCAGTTTTGTGTTGAAGTAACTCAAAAGCCTTTTTGTCAACATTTTCTTTACATTTCGAAAGCTCAATTTCAAGACGTTCACATTCTTTGATCTTATCAAGATATTGGCATGCAACTTCAGAATATTCATCAATATCAGCACAAGATGTAAAATAAGCACACATAACATCTTTAGAAACGCATTCTTGCAAGAGTAAATCATATTCATCTGAGAAATCAGACTTCTCCATTTGAAGATCATCAATGTGTTTCTCAATAGATTCAACATATTTTAAATCATCAAACATTTCAGTCCGAATGAACTCCTCAAGTTGAAGAACAGTTTCTTTAATCAACGCCGTGTTTGGAATTAAGAGTTCTTTGACAAGCAAAGTAATATCTTGAGGAATCGGACGTGTCCACTCAGCATTTTCACGTTTCGCCCAGTCTCTTTCAACAATAGATTTAACATTATCTATGTGGTGTTTAAGAATACCTAATGTTTTCCTACTCTTGCTTTTAGATTCATCTAGAGGGAGGTAGTTTATGTATTTGTGAACATTAGATTTCTTAGGGGCAAATGCTTTCTTCCATTGAATTCTCTTTTGTTTGCATTCTAGGAACACTTCCTCACGAGTTTTCTGAGTTTGTTTGTTGAACAGGCCATAAAGACTATTCTCATAAGCATAATTATATGGTTTCACAAACTCCTTATTAACAAGTGGTTGACTATCAGCATCCCAAAGGGCAGTCTCTTCACTATTGGCACTAAGAGGCATGCAATCAAGATCGGTCCTTTCAGTCTCATCAAGATAGAGACACGGGTTCGCAGCTTGAGCTTTGGCAAGGTACTCAGGACTTGCAAAGCTAGCTTGACCCTTAAACATCGATGGAGGTGCTAGCATTCTTACGGATTGAATAGAATCATGCGTTTTATAAACAACGTTCTTCAAAAAGTCGACTTGTGCTTCTAGTTTTGTAACTTTTTCGGTTTCTTTATCATATCTACTTTTGAAGTCTTGTTTTAACGCATCTACCTCTTGGTTCTTATCCTCTAGAATTTTAGCAGAATCAGTAGTGGTCATAGAGAGCTTTTGTTCAAGTTCATTAACTTTGGTATTGGCAAGGTACGTTTTTTGACGTTCATCCATTAAGAAAACATTATATTGACGCTTCTCTTTGGCTAATAACTCAAGAGTGGTATTATATTTGTTTTCAAAATCGTCCTTTTGACTTTTTAACGCACTTCCCTTGTACCCCTCAAGCTCTTTGGTTTTCTGAAGGAGCTCATCTCTATAGTTTTCAGTCATCTCAGTAGATTTGATAAGAGCAGCTTTGCATTCTTCAAAACTTTGAGTGAGCGTAGCGTTTGCCTTCCTTAATTGCTTTTGACTCTTTTTATTTTCAGTGACATCTTTTTGTAAAGTAGCAATTAAATTAGCAAGCGCAATACGTTCCTCTTCATCATATTCATTTGCATGTTGATCATCCTCAGACTCATTATTGCACATGTCTGATGAATCGGGTGTGGTATTACTATCAACCGTTTCCATCATACACGTGTCATTAATGGCATTGGGTAGATCACTATGCTCAGGAATATCACCAAACACATTATATTCATCAGTAGTGTGTACCTTATCGATTGGCTCAGTGTCAAAGATAGGGCCATTGTCATCTTCAGTGACTTTGAGAACTTCTTCAACCTTTGCCATGTACGAGTAATGTGCATCAAGCTCTTGATCAGAATCTTTGATATTAGGTTTTTGCTAGGGGTTTCAAAATATTTCTCGCGATCCTCTCGAATTGATCTCAGTTAAAAGTGGAATGATTTGTTCTTGGTGACAAAAAGTGGATTTGGTTTTCTATTCTACTAAACAAGGTGAGTGAATAAAATGGTAAGGAAATAAACTTAAACCAAGCAACGAATAAAAAGCAAAACTTGAATTAAAGCTGGAAAATTACTCTTAAGAAAAATACCCCATGCGGAATGTTGCTCTATTCGGAATGTATGGCCATTCGGAAAGTTGACATCTATGCGGAAAAGTGCTCTTATGCGGAAAATAAAGTCTATTCGGAATGTTTTGTTACGCGGAAAATAATGCCTACTCGGAATATTATGCTATTCGGAAAATATTCCGAATAAGGAAACAAAAATTGACTATTCGGAAAGTTGAAAATGTTCCGAATAGGGGAAAAATGGAAAACCCTATTCGGAATAAAAACTCTATTCGGAATATCGTAAAAGTTCCGAATAATAAAACAATAAAAAGCCTATTCGGAAAATATGGGCTATTCGGAATATTTGAAAAGTTCCGAATAAGGAAACAGAAAGAATTCCTATTCGGAAAATGAAGCCCTATTCGGAATATATGAAAAGTTCCGAATAAGAAAATGAAAACACCCCTATTCGGAATATCCAATATTCCGAATAAGGGAAACTCAAAATGGTCTATGCGGAAAATATCTGGGTTGAAGAACAGTACCAGTAGACACGAAACAGGGAGCTCGGTTTAAATCCAGAATCAAACTAAATACTCAAAAAGGTTTTACCAAATTAAACACAAATCATTTAAACATCATAAGTAACAAATCCCACCAATAAAAACACTAAATCAACAACTTTTTAAGATCGAACTAGAATCAAATAAAAAAAAAAACTCAAAAACTTGCAAAAGATGATGATGAAGAACAAGATGAATAGAAAGATGGAATGGATTGATTAATGAAAAAGTAACAAGGTTAATGATTAAAGATTACAAGATTGAAAGAAAAAGATGAAAATCACCAAACTCCCTAATGGAGTTGGTGATGGAACGAACTACAGGAACGGGGAAAGAAAAAAAATGACTAACTCCCTAATTGTGTGAAGGGAAAAACTATTTATACTCCTAGTGGTTGGTTGGTGAGTGGGCTTTTTCCCTTTCTTCTTGTCTTCTCGTCTTTTCAGAAAAGTTGACGTTTTCGATTCTGATTCGGGATTTGTTGTCGATTAAATCCAACTCGTCTTTTAATTTCTTCGTTAAATAGATTCGAGTTTCTTCGACTATGAAAATCTTCCGTCTTTAGTCCTTTTTTTCGATAAATCTTCGAATAGGCCTAGTGACTTCAAATCTTTTGCATCTCTTGAACAATGGACTTTATCTTGAGTCTTTTTCCTTGATAAATCCCGTGCAATCCCATGTTTTCTTTAATATTCATCCGGTTAGCTCTGAAAACACAATAAACACAAAAACCACGCATAATTCCAAACAAATGATATTAAATACGTGTTTTGGTCTTGTTTTAGCCCGAATTAAGTGGTGAAAGGATGGGTGTTTACACACCTATCAATCTTCATCATCAGTATCATCAAGCATTGCTCCTTCCTCAGCTGACAATTTAACCCCTGCTTCCATTTTCTTGCATAACAGCATCTTTTCCTTGTGATAGCTGGAGTCTCTAACCCTTTTCGGCTTCCTGCATTCCTTTGCCATATGCCCATAACCTTGGCAATTGAAACATTGAATCCCACTCTGCTGAACCACTTGACTTCCAACCGTTTCCCTATTCCCAGTAGCAGCAGCAATCCTCTGAGCATCATACTTAGCAGTTTGTCGATCATATCTTGCAGAACCTCAACATGTGTTGGATTATGTCGATCATACCTAGAAGGACTTTCACCACGTCGACGTGTGTCATACCTTGGAGGACTCTCAACATATCGGTTCTTTGTGTTAGATGATGTGCGAAGATTGTTGTTGGTGGGTTTGTAGATTTTCTTGTAAGTCTTCATTATGTAAGCAATTTGTTGTTTCATCTCTCGGTTCTTTTGAGCTTGGTTTTCATCACTATCTTCTTCAGATGAGGACTCAGATGGTGGTGATGGTGCTCTTGGCGCTTTACCTCGAGATTTTGTGGAAGATGAAGACTTAGATGATGTGGAATATCGTGGTGAAGATGATGTATTGGAGTATGGCTTAGGAGCACGAGAGTGAGGATCTTGAACTTGTTGAGTGGTAGTCAGTAAAGCAAGTGGATTAGCCGTCTTGGCAACACGTTCAGCTCGAATCTCATTTGCTTCATTCTGAAATTGCTTCAAGATGTCAAAGAGTCGATGATATGAGACCTCGTCTAACTTTTCTTGTTGTTTCACCAAAGTGACGAACCGTGTCCATTCGGGTTGAAGTTGTTGAAGAAATTGGACATTGACTTGCATGGTGGAGACTTGCAGATTATTTCTTGTCATGTCATTCATCATCTTATAAAACCTGGAGTAGTAAGAGTCAATTGATTCTCCATCCTTTGAAGTAAACTTGCCAAAATTCCAAAACAAGTTTGTTTTGACATCTTGTTTGTTGAGTGATTCTCCTTGTTGCAAGCGTTCAATAGCAGTCCACATTTCATGTGCTGTAGGGCATGCATCAACCGTGGAATAAATATCATCTCCAATCCCACTTAAAACCATATAGATGGCTTCCTTCTCCGCATCATGCCAAGCACAATTTTCAGGTGTGAGATCAGCTCTTGTTTCATCACGTTCACTTGCAGGTATTGGATCAGTAGTATCTGTGGCTGCTCTTGGAGGAACTGAGATCTTCTTAAATATATATGGTCCATGAGTAATACATTTCCTCAAGGCATCACCATTAGGTCTTGTATCAAGATATCGTATGAAACGTGATTGCCATTGAGCATACCGACCAGATACAAGCATTGGTGGTCTCTCTTTGTTACCCGCCACCATTATGTTGTTGTTCGTCACACGATATTCGGCAGTAGAATCCATCTCAATTTTCTCTGAAATGATGAAGTGAATATGGATCTTAAGTAGATTTGTTGTGATTGTTGTTGTGGTTTAAATTCCGAAAATTGCAATTTTTTTTTCTCAGCCCGACAATAAATTCCTCAGTCCGACAAAACGGTAGACCTAAAAAATTTGTAATCACCAAATTTTGAAATTGAGCTAGAAATGTCCTAAAACTAGTATGGAAATTTTTTTTTTTTTTTTTTTTAATCTTCGTGTAAACTACGTTCCGAAACTAGTCTAGATGGTGGCTAAGTCTAAAAAATACTCAAAAAAAATTTAGCTAAACATGTCATCGGAATGTCCATCGGAATCTGTTCAGATCGGAATATGGCTTAGATCGGAATATGTCTTAGATCGCAATGCACAGTCGTAATCCCAGATCGCAATGTACTGTCGTAAACCCAGATCGCAATGTACTATCGTAATCCCTGATCGCAATGTACCTGTCGGAATCCCAGATCGGAATGTTTAGATCGAAATGTGGCTGAAACAAATTTGGCAGAGTAACGACTTAACAACTTCCTTATAACCGTCGGAATCCCAGATCGCAAAGAACGATCGGAATGTCCAGATCGGAATAATTATCGAAATCCTCAGTATCACAATGTGGAACCAATCACTTTCCGATGGTGATGGTTATTGCGATGGGAGCCCCATTTACTTGTACTTTCCGAAATTTAAGCTGTCGCAATAAGGGACCTTATTTCCAACTTTTTAGGCAACGATTTTAGCAACTTTTAGGCAACAAATTTAGCAACTTTTAGGCAACAAATTCGTGATTTTTACCAAACCAAAACAACCAAATCTCTACAACAAGTATATAGAAGATTTGTAGCAAGATGAAGAACACGAAAAACACAAAAAGAATTTGAATTCGTGATGATTTATAGATTAAATCATACGAATCAAATATAATAACAACAATCAATCACAAATCTACCCTGTGGCGATTGATACCAATTGTTGTCCCTTTTATATGAATGATATACTACACGAATTTAAAGAAAGAAAGGTAGAAATGAGAAGAATTCTAGAGAGAGAAAGTAGTGAGAGAAAGTGAGAGAGAAATGGTTGGAACTAGGTGAATGTTAGATTAAGGAATGAGAATACAAATGAACCAACCACCCTCCTAACATGCTAGGAGGGTAGTATATATAGTCCACCCACATGCGGGCTTTAATGGACTATATATTGGGCCGGGCTTGTTTTGTTTGGACTTTAATTAGTTTAAATCCAAGCCCGTAAACCACGACTAAATAACTACTTATTACAACGTTCTAATAATTCTTACAATAATAACCTATGACCGAGCATTCTTGTTTGACTCAATATTTTGAGGCTAACATTTCATCATATCAGTTGATCTGCTAGCAATGAAAGTATTCAAATGGTAACTTGTCGAACAATGATTGACAAACAAATTTGCAATTTCTAGATATTTAAGGGATTTACATTGCCAAAAGTCATTTTGCATTGTAAACATGTTTCATCCCTTATTTATGCCTTAAGTTTCCAGATCTCACTGAGTAACTCAATTAAGTTGACTAATCTAAAGAACGTAAAACCTTCATGTGCAATCTTATTCAGGCATGAAGTTTTCTCTCCATTACAACATCGTCCAATATCTTATATGACGACAATTGTAACTTCAAGTGTTCGTCAATTAGAGGGCACATGACTTAAATTTTTAGGGTATAGATTTTGGTGTCAAAATCATGTATGGAGAAGCATGCATACACCTCCATAACATAAGTTTAATAAAAACGTTTAGTAAACTTTTTGGTGAGACTAAAAGTTCATCATATATTCGCAAGTTGAGGTATTGGTTGAACCAATTAAAGATTTTACACACAACTAAATTCACACCGTACTTTTTCTAGAACTCAGCTAAAGCACAAAGCAATAACCTTATTCATTGTGTTTCGAATGTGAATTAATGTAGTTAAATCAACCTTAAAGAATTATACCAATAACAACCGTATGTAATTCCAATTTTGACGCACAGGCGAGCCGGGAATTTGGTCAGCGCTGAAGCATAACACCTCCTTCCTTAACCGGGTACATGACCAGCGGTGCGTTATACCCACTTTATAGTTTGTCAAAATTGAGTAGGCCGTTAAGTTGCTATTGCAATTCTAATCAACGCAAATCATATGTAATTTATATCTCAAAAACAACTCATTAATTTTTATATGATTTAGTCCATGTTAATTTTCTTGTAAAATTACCCTTGTTTACAACATACAATCAATATAAAACGTAAGAAAACAAGCAGGTATAAAAAAAACTAAATCATAAACACATAATAACAATCTATATGTGCAATAAATAAATTAAATAGCCACATGCATACGATTTATTCAATAAATAATATCAAATCTAGGTTTTTATATTCATATAAAAGTCTTCCCTAATTTTAGATTTATTGAATCAAATAAAGCATGTAGCAAAACACGTAACAATTACCACATAAAACATATGATCCATGAAAACATGCATGTTCATCACGGATCTCCCACATATCTTAACAATTAAATCTCTATGGATCGAAACATGAATTTACACAGCATAACAATTAATCATGCAATTCATCAAAATTCCACCCAAATCACTTAACAATTTAATTAAATCACTACGGATCGTAACCACGCATGACATAACAATTAATTCATGCATACATCTAAAGTTAATTACCATGTAATTTTAGGGTTTACAAAAAAAATTGTTTTTTATAAAAAATTCGGAAAAAACGATTTTTAAAAAACAATGAAAAACAAAACCCTAATTTTTATAAAACCTAAAAAACAACATGTAATTTTTAACACAAATCAATATTAGTTAAAAAAACTTTAGATCTTGATAATTATAATCATGTTAAAACGGCTCTGATACCACTATTGGTTTATATAGTTCATAACAATTATTTAAAACCATAAACAATATCAAAGCACACGTATAGCGGAAGCGAATCAACAAGATCATTAATTTAACACAATTATATTAATCAAGATTAGGGTTACATACCTTTATCCTAGCAAGATCCACAAGACGACGGAATGAACGGCAACTAGGGTTTATCACGAACACCACCAAGAATATAATCTAAAGGAAGATTATATCACGCTCTTGTACACACGTAATACGGCAAGTTAACCGTGAGTCTAGCACGAACAAACCGAGCTTCAACGCTTATGGAATATCTACCCAATAACCCTAGAGAGGGACTAGGACTAGATATAATTTAAATAGAAAATTCGAAAACCAAAACCTTAAATAAAGGGGTGTTTGGCCGGCGACTATAGCAAAGAAAAGAGAGAGGGATTGAAAAAATTATGAGCTAGGGATTTGTTTATATAGGCTTGGCAAACCTTGGGCTCCAAGTCATAAACAAATTGGGAAACAAAAGTTTCCCTTTGCCCCCTCTATAAACCGCCGATCAACACCCTCCATAAGGGGTGTTTGTGTAATTTTTTCCTTCTTCTTTTAGCTTCTATTTAATTCCATAACGGTCGTTATAACTTAACTTTTATTTATCAACGATCGTTATTTAAGCTTTGGTTTTATTTAATAAATATATAAAATATATATTTAATTAATAAATTAACCCTTTACGTTATGTGTGCAATCCCGTGATCCCGAGTTCGATCCTATCTCACGACTATTAATTTTAAGTCCATAAACTTTCAGTCCGCACGTCAACCATCGTGTCAGTGGTAACAATAAGTTTTGCTGCGATCTTCACGGAGTCATAGAACGGAATTTAAGGGTAAGAAAGATGGTGTGGGGATAAAAATCCCAGTTTGGGAACAACTAGAGGATCATTGAATTTATGGTTGAATATATTGAAAGGAGGTGACGCGGGATCTAGAGAGGAACCAGCTGCCTGTATACTCCCAAACAGCTGGTGAGCGCTACCCACCATCGTACCGTGGGTAGTGCCTGTTGGAAGATAAAATACGTTGGAGCTGGGCCAGTCATCCTTGTGGATTCTACGAAAACCTTACAGAGCACAAACCGAAACTTGGGAACATCCCCGAATGATGGCATCTTGTCGTGAACAAAAACCAATAAGCAATACTACAAAATTATAATATTTATATTAAATTGTGTTTTGAACGTTATAGCAAACTCACAATTGTTCCTCTGTTAGATCTGAAAAGTAGTATCCTTCATCCAGTTTTGGCAGCTTTAGACTGCTAGAGACATTCGAGTAAATATTAATTTGGAAGACAAATTACATATAAACAAAAAAAAGTATTGGTTGATTGATACATAACTAATTAATGCTTACGTTTCTTCTTTCTTAAAATCGGGTACTTTAGGACTTGATGTAGTTTCTCCTGGTTTGGTAAAGCTTTGTGGCACCTTTAATCTCCTAAATGCACTACAAAATTCATGACATTTTATTAATAAATTAAATGTGAAAGAGTAAGTAATAGAGGGGAGCACTAAAAGTCTATTCTTACTCTTTTAGAGTAAGTAAAAGTATTTTCTAGTAAGTTTTTACTAAAAAGAGTCACAAAAAGTTATTTTTATCAACTCCACTCTTAAGAAAAAAAGTAAGCAATAGAGGGGAGCACTAAAAGTCTCTTCTTACTCAAAAAAGAGCAAGCAAAAGTGTAAAACTTTTAACGACTCTTTTTTAGTAGGAAAAAGAGTAATCAATAACTAATTTGGTTTCTTTTGTAGAGGGATAAAGTTGACGTTATAGTCATTTTTATTGTACACAATGTGTTTGATGAAATGTCTAGCTTATGTTTTTTTGTTTTAATTGTAAGAACACTACTTTAGTACCACAATGCACCATTAATCATTTTATTGCAATTTTAAGTATAAATTCGAAAAATATTAAATTCAAACTAAAAAATTTGGAAACCATAAAAGTTATTGATTCTCGGTCAATCCTTACTCGTGTTCATAAATAAATCAATTCCTATGTAATGTGAGTGAGATATCGAAAATGATGTTTTAGTCATATTTGACGATGAAAAACATGTTTTATGAACAATATGGATTATGATGAACATTTTTTAATACTAACATTAAGTGATTAAGAAAACTAACTAATGAACAAGAATTTTATATATGGATAAACATTTCTTTTATCGATGAACAAAGCTTACTGTTGATGAACAACCTTTTTTAATTGATGAACAAAGATGTAAACTGATGTTTTAATCTCGTCAATTAGTTAGTCGTGTTCATCGATCAGTATTATTCATCACTACATGTTGTTCATAAGTATTCATTAGTTTAATTTGAAGAACTTCTGAACCAACACTAGTTGATTTATAAGCCCAACTACTAATGAACAAACACTAGTTGACTTACAAGCCCACCTACTGATGAACTAGATAGTCTTGTTCATCAGTCTATCACTCTAGTTGATGAACTGATGAGCAACAGTTTCTGATAGTCAAAATCATGGCTGACAAAGTGATCCATTGAAATATACTTGGATGCGGTAATGAAAGCAGTAGTTAATGGAAGTACTACTGGAGTTTGATCACCTGGAGCCGTCGATTTCATTACCTTGAAGAGTTCATTTGTATGATACTCGCACTCATCTTTGCTGATCTTCATATGAATTCTATCATTCAACAAAATTAGTTTAGTACAAATTCAAATTTAATCCATAAGTGGTTTTTATCAAAAACACAAAGAACATAAACATAAGGAATCATAGCACCAAAACTATGTGAACCGACATTCATAATTAGGTTCTAATCCGATTTAGTTTTAAAAATCCTCAATTATGAAAGTAAGAACCCTAAAACAAATTGATTGAAAATGAGTGAAGATACTTAAAATTAATTGATGTTAGATGAAGGTTGAGTGAAACCATTGTCTTAAAACCAATTAATTTGAGTAATTGTAAGCTTTTTAAAACTTGTCAAGGATGGTTTTAGTGAAAACCCATCGCCACCAAGAAAAAAGAAAGAGTGGGTGTTTTTGAAATAGTATTATTTGAAATAGTTAACAAATGGTTTTTTCTTGACTTGTGCTAAAAAGATGATTGCATGCATCTTTTTACACACTTGTGACATTTATTTTCAAAACTTATGTGATACCTATTTGAATCTGTAAGTGTATGTCAATGTAAAAGCACTTGTTGTTGGTTTTCATCAACTAGTTAGACCTAGGGTGAATTCTATACCAAAGGCGAATTTTGTCATAGGTCGGTTCTATGCCAATTTTTGCATACTTTACATTGGTACGACTTAAATCGAGTTCATGGTCAGATTCGGAACCCGGCGCATAATATGAGATGAAACATACTCGTGACTTTATTATTTGATGAACAAGTTTGCTTGAGATGTCCATTGGCGATCTTAAAAGGTGTAAGGACATTCCATTCAAACACTTTTCAACAATAAAATTCATGAATTGTCTCATAAGTTTTAAGAGTTGCACTTGCAATGCAATTAGCGCTAGACGCTTACTCCGTCCCATATTAATAGTCCATTGTTGACTTTTCCGGTCTTAATTTTATAACTTTGACCTCAAATATCTTCGATTGTGTTATATGATACTTGATGAAAATTATACCAATGAAAATACATTTGAAACGTAGTCCATTTATATATTTTGCATCAAGTATCACGTAACACAAATAAGATATTTAAAGTCAAAGTTTCCAATGAATGGAAGAACTTAACCCGACGGGAGATTGGGTACGACGGGGGGCTCGAGCCCTCGATAATCCGAGGACCGCCACAGGGGAAGAGTCCTTAGAAAGGTTACTTTCCCTTTTTTCCGATCTGGATCAGGGCGGAAGAGGGTCTGTGGCGTTCATCAAATTAAGGGGTAAGGGTTTTCGGAGGGAGACCCCCCCCCCCCCCCAGAAGGCTCTGGCACATAGGTCAGAATAGCAGAAATAGAGCTCTTTGAAATTAAAAGCGGTATTCCCCCTTATATATAGCCCAAAAGAAATAGAATCATGGAATTCTCTCCGAGAGCTGCTGAACTAACGACTCTATTAGAAAAAGTATAATTAGCAACTTTTACACGAGTTTTCAAGTGGATGAGATTGGTCGAGTGGTCTCATTTAGAGATAGGATTGCATGTGTTTACGGGTTGAACGAGATTCAAGCTAGGGAAATGGTTGAACTTGCCAGCAGTGTGAAAGGAATAGCCTTGAATATTGAGAATGAGAATGTAGGGATTGTTGTCTTTGGTAGTGATGTTGCTATTAAAGAAGGAGATCTTGTCAAGCGCACCGGCTCTATTGTGGATGTCCCTGCGGGAAAGGATATGCTAGGGCGTGTGGTCGACGCCTTGGGAGTACCTATTGATGGAAGAGGGGCTCTAAGCGATCACGAGCGAAGACGTGTCGAAGTGAAAGCCCCTGGGATTATTGAACGTAAATCTGTGCACGAGCCTATGCAAACTAGGTTAAAAGCGGTAGATAGCCTGGCTCCTATAGGCCGTGGTCAACGAGAATTTATAATCGGGGACCGACAAGCTGGAAAAACAGCTATTTCTATCGATACCATATTAAACCAAAAGCAAATGAACTCAAGGAGCACCTCTGAGAGTGAGACATTGTATTGTGTCTATGTAGCGATTAGACAGAAACGCTCAACTGTGGCACAATTAGTTCAAATTCTTTCAGAAGCGAATGCTATGGAATATTCCATTCTTGTAGCATCCACCGCTTCAGATCATGCTCCTCTGCAATTTATTGCCCCATATTCTGGCTGTGTCATGGGGGAATATTTCCGCGATAATGGAATGCACGCATTAATAATCTATGATGATCTTAGTAAACAGTCAATGGCATATCAACAAATGCCATTATTGTTACACCGACCACCAGGCCTTGAGGATTTCCCAGGGGATGTCTTCTATTTACATTCCCGTCTCTTAGAAAGAGCCGCTAAATGATCGGACCAGACAGGCGCATGTAGCTTGACCGCCTTACCGGTAATTGAAACACAAGCTGGAGACGTATCAGCCTATATTCCTACTAATGTGATCCCCATTACTGATGGACAAATCTGTTCAGAAACAGATCTTTTTTATCGCGGAATTAGACCCGCTATTAACGTCGGCTTATCTGTCAGTCGTGTTGGGTCTGCCGCTCAGTTGAAAACTATGAAACAAGTCTGTGGTAGTTCAAAACTGGAATTGGCACAATATCGCGAAGTGGCCGCCCTTGCTCAATTTGGGTCAGACCTGGATGCTGCGACTAGGGCATTACTCAATAGAGGTGCAAGACTGACAGAAGTACCAAAACAACCACAATATGCACCACTTCCAGTTGAAAAACAAATTTTAGTCATGTATGCAGCTGTCAATGGATTCTGTGATCGAATGCCACTAGACAGAATTTCTCAATATGAGAGCGCCATTTTAAAGAGTATAAAAACAGAATCTACAATCCCTTTTAGAAAAAGGTGGCTTAACTGACGAAAGAAAAATGGAATCAGATACATTCTTAAAAGAATGCGCTTTGGGTTACACAATATAAAATAAAAAGAGAAATATGAAGGAACGAAGTTGACACAATCTCATTTATTTCCGTTGGTCAACAACCAACAAAAGTTCTCGTTTAGTTCTTCACTACTCGTACAAGAAAAAGTCACTTTCTGTCTGGAGGGAATAATTTGATTCTCAATCCAGAATGTCTCCATAATTTTTTTATGAGCGTCTCTCTTATTATGATTTTTGGTTTCTCAATGGATTTAGTTTATTTAGAGTCGCAAGGGCATAATCTGACAATTGAGAATTACGAGGAAAAAGTGACTGATTATGTAGTAGATAGTATGAAGGCCCTCACTGATGACCACCTATCAAACTTTTTTTTCTAGTTTAGTATTTTCTTTTGATATGAATGGTACAATATATTTTTTCTTACTATCTACTAAAAGGAAAGTCGCATGATTGGTTCGAATCAACCAGAAGAAAGGTCTGTGTAGAGAAGCATCGAGAAATGTTATTAAAATTGATCATACGGCTTAGAGGAATTCCTCTATCCACTTTTAGGCCAGTAGTATGGAGTCATCTAGTTGACTTTTAGCGCTCTCTCAATAAGGAGAGTAAGTCCTCTTTCAACACCTATCCTCATTCATTGTAACATTACCCTTATCTCTTCTCTGATTGTCGCGTTCCCCTGGGCGAAAGATAAATAATTGTTTACCAAGAAAAACTGTAGCGGGATGTATGAGAACTTAAATGAACACCCTGGGGAGCTACACATGCGCTTAGGAGAAGAATCCTGTGACCCTCCCATGATTGAATGCCTGAGCTATGCCATGGGGGAAGTCTTTCTCTGAACATGCAGTAGAAGAACTCCCCCGCTTTCAACCTTCATCTTTCATACCTGCATACCTTGCCCCGGACAAGCCCTGCTCTTTTTAGTCGTTTCCAGATGTGAGAACCCGTACTTTCCCAGCATTATTTTATTCTTTTTATTCGTGCTTCTTGAATTTTCCAATGTATTATGTTTTCTTGTATTCTTTGTTAGTGCAAATATTACGATGTTTAATCAAGATGATCCATTTATGTTTTGGTGATGACAAACGTATAACTCGCAATACATAATGTAAAATGTGTAAGGTACTCGTAATCACTCAAGCATACTTATGTATACTTCTCTCGACACCTTGAAGATTACATTCGTCATGAAAGACAAGAAGGACACGCGGTTCTCTTATAGAACACGCGGTTCCTTAGTGATATCGAACCACGAGAAGATATAGAACCGCGGGCAGTCAAGCCGGTTTAGGCTTACTCAAGATTTTTGGAAGCTTCTAGAAGATGGAGGGAAACTAATAAATTCAAAATTCAAATTTTGAATTTACTTCTAGAAGATGGAGGGAAGAAAATAAATTCAAATTTCAAATTTTGAATTTGGGCTCCAAGAATATAAGGTGCATCCTTTTATCCAATGGGTAGTCTGTAACACCCCCAAATTTATATAACTCAATACAGCGGAAGACTCGTTGGTGTTACGGGATAGCACATTACTCACATTATATACAACGCATAAAAATCGCGTCGTTTAATAATAAAGCATTTCCATTCATAAATATCAAATTTACATAGGTCCCAAGTCATGGTCATTTCATACAATTTTACAAAAGATTTGAATGGAAATTGTTATTTAAGTGCGGGCCATGAATTCTTGTTGTCTTCCCGAGAATTACCTTCAAGTACCTGAGATAAAACATGTTAAAAGAAAAGGTCAGCGATAACGCCGAGTGAATTCATAGAGTTTAATAAATACCATCAATATAACATCGATATAAAAAATTATTACCGAAAATCATTTTGTACAAATCATTGTAATAGGCCATAAAATAGCCAAAGTCATTTTATACAAATCCTTATCAAAATCATAATATAGGCTTTCGCCTTCAAAATCATTATACGAACCATTGTCGTTAAAAACATCATACAATACGTTTTATAACGTTGTATAGATTAAATAAAAACCGTTATATGAATATGGTTATATAAAACTAAAACACGAACATAATATCAATGATAAGACCCTGTATTGCTAGTCAGGCAATATATCGTAATTCAATGCATAAAGCAGTATTTCGTTAATTGGATTATTATAAGCCGCATGACATTGTTACCTTACTACAACAAACAACGGGTAGCTAGCCCGAAACTCATTTGCCCATCTAAATTAGCGTGTCGTCACAATAGTCACGCTTGTGTAAATCTTCTCATACATAAATTCGCTTACCAATCAATGTGGCACGACGGGGATCAACCGTCAAGGCGCGAACTGGGGTGATCTTGTACTATCATATGCATAAGCGTCTACCAAATCCCGGTAGTTCACAATTCATGCTAATGGAACTTTTAGTGACATAACCTAACTTTAATAATCCATTTCATTTCATCTATCGGGTCATAAAATCATTCATCGGGTCATACAATCATTCGGGTCCAAATCAATAAACAAGCAATCGGGACAAATGGTGTCCTATTTTAGTAAAACTAACATGTTATCTCCCTCGCGGGTTTATAAAACATCTCATAAAAACATTTAAAAGAGTGCGAGGCTATGAACTCACGTTGATGTGGGAAAGCGGGTTATCGGCAATTCGGACGTACGGTACGTGCCTCAATCACGGAAACCTAGACAAATAATAATCGTCATAGACTTTTGTCCAATGACTTTATCAAAATAACAATTATTTATACATATGATGATTATATATATATATGATGATCAAGTGGGTTTACATATTCTCTTTTACTCATTTTAGTGTTTATGTTTTGGTAGCTTCTTACTAGTTTACTAGTTTGACCTATTTACATGTTTTAAGTCCAATAAGCTTATTATAAGTTCTTTAACTTGTATTAATCCATTTTATACTTGTATCATCAGTATTTACACTTTACATGTTGGGCCTAAATGGGTTAAGCCCAATAAATAAGTTTACAAGTGTTTTAGTCCATTTTGTTGTATTATTAGTCCAATAACGTTAACTTAGCCCGTTAATGTCCGTATGTTTTATAGTTCGGTTTTATCGGTTTTTACTTGTTATATATGTTTATATATCAGTATATGAGTTCATAAAAGTTTACATTAGACGGGTCCAACCGTCTAAGTTTTATTTAACAAAAACGTTAATTTTACGGTAATAGCCGAAAAGTCGTAAAAATCATGTTTATAGTTTTATAACTTATAAAACTTATTAAACTACCAATTTATAAAATGTCCATTTATTCATCCTTATACATATTTATATAAATGTATTATATAAGTTAGTTGGTTTTAATTCACATTTTATACTATTTTTATTTGAGTGCTTATATAATACTATTATACTTTAATTTCCCAAAATCTGATTTTTACTTTCACTTTCACCATTTTTACCATATCATGAGTTCTACAAGGAGATAGAAGCTCATTTTTGGACACCATAAACTAAATGATATGTGCTACAATTAACTTAGTTTTAGCTACTGCTCAATCCAACTCTAAATATCCTTAACAGTCAGTCCAAAACTGACTATTCAGATTGGTACTCTAAACTTGTTTTGATGATATCTCACTCATTATAATGATTCCATTGCATGGACAACTCTCACATGCGTACAAGACACATAGCTTACTGTATATTAATCTATTCAAGCAATTTTATCAGTTCATCACATGGTTCTTTACTGTTTTATACAGCCATCATTTTAAGCATGATTTTAACCTTTCTACATATAGTTTTTCATCTTTTTAACCATGATTATCAACACCAAATCCCCACACAATATTTTTATCATCATATATCATCATACATATATACATTTAAGAAGAAAATACAAGATTACATAATCAAAATAACAAGAGGATAGGAAGAACAATCTTTATACCACCATTAGTGATGAAAAGGTTGAGATTTTGGATGAACAAGGCTTGGTTTTGGTAATCAATCGTATGAAATATCAAGACCACCTTCATTATTACCAAGGATATGAAGACACCTTCAACAAATCCGCCCTTAAATCCTTCTTGAAAATCAGCCCAAAGACCTCCATGAAAACTCCTTTTTATATGTTAAAATCACCTCCAATCTTCTTCTTTTTAAGTAGTGATCAACATATGTTGATTATAGATAAAGTTTGTGGTTAAAATTATGATGAAGATGGTGTTTTGGGGTGGTGTTGGACGTTCAACATAGGGAGAGAAAGAGAGATGGATAATTTTTTTGATTAAAATTGCATGTATGTGAAAACTGGGAAAGAAGCTAGTGGTTTTGAGGTGTTAGTGGTTTTTGGTCAAGTGTATGGGACATGTGTCCCTTAGCTTGTAAAAATATGGCACCATGGGTGTGTGTTGGCTTGTTAATATTAGCTAATAGTGGGGGTGGGACAAGTGTCCCACTTGTCTCATCTCCACTAATTTACGGGTACTCCTCGATTCTAGTTTCCTCGATTTACGTGCCCTCGGGTCGTTTTACGAAAAACTTTTTTATAAATTATGAATCTACGGCACAAAACGATTCTAATAAAAAATGTCTCATCAAAAACGGAGTTCAAAAACGTAAATACGTAAACCTAGGGTTTCCGGTTTAGTCGTAAAAGACGCTAAATTATGAACGTAAGTCCTAATCTCTTCTCGTAAATTTGTGAGTTTATGAACCAACACAAATTTAAAACTCCAAAATAATATTCACGGATAAATTTATTTCCTGAAATGTCAGACTGTCACCAAAGACGGTGTATGTAAACGTAAGCACGTAACGTAGAATCCTCCGGTTTAGACGTAGTCGATGCTACTTCAAGACGTAAATCCAAATTTCTTCCCAAAAATAAGTGAGTTCATATTATAACATTAAAATAATGTTTTCAAATAATATTGAGAATAAAATATCGACCATAAATTGACGGATTGTCACAGCATTTACCCCTAAACAGAATCTTTGTCCTCAAAGATCATCTTACCTTACTACTCGCTTCTTATAGAGTTAAAGCCATCTGGATATTTCCTCCACATTCGGTCTTTTCTCACAAGTGTAATCCATTACAATACACGAGTTTCATCAAACATAACTACAGGAATAAGATCAGGCTTAATGTTGACTTACTTTCTCTATCCATGATGTTCATGGGTTTTTGATGAATGCAACTTTTCGCCGATCTAAACGTCATTAAGGAATAGTCAGATTTTCACTTGATAGACATTTTATCAAGTTCGATATACGGAACATAATTCACGCAGCTCTTGAAGTCCTTGGGTAGATCCAGCTTATATGCCTTTCAAACCAATCTTTTACATCGTCTCAATGGTCCCATGCAACGGGGACTTATATCCCATGATCTTTTAGGTCATCAATTCATTTTTCCATGGTTAAAATTTTTGGCATAAGTTCGCTACCCATCCGACACTTCAAGATCTACACTTCATATTCACATAACCTCCTGCCCACTACCGGCAGTCAATAATCAGATCCTAATTTCAACAGTCATTTCAGGTCTCGTGGGTCGAGTATTTTGCAAGGTTAGGTTCGCCATCATAGGAAACCTTAAACCTAAAAGACATGTCCAACTCACAATGGGTGTATGTCGTATGTCTTCATCCCAATCCTTACTTACTGATACTCTTATGTTTAGATCCTAACAAGATTCAATCTCAATCCTAATACGATGATTATCAATGATAATCTCTCCAAAGGAAAACGATTATACGGTTTATTACCAAAGGTCAATCATTCAAGCATAAAACAGCACTTATAGCAT
Source organism: Glebionis coronaria (assembly GCA_025667525.1). Lineage (NCBI taxonomy): Eukaryota > Viridiplantae > Streptophyta > Magnoliopsida > Asterales > Asteraceae > Glebionis > Glebionis coronaria. The sequence continues at coordinate 528,261,423 of CM046875.1, read as the reverse complement.
TTTGTATCGTTACTTTACCTCGTCCCTTCGATTGGGATGGTACACAGTACTCTCATCAAGATTCGTTCTCAATGACTTCTGATCAAATCTCTAGAAATTCGATGCGAAGCGAGGATCTTGATATAGATGATCGATACAGGCACACCATGTTTACATAACTCCTTTAAATACAAAAAGAGTCTATTTCTTCATCAAGAATCTATCATTAACAGGAATGATATTAGCAGATTTAGTCAGTCTGTCGACGATGACCCAAATCGAATCAAATTCAGATGATGACCTTTGCAATAGCTAGACGTTTACTAATGTATGAGGCGATGTATGCCTTCATAATTTTCCATCAGTACAACTTCTTCAGATAAGGATACGTTAGATCAGGATTGATGTAAATAGAATACTTAGACTTACAAGATTCCAACATAACTATATCTCACAATCCTCCATATATAGACAATCACTAGTGGCCTTTTAATCATTTAGGCTCCATCGGCTCTTATTACTAATGGTTCACATTAGTCGCGAACCCCTTTTTATTATCTATATTATCCTTTTTACAATCATTGTTTATTTTTATATTGCTCGGCTATTTATTTTGCACATTCATTATTAAGGAACATGTCCTAATTGATTCTTTATCCTTCCTATATAATGTGTCAGTAATTATGTTCACCTTTCTTCATATTTTCTAAATTTTAGTTTCTTCTCAGCTATCATTTTTATCCGTTTTACTCAATCCGACGTCTAAAGCGTCGATAATTATTACAACTAATTAAATATTAAATATTCAATCTTTATGAAACGTAAACGTAAAGATTTTAAATTTCTTAGTCCGTCCAATTATATGAAAATGTTCAAAATAATTTGAATTTAATTAACAAGATTTTTGTTGATTTATCGAAAATAATTAAAATAATTAGTAAGATCCGTAAATGTTCGAAAAATCTTTGTTTATACTTTGGTCAAAATTTTCTTAGTTGAAAAGCGTAAATTATCGTTTCAAATTTCAAGTCATGGTTTAAATGGTTTCCTCAATCCCTCTTAGGTTGTCTTGAGGTATACACGAACATTTACCCCTAAACAGGAGTTTAGTTAAATGTTCTGGGTATAAGGGAATAATCCCTCAAAAGTTCTTTTCGATAAAACATTTGTCAAAACATATTTCCATTTTCTTTTTGGTAAAACCCAAAGTCTTAAAAGGGCTCTTAATTTTTAAAGAGTCAATATATTCTATTATCTATTACTCACACGGTCAATTAATATAAAGGATTTAGTCTTTAATCACATGTTAAATACTTAAGGTACAGGTTTTTATTGTTCGGCCAATTCAGGGCAATCTATAAATAATTATTAACTTCTTCTTATTCTTATAAACAAACAAATAGTCCTTAATGATCACAAGCATGAATTTATCAAATTACAGCCTACACACGTGATTCACCAAATTTATGAATACTACATGTGTATTAGTCAATCCAAACGACATCACGTGAAACTCATAATGTTCATTACAAGTTCTGGATGTAGTGATTGGAATAGATAATCTTCTTCACGGACTCGAAGTTGATAATAACCATGCCGTGGATCAAATCTTTAAAACATACGCTAGAACCTTGTAAATGATCGAACAAATCTTCCATTTCGAGTTATGGATATCGTTTTCGATTGTCAATTTACTCAGTTCAAAGTAATCTATAAATATAAGGAATGATAACACCATAGCTCTTCATGATGACGAGCTCGGTAGAGTAAAATCTTTCTCCGACAACTCTCTCAGTTGTACGGTAATTCCTTTAATTCAGATGGTGCTGACGTACAGTGCACAAGCCACAGGTGCAGCACCGAAAATATAATCAATACCAATTTCAACTTGCCTTAATGGCAAAAGTCTAGGTAATTTACCAACAAATACCTTCTAAAATTTCAGATAACAGAAACATCTTATAATAAATTCATATTAGGTTCTTTCTAGATTATAATATCTATGACTAATTCACAACCATTCATGGTATAATTTCAAGTCTAAATGGAGGATATGGTCATCCATCAAGAATTATTTAGATCACTTTCGATAATCAACATCTTATCCTTTGGGGAAATTCTACTCGAGTTCCCATCAATTAAGACAATGTCGTCATGTCATAATCAATCAATCCAATCTACTGGCACTATCAACTTTCCAGTTTCATTGCCGTTGATAAGATGTGAACTTCTCAAAAGACTAATAATAACTCATAATCCTTCACAAATTCAAGGATATATGGAGACACAACTACTATTAAAAGAGTAAGGTCAATGCATAATCTATGCGAGAGAATTTCAAATCAGATACAGACGAAAACATTTAACGAATATGAATATATCCCATGTTTTCATAATTTGAGTACGCATTCGAAAGCTCCTCGGATCGTTACCCAGGTCATTCAAATGAAATCAAATCATAAGAAATGATAAGAACGTCAATACATCTAGTCGGGTATCAACACTCGTTAATCAGATACTTTTCCAAAGAATCTCACCACGGGAGAATTGGACAAGAAGGGAATATCAATTGTCAAATAAGACAAGTTCCACAGATGAGTAAATTCGACTCAGAAGAATAAATAATACGGGCAAATATGTAGGTGTCCCTATCACTATTTCCCTATTTTTCACTTCTTGTAGATCTCATAAAATTTAATCTTTCACAATCTTCAAAGAAATATAGTGTTTATTCATTAGTTTTATGGTGACTACTAATCAGCCTTGCATGGTCCATTCCAAATTGTATGTAGGCGCGCAACTATATACAATTTCAAGATTAACGATGCAATACTCGGTTCGTCAAAATTTTATCATCATGTTTATAATAAAAACATTTTCATGCTTAATTCTTAAATAAGAATCAAGAATGAATTTACAAAGATTTTCTTTGTTATGAAAACAATTAAGTTTTCCAAGGTACTTTTATAAACAACCTCATTTCGATAACAATCACTTATAAATCTTACTTTGAATAATCCTTATAGTGATGAAAAATCAAATTTCTCAAAGGATACGGTTTTAACTTTATAAAAACAATGTGTGATCTGCAAAAGAGGGATGAAGAGTTGTTCACCAAGAACTAACTACAATATAATAGGAAATGAGCTTAGCCAATTAATCATGAGGTTCATGATCTCGATGGCACTAAAAAAAAAGAATAATCCACAATGTAACTCAAATCAAGATGAGTACTTGTTCAATGGTTGCATCACTATTGCGAGCATTAGGAAGAAGCAATAAAAGATAGATAACATCAATACATGTAGAATTTAGCAATCAAAGGTAGTCTTTTTATTAATCACAAACAAGTCAAAATTGTACCGTAACACATTACGTGTCACTATGTCATACAATTCCAAGAACTCATCCTACCAACTGATGTCTCAGTTAAGTTAGGGATTATTTTTAAAAGATACCACAATGAATACTAATCTACAAGAGTCATTAGGTGTTCACATGTCCCGGAAGATCCATCGGTCCCAATTCAGAAGAAGATGTCTTCAATTTATTTCTTGGACACTGGGCATCCTCGTTAGTGGACAATGGCCTAGGAACAACACTTAACACAAACTAACAATCATTTAAAACCTTATAATTCAATCATAGAACTCAACGACTTCAATTAACAATCTCATATTACATATGGGTTAAATTTTACTTTATTCAAGTTTCAATCAATTTATACTCAAGGCGATATCCTACCTCATTTTCCAATACTTTCAACCTTATTCTTAGACCTTAATAGGGCAATAAAATCTCGATATGAACAATTCTTAATTTCCAATCCTATAGCTCTTACAACAACAATTATCATATGAGTCACTAGTATGAAATGACTCACACATTCAATTAGACTTCTCGGAAAGGTACTAGTGGCATGAGGCTTTTGGGTAATGGTTCCAATGACAGCCTCAAGTGCAACATTCACCCTTTCTATTTAAATTTAAGAATTGGATGACAATGAATCATATGACATCTTTCTAGGTGGTAACGTTTTGTCAAACTCCACTCTATAAGAAAAGATCGTCATGACATCGATATCAGATTTAATTTCGCCAATTCTTCTTCAATATCACAATCAACTAATATCTACATTTCTATGAATATCAACCATTTGTTGGGATTATAAATATCCACAACTTGGTTTAGATCTAGGATAGCTAGAATTCCTACGAGAATAGCTTCGAATAATTTACTAGGGGATCTAGGGTTCCTTGTGACAATCTACGTCGTATAAATATCTCGTATACGTATTGAAATAATCATCAAACAATCATGTAATCAAATTACATCATATATATATATAATCTAAGTTATATATATATATATATATATATATATATATATATATATATATATATATATATATATATATATATATATATATATATATATATATATATATATATATATATTAAAATAACACTTCTCAGTCTGGCCTTGTTGGTAACTCGGGAATTCTTCGGCACCGTTATAGTCAAAAGATTTTTTAGACATTTTTAGAAAAATGTTTATAGTTAAAAGATTTTGAAATGTTTAATTCAAAACCTTAGTTTTAAAAATATTTCGTTCTCTATAACGAGAGTTCTGGTACCAAACTGTAACACCCCCAAATTTATATATCTCAATACAGCGGAAGACTCGTCGGTGTTACGGGATAGCACATTACTCACATTATAGAAAACGCATAAAAATCGCGTCGTTTAATAATAAAGCATTTCCATTAATAAATATCAAATTTATATAGGTCCCAAGTCATGGTCATTTCATACAATTTTACAAAAGATTTGAATGGAAATTGTTATTTAAGTGCGGGCCATGAATTCTTGTTGTCTTCCCGAGAATTACCTTCAAGTACCTGAGATAAAACATGTTAAAAGAAAAGGTCAGTGATAACGCCGAGTGAATTCATAGAGTTTAATAAATACCATCAATATGACATCGGTATAAAATTATTACCGAAAATCGTTTTGTACAAATCTTTGTAATAGGCCATAAAATAGCCAAAGTCATTTTATAAAAATCCTTATCAAAATCATAATATAGGCTTTCGCCTTCAAAATCATTATACGAACCATTGTCGTTAAAAACATCATACAATACGTTTTATAAAGTTGTATAGATTAAATAAAAACCGTTATATGAATATGGTTATATAAAACCAAAACACTGACATAATATCAATGATAAGACCCTGTATTGCTAGTCAGGCAATATATCGTAATTCAATGCATAAAGCAGTATTTCGTTAATTGGATTATTATAAGCCGCATGACATTGTTACCTTACTACAACAAACAACGGGTAGCTAGCCCGAAACTCATTTGCCCATCTAAATTAGCGTGTCGTCACAATAATCACGCTTGTGTAAATCTTCTCATACATAAATTCGCTTACCAATCAATGTGGCACGACGGGGATCAACCGTCAAGGCGCGAACTGGGGTGATCGTCCACAAATAGTACTATCATATGCATAAGCGTCTACCAAATCCCGGTAGTTTAAAATTCATGCTAATGGGACTTTTAGTGACATAACCTAACTTTAATAATCCATTTCATTTCATCTATCGGGTCATAAAATCATTCATCGGGTCATACAATCATTCGGGTCCAAATCAATAAACAAGCAATCGGGACAAATGATGTCCTATTTTAGTAAAACTAACATGTTATCTCCCTCGAGGGTTTATAAAACATCTCATAAAAACATTTAAAAGAGTGCGAGGCTATGAACTCACGTTGATGTGAGAAAGCGGGTTATCGGCAATTCGGACGTACGGTACGTGCTTCAATCACGAAAACCTAGACAAATAATACTCGTCTTAGACTTTTGTCCAATGACTTTATCAAAGTAACAATTGTGTATACATATGATGATTATATATATATGATGATCAATTAGGTTTACATATTCTCTTTTACTTATTTTAGTGTTTATGTTTTGGTAGCTTCTTACTAGTTTACTAGTTTGACCTATTTACATGTTTTAAGTCCAATAAGCTTATTATAAGTTCTTTAACTTGTATTAATCCATTTTATACTTGTATCATCAGTATTTACACTTTACATGTTGGGCCTAAATGGGTTAAGCCCAATAAATAAGTTTACAAGTGTTTTAGTCCATTTTGTTGTATTATTAGTCCAATAACGTTAACTTAGCCCGTTAATGTCCGTATGTTTTATAGTTTGGGTTTTATCGGTTTTTACTTGTTATATATGTTTATATATAAGTATATGAGTTTATAAAAGTTTACATTAGACGGGTCCAACCGTCTAAGTTTTATTTAACAAAAACGTTAATTTTACGGTAATAGCCGAAAAAGTCGTAAAAATCATGTTCATAGTTTTATAACTTATAAAACTTATTAAACTACCAATTTTATAAAATTTCCATTTATTCATCCTTATAAATATTTATATAAATGTATTATATAAGTTAGTGGGTTTTAATTCACATTTTATACTATTTTTATTTGAGTGCTTATATAATACTATTATACTTTAATTTCCCAAAATCTGATTTTTACTTTCACTTTCACCATTTTTACCATATCTTGAGTTCTACAAGGAGATAGAAGCTCATTTTTGGACACCATAAACTAAATGATATGTGCTACAATTAACTTAGTTTTAGCTACTGCTCAATACAACTCTAAATATCCTTAACAGTCCGTCCAAAACTGACTATTCAGATTGGTACTCTAAACTTGTTTTGATCATATCTCACTCATTATAATGATTCCATTGCATGGAAAACTCTCACATATGTACAAGACTCATATCTTACTGTATATTAACATATTCAAGCTATTTTATCAGTTCATCACATGGTTCTTTACTGTTTTATACAGCCATCATTTTAAGCATGATTTTAACCTTTCTACATATAGTTTTTCATCTTTTTACCCATGATTATCAACACCAAATCCCCACACAATATTTTTATCATCATATATCATCATACATATATACATTTAAGAAGGAAATACAAGATTACATAATCAAAATAACAAGAGGATAGGAAGAACAATCTCTATACCACCATTAGTAATGAAAAGGTTGAGATTTTGGATGAACAAGGCTTGGTTTTGGTAATCAATCTTATGAAATATCAAGACCAGCTTCAAGATTACCAAGGATTTGAAGAAAACTTCAACAAATCAGCCCTAAAATCCTTCTTGAAAATCAGCCCAAAGACCTCCATGAAAACTCCTTTTTATATGTTAAAATCACCTCCAATCTTCTTCTTTTTAAGTAGTGATCAACATATGTTGATTATAGATAAAGTTTGTGGTTAAAATTATGATGAAGATGGGTGTTTTGGGGTGGTGTTGGACGTTCAACATAGGGAGAGAAAGAGAGATGGATAATTTTTTTGATTAAAATTGCATGTATGTGAAAAGTGGGAAAGAAGCTAGTGGTTTTGAGGTGTTAGTGGTTTTTGGTCAAGTGTATGGGACATGTGTCCCTTAGCTTGTAAAAATATGGCACCATGGGTGTGTGTTGGCTTGTTAATATTAGCCCATAGTGGGGGTGGGACAAGTGTCCCACTTGTCTCATCTCCACTAATTTACGGGTACTCCTCGATTCTAGATTCCTCGATTTACGTGCCCTCGGGTCGTTTTACGAAAAACTTTTTTTATAAATTATGAATCTACGGCACAAAACGAATCTAATAAAAATTGTCTCATCAAAAACGGAGTTCAAAAACGTAAATACGTAAACCTAGGGTTTCCGGTTTAGTCGTAAAAGACGCTAAATTATGAACGTAAGTCCTAATCTCATCTCGTAAATTTGTGAGTTTATGAACCAACACAAATTTAAAACTCCAAAATAATATTCACGGATAAATTTATTTCCTGAAATGTCGGACTGTCACCAAAGACGGTGTATGTAAACGTAAGAACGTAACGTAGAATCCTCCGGTTTAGACGTAGTCGATGCTACTTCAAGACGTAAATCCAAATTTCTTCCCAAAAATAAGTGAGTTCATATTATAACATTAAAATAATGTTTTCAAATAAATATTGAGAATAAAATATCGACCATAAATTGACGGATTGTCACATAGTCCACTCTTTTATCCAATGGGTAGTCCACTCTTTTATCCATTGAGTAAAAAGGTGCTCTCCAAGGCAAGAGTTGGCTATAAATAGAAGACTATTCTTGTGAAACCCGCATGCTTTTACCATGCATAGTACCCTTAGGATCGTACGTACTAGATTAAAACTTTCCTAATATAGCATGATTACGATTACGTGTTAGGAGTTTACGTATTACGTACGTGTTAGAACACGATAAGTATTTACTATGCACGATCACGTAATAATTATTTAACGATAATTAATCACGAACATGCGATCATGAAATCATGAACGTAATTAAAACACGAACTATTATTAATTACGTATATATATTTATTACGAGCGTAATTAAATATATTAGATCACGGTATTTACGTAAAGAGAACATTTAAAACACGAACATAAATAATCACAAACGAGTAACTAAATAACGAGACACGGAAAAAGGTACAGGTACCCCAAGTGGGGTCCCTACCCGCGACCAACAAGGACAAATGGGCCAAGCCCATTTGTCAAATTTACTAAAGGGGGTTAATTATTTTTACACTACGCAAATTAACTTTACAGAAGATTTTAAGAAAAACCTAAAACCTCCTCTTCCTTGTTCTTTGTGCCGCCACCCTAAAACCACCATACAAGGTGATTTTTGATCTTTGATCTTAAAGTTTTGGTGATTGATCGTGTTGGTTCTTCGTCCTCTTGATCCACGAATTCGGTAAAACCTTTTTAAACCTTTTCTTTTGATTTAATCTTTTTATAAATTATGAACATGTGATGTTTTTACAAAAACATAAGAATTAAGCATAGATCTAACATGTTTTGGTGTTAAATAAAATCAAAAGGTTGTTTTTAAGGGGTGTTTGTTCTGGCCGCAGGCTGCAACCGAACCCGAAGGGGTTTCGGTTTGCCAAGACGACCACCACCAAGACCATATGGTCTTGGTTGGTGCGGGTGGGTCCCACGGCAGCAAGGGAAACACGGGGTACCCCGAGTTGGTTCGGGGTACGGTGTCGATTTCATGTCTGGTTCATGTTTTTAGCCTAGATCCGGTTCATGGTGTATGTTAGTTTTTTTATGTTTATGATCTTAGGTTAAAATTAAATTAATAAATGATGTGATTAATTTAATAACATGACTTAGGTTATTTAAATATAAATGATCATGCAATTATTTTAACCTAAGTATTTATATATTTAAGACTTATAATTAATTAATTATTTTAAAACCATGGATATAATTACTTAATTAACATGACTTAGGTTATATTATTAATATATAATAATACATATTTTAACCTAAGTGTTTAATTTATTTAATTAAAAACATGTTATACTTTAATTAAATATTATAACCTATAGCTTAATTAAATTACATGAAATAATTATTAAACTATACAATATACCATATGACTTAGAAAATAATCATGAAAAAACACTTAGGCTTATATACTTAGCTTATTTAACCAGCTTATTTCTAATTATGGAGACTTTCTATTTTTTTAGAAACTTATTTAATTAAGGCAGCTAATCTATTTATGGAAACTTTCTATTTTTAGAAACTTATCTATTTTAAGCAGTAAATCTATTTTTGGAAACTTTATATTTTTGGAAACTTTCTATTTTTGGAAACTTTCTATTTTTGGAAACTTTCTATTTTTGGAAACTTTATATTTTTGGTAACTTTATATTTTTGGAAACTTTCTATTTTTGGAAACTTTCTATTTTTGGAAACTTTCTATTTTTGGAAACTTTCTATTTTAGGAAACCTGCTATTTTTGGAAAGTTACTTATTATCACACAGTAAGTATAATAACACATGAAATACCAGAAATACTTCATCAGATTAAACAGAATATAAGATTTAACACAGTTTAAGGCTTTAAAGCAGTAAAACATGGTAAGAACACATAAAATAAGCTAAGACATGACATAAAACCAGCTATGTATTTAGTAAGCAGATACTTATTCATGTACGTATTTATGTAGCACTAGTGATTCAGAAGTAGGATTCTCGTAGTTCGTCTTTCTCGTTCACTAGACATAAGGTACGGATTCCCGTCCTTTCAGTATGGACATTCTTTCCTTATTAGGATTCCCCGTATGCAGCCAACTGTTTTCCCGTGGTATAAGTTACGTGTTTGATTGCTTATGTTTAATTAAGATTACCTATAGCCATATACATGCATGACCAGTTTCACCTAGTTATGGAGGTACCATAACATTAGAGGCACTGATGTTATGACTTCACCACGGCAGAGTGATTGCTCGTGGCGTCCCTTCAGCTTTTGGCCATTTATTTATATTTATCATGTGGGGAGTATGGGTGCATCCTAGTTACATGTTTTTATTCAGGATTACATGGTGAATGTGGTGTGTGCCTTGCATCCTTCACAAGGAGCTGATCCCTCCTACCCAAAAACCAGTATATTAAATTAGAGGCAGCCCCTCTAATTTGCATGATGAGGTCACCCCTCTAATTATTTATGCACGGTGGATTTTCATGACCTATATTGACTAATGGTAAAATATGACAAACAGTTTTTATAAGATAAACGTAAGACTTTCAAACTATTAAACCAGTTTTATCAAGACTTAACCAGGTCACTCGGGACTTAGTTTTCTTCCGCTGTTATTATGTTATATGCTTATTCTATTCATGCTTTATTGTACATCCGTGCACTGAGCGTATTTGCTCAGCCGTTTTCCTTTTCTATGTTCCCAAAACGGCAGGTACTCAGGGACGCTGGTAGACACTAAGAGTACGTGCATATGGACTGGAAGCTGTCTAGCCTTCTTTACATTATGCATTTCCTTACTTATGATACTTATGCTTTGGACATTGTTTAGTCCTTTCCTTTATTATACTATGTTTGTGTGTGATGAGCTTTACTTTTGGACTACCGATGTTTGATTCCGGTATTTTCCTTTTTATGGTCAAGTAATGTTTAGACATTTTTCCTTGTATGCTTTGATGACACGCTATAACTATTGTGATATTTCCATTTCCAAAATGGGGTGTTACAATTATGGTATCAGAGCCAAGGCTTCGACCTGTAGGCTCTCATATATGACCTGTGATTAGTGTGTAGTCACTATGGTCTTCCTAGAACTGACAGTTGTTTTCATGCATTCATCATTTTTAAGCATACATATACATGTCATTGTTGCAGGGTTTTTGACTAAGTAATGGTTGGTACAGGACTGGCCCTATTTAGTCGCATGTGTTTTATCGAAACTTTTAGATTTGGGACCGACCCATAGGCGTCCCCTCGCTATGTCTTTCGTTTTGGGTGAACTGACCAGAGGCGTTCACTCTCGAGCATACAAAAGTTTTCATAAAACTGCATCATGCATTCATACAAAAAATTTTCTTGCATAAAATTTTTCTCGTGAAATTTTAGTGTAAATTTTTTTCATGTATTTATTTATATATTATGTTTTGATCTGTTTAATCATATGTTTTATGTTATACTGTCAGATGGTTCTCACACGCGAACAGGAGCAGCTCAATGCTGCAATTCAGGCTGCCATGCAAGCCTTGCTTCCTCAACTGAGGAATGACATCAGGGCTGAAGTTCAAGCTGCCAACAATCAGCAGCACAATCAGCCACCTCTTCCTCCTCCTCCAGTGACATTAGCAGTATGGCTAGAGAGATTCAACAAGCTCCGCCCTCGAGCTTTTGAGAAGACAGATAGCCCCAGCGATGCTGAAAGCTGGTTGGCTCACATCGAGAAGATTTTCAACGCTATGGGCTGTGACCCCGCATACAAGGCGAGGTTGGCATGCTATCGGTTCGAAGGCGATGTACTCAACTGGTGGTTAGCATTGATGCAATCTGAAGGTGGTGATGAGTGGGTTGCTGGTTTGACTTGGGCTCAGTTCAAGGACAGGGTGATGGAGCAGTTCTTTCCCAAGGCTGAGCAGGACAAGCTCAAGAGAGAGTACCATGGGATCCGACAGAGAGCTGGGGAGAATAGCAACGAGTTTATGCAGCGCTTTCTTCGCTTGGCTGGTTTCCTTGGTGTGGCAGCAGGTACTCCTGAAGAGCAGGCACATCACTTTAGGTGGGCTCTTCGCACATCGGTCGCAAACAATCTGGTGTGTGCTACGTTCAACACTGTAGCACAAGTGGCCGATGCAACAAGAAAACTGGAGATGCTGCAGGAGAGAGATGAATTCGGGGAAGCTGAAAGACCCGACAAGAGGCAGAAAACTGGGGACCGGTCTCAGCCGGCTACTCAGCAGCAGCCTCATCAGCCCAAGGGAAACGGTCAGACTAACGATCGTTCTGCTATGGATAGGCGTGGCGGTAATGACAATTACCGTAACAACGCCGGACACTCCAACAACAGCAGGTCCTAATACTTACGAAATTCCTTATGTTTTATATTATAACTCATATTCTGACCCTTTAGCAAACTTCTACCAGGAACCATGGAAATGGTAGGGACCAGAACCAGAGAGGTTCGCAGCCTAGCCGTCCAGCTATCACTGGTATTCAATCTTACGATTATCCGCTTCGTCCTTTGTACCCAACTATCATGTCTTATGAAAATGTTTTTATCAGGTCCTCAGCCAGCCAGAGCACATGCTGGAGGATACACTCATTCTCTTTGCTCTACTTGCCACCGTAGGCACCCAAGACCATGTCGCCGTAATACTGATGCGTGCTTCAAGTGTGGTCTTCCTGGCCATATTATGAACGATTGCCGTAAGGGCGAGATGGAGGGTACATCAGGACATGCTGATACCAAGCCGCCTCCTACTGCCGGGCGTGTCTACACGACATCTCGAGACCAGGCCAACAAGTCTAAAGGTACCATCACTGGAATCTTGTATATGTATGGTCGCGCTGCATGTGTTCTTTTCGATACGGGTGCTACTCACTCGGTTATTTCTACTGCTTATGCTAAGAACATTAGGATGCCTCCCTTGCCACTAGAAAATAGGCTTACTATTTCCACGCCTTTGAGGGACTCTGTATTAATCACCCATGTATACAAGGGTCTTCCCCTAGAATTTGATGATAAGGTTCGACCTGTCGACGCACTTCCGCTGGACATGAATGACTTCGACATGATTTTGGGCATGGATTGGCTATCCAAGTATCATGCTACCATAGACTGCCATTTATATCGAGTTATCTTCGGTGATGTCAATTCACCAGATTACATTCATAATGGGTTCATACCCGGACGGTCTGTACAAGTCATATCCACCCTGCAAGCGCGTGCACTACTGTCACATGGCTGCGAGGGTTATCTAGCTACGGTTTACGACATGGATGCTGAATCTCCATCGATTCAGGATCAACCAATAGTGTCGGAATTCCAAGATGTGTTTCCAGCAGAACTTCCGGGCATACCACCTGCACGAGAAGTGGAATTCAGTATCGAACTGATTCCAGGAGCTGAACCAATCTCCAAGGCTCCTTATCGCATGGCTCCCATAGAGCTGAAGGAGCTGAAGGATCAACTGCAAGAACTTCTTGAACGAGGTTTCATTCGACCGAGCGCATCTCCATGGGGCGCTTTAGTTTTGTTTGTTAAGAAGAAGGACGGCAGTATGCGTCTTTGCATAGACTATCGCGAGCTCAACAAGATTACTATTCGGAATAGGTATCCACTGCCACACATTGACGATCTGTTTGACCAACTCCAAGGGGCCAAACACTTCTCCAAGATTGATCTTAGGTCAGGCTATCATCTGCTACGAGTCAAGGAGCAGGACATCACTAAGACTGCCTTTCATACCCGGTATGGCCACTACGAGTTTGTAGTTATGCCATTTGGCCTGACAAATGCTCCAGCAGTGTTCATGGATTTGATGAACAAAATCTTCCATGAATTTCTGGACAAGTTCGTCATTATTTTCATCGATGACATCCTGATTTTCTCAAAGTCCAAGGAGGAACACGAAGACCATCTTCGTGCAGTACTACAGATTCTTCGCCAGAAGCAGTTGTATGCTAAATTCTCCAAATGTGAGTTCTGGTTAGACAAGGTGGCATTCTTAGGTCACACTGTATTAGCAGAAGGAATCACTATGGATCCAGCGAAGGTTGAGGCCATTACTAAGTGGCCAAGACCGACATCAGCGACGGAAGTCTGCAGTTTCTTAGGCTTAGGTGGCTATTACCGTAGGTTCGTGGAGAACTTTTCCCGCCTAGCACTACCATTGACCAAACTGATGCGGAAAGGGGAGAAATTCGTCTGGACTGAAGATCGAGAGAAGAGCTTTGAAGACCTGAAGCAGAAGCTAGTAGCTGCACCTATTCTTACTCTACCATCTGGTACGGGTGGGTTTCAAATCTACAGCGATGCATCGGGGAAGGGACTTGGCTGTGTTCTCATGCAACATGGGAAAGTGATCACGTACGCTTCACGGCAGCTTAAGCCTTATGAAGAAAATTACCCCACGCACGATCTGGAACTTGCTGCAGTCGTGTTTGCATTGAAGATATGGAGGCACTACTTATAAGGAGAATCATGTGACATTTTCACGGACCACAAGAGCTTGAAGTATATCTTCACTCAGCGTGAATTGAACATGAGGCAGAGGAGATGGTTAGAGCTGTTGAAGGATTATGACATTAATCTATAGTATCATCCCGGAAAGGCAAATGTAGTAGCAGATGCTCTTAGCAGGAAGTCCGGAATGATCAACGGCATTAAAATCGAAGAGGAAATCATTAGAGACTTGGAGCGACTAGACATCGAGATCATGGTACGTGGACAGCATGGTTACTGAGCTAATCTTAGAGTAGAACCTGAGTTACTATCTAAGATCAAGGAAGCTCAGAATGATGACGGAGAAATCTGGGCGATAGTACAGAATTCTGAGAAGCAGACAGAATTCAGAGTAGATGCAGATGGTATCGTATGGCAGGGCACTAGACTTTGTGTTCCTGATGACCAAGAACTCCGGGAAGCTTTGTTAGCTGAAGCTCATAGCTCCCCATTCTCGATACATCCTGGTTCGACTAAAATGTACCATGACATCAAGCAGTACTTTTGGTGGAGTGGTATGAAACAGGATGTGGCCACTTACGTCTCCAAATGTCTTACCTGCCAGCAGGTTAAGATCAAGCATCAGCGATCTGGCGGTCTCCTTCAACCGTTAGATATTCCAGAGTGGAAGTGGGACAAAATCACCATGGATTTTGTTACCGGTCTTCCGCCTACCAAAAGGAAGCACGATGCAATTTGGGTTATCGTTGATCGACTTACCAAATCAGCTCATTTTTTACCGATCCACAAGGAAGATCCGGTAAGTAAACTCGCAGATACGTATAGACGAGAGATCATGAGACTGCATGGTGCACCATCCAGCATCGTCTCAGACAGAGATCCTCGATTCACTTCGCGCTTTTGGAAAAGTCTGCAGAAAGCTTGAGGTACACAACTTAAGCTTAGCACGGCTTTTCATCCTCAAACGGACGGACAGTCGGAGCGAACCATTCAGACATTGGATGAGGTCATGTGCGTTGGAATGGACGGGTGATTGGGACGAATACATCTGTTTGGTGGAGTTTGCATACAACAACAGTTGGCAAGCAAGTATTAAGTGTGCTCCATTTGAGATGTTGTATGGCAGAAAGTGTCACACCCCAATCTGCTGGGATCAGGTTGGCGAGCGAACACTTGAAGGACCGTAAATCATAGAGATGACCAATGAGAAGATCGCAGTAGCTATGCAGAAAATTCAGGAGGCACGGTCACGTCAGAAGAGTTACGCCGATAAGCATCGTAGGGATATACACTTTAACGTAGGAGATCACGTCTTCCTTAAGGTTTCGCCGGCACGTGGTGTTAGACGCTTCGGGATTAAAGGGAAGCTCAATCCTCGTTTCATTGGACCGTTTGATATCATTGAACGAGTCGGTGAAGTATCTTACCGATTGGCGTTACCTCCGCAGCTTTCGCATGTACACAATGTGTTTCATGTGTCCTTACTCAGAGGGTACCAGTATCATCCCCTTCACATGGTTCAGTATCCACTGGAACAGATACGTGAAGATCTCACTTTCATAGAAGAACCCGAACGAGTTCTTAACAGACAAGAACGAGTCATGAGAAAGAAGACGATTCCATTCGTCAAAATTCTATAGAGGGATCATACCGAGCGGGAAGCCACTTGGGAAACGGAGGAGTCTATCCGGGCTTCTTACCCTCATTTCATATTTTGAATTCGGGTATGTTCTCCTTTTCCAGTTTACTTTATCTATAATTCGGGGACGAATTATTCTTTTTAGGGGGGAAGAGTTTTAAAACCCGCATGCTTTTACCATGCATAGTACCCTTAGGATCGTACGTACTAGATTAAAAATTTCCTAATATAGCATGATTACGATTACGTGTTAGGAGTTTACGTATTACGTACGTGTTAGAACACGATAAGTATTTACTATGCACGATCACGTAATAATTATTTAACGATAATTAATCACGAATATGCGATCATGAAATCATGAACGTAATTAAAACACGAACTATTAATAATTACGTATATATATTTATTACGAGCGTAATTAAATATATTAGATCACGGTATTTACGTAACGAGAACATTTAAAACACGAACATAAATAATCACAAACGAGTAACTAAATAACGAGACACGGAAAAAGGTACGGGTACCCCAAGTGGGGTCCCTACCCGTGGCCAACAAGGACAAATGGGCCAAGCCCATTTGTTAAATTTACTAAAGGGGGTTAATTATTTTTACACTACACAAATTAACTTTACAAAAGATTTTAAGAAAAACCTAAAACCTCCTCTTCCTTGTTCTTTGTGCCGCCACCCTAAAACCACCATACAAGGTGATTTTTGATCTTTGATCTTGAAGTTTGGTGATTGATCGTGTTGGTTCTTCGTCCTCTTGATCCACGAATTCGGTAAAACCTTTTTAAACCTTTTCTTTTGATTTAATCTTTTTATAAATTATGAACATGTGATGTTTTTACAAAAACATAAGAATTAAGCATAGATCTAACATGTTTTGGTGTTAAATAAAATCAAAAGGTTGTTTTTAAGGGGTGTTTGTTCTGGTCGCAGGCTGCAACCGAACCCGAAGGGGTTTCGGTTTGCTAAGCCGACCACCACCAAGACCATATGGTCTTGGTTGGTGCGGGTGGGTCCCACGGCAGCAAGGGAAACACGGGGTACCCCGAGTTGGTTCGGGGTACGGTGTCGATTTCAAGTCCGGTTCATGTTTTTAGCCTAGATCCGGTTCATGGTGTATGTTAGTTTTTTTTATGTTTATGATCTTAGGTTAAAATTAAATTAATAAATGATGTGATTAATTTAATAACATGACTTAGGTTATTTAATTATAAATGATCATGCAATTATTTTAACCTAAGTATTTATATATTTAAGACTTATAATTAATTAATTATTTTAAAACCATGGATATAATTAATTAATTAAAATGACTTAGGTTATATTATTAATATATAATAATACATATTTTAACCTAAGTATTTAATTTATTTAATTAAAAACATGTTATACTTTAATTAAATATTATAACCTATAGTTTAATTAAATTACATGAAATAATTATTAAACTATATAATATACCATATGACTTAGAAAATAATCATGAAAAAACACTTTGGCTTATATACTTAGCTTATTTAACCAGCTTATTTCTAATTATGGAAACTTTCTATTTTTTAGAAACTTATTTAATTAAGGCAGCTAATCTATTTATGGAAACTTTCTATTTTTAAAAACTTATCTATTTTAAGCAGTAAATCTATTTTTGGAAACTTTCTATTTTTGGAAACTTTCTATTTTTGGGAACTTTCTATTTTTGGAAACTTTCTATTTTTGGTAACTTTCTATTTTTGGAAACTTTCTATTTTTGGAAACTTTCTATTTTTGGAAACTTTCTATTTTTGGAAACTTTCTATTTTAGGAAACCTGCTATTTTTGGAAATATACTTATTATCACACAGTAAGTATAATAACACATGAAATACAAGAAATACTTAATCAGATTAAACAGAATATAAGATTTAACACAGTTTAAGGCTTTAAAACAGTAAAACATGGTAAGAACACATAAAATAAGCTAAGACATGACATAAAACCAGCTATGTATTTAGTAAGCAGATACTTATTCATGTACGTATTTATGTAGCACTAGTGATTCGGAAGTAGGATTCTCTCAGTTCGTCTTTCTCGTTCACTGGACATAAGGTACGGATTCCCGTCCTTTCAGTATGGACATTCTTTCCTTATTAGGATTCCCCGTATGCAGCCAACTGTTTTCCCGTAGTATAAGTTACGTGTTTGATTGCTTATGTTTAATTAAGATTACCTATAGCCATATACATGCATGACCAGTTTCACCTAGTTATGGAGGTACCATAACATTAGAGGCACTGATGTTATGACTTCACCACGGCGGAGTGATTGCTCGTGGCGTCCCTTCAGCTTTTGGCCATTTATTTATATTTATCATGTGGGGCGCTCGTAGACACTAAGAGTACGTGCATATGTACATCCGTGCACTGAGCGTATTTGCTCGGTCGTTTTCCTTTTCTATGTTCCCAAAACGGAAGGTACTCAGGGACGCTCGTAGACACTAAGAGTACGTGCATATGGACTTGAAGCTGTCTAGCCTTCTTTACATTATGCATTTCCTTTCTTATGATACTTATGCTTTGGACATTGTTTAGTCCTTTCCTTTATTATACTATGTTTGTGTGTGATGAGCTTTACTTTTGGACTACTGATGTTTGATTCCGGTATTTTCCTTTTTATGGTCAAGTAATGTTTAGACATTTTTCCTTGTATGCTTTGATGACACGCCATAATTACTGTGATATTTCCATTTCCAAAATGGGGTGTTACAATTCTCTTCCATTTGTTTTGAGGAAAAACACACAAAAACCTTCCAACATCCCATTCCTCATTTGCCTCATCCTCCTCAAGAGCAATGAGAAGAACACTTTCACCCTTGTGAAGTGCTAGTTTCTAGAGTCATAACATGATGAAGATCTCTCTAGATCAAGTCATGATTATTGTCTTCCTACTATGTATATGTAGAAGATCCAAGTTGTGGGTACACTTGGATGTGTTTATAAGGGTAGAATATCCAAGTGATGGGTATCCTTAGATTAGGTGTTAGTTGTGTAGATCCAAGTCTTGTTAGTACTTGGATATAGAGTTAGAGTTATAGATCTAAGTTTTGTGTGCTTAGATCTATATGGTTTATGTGTTTAGGCCATAAAACACAAGGTTTGTTATGTTGGGCCATAAAACATAACTAGAGATTAGGTTGTGTCTTGGTAGTTCTCACTAAACTCTAAAGTGATATGGTTGTGTCTAGGTAGTTCTCACTAAACTCTAAAGTGATGTGGTTGTGTCTTGTGAGTTCTCACTAAACTTTAAAGTGATTATTAGTTGTGTTGTGTGAAGTTCTCACTTAGCTTCAAAGTGAAGAGTCGTGAAGATTGGTTCTAGCTTTCGATTAGAACTCGACATCTAGCCTTGTGTCGTTAAATGGTGAAGTGGGCAACGTTGTGTAGATTGGTCCTACCTAAGATTAGGACTCGACATCTAGCTTAGTGTCAGAAATGTGTAAGCGACGTGTATGGTTTTCTCCGCCTTGAAAGGAGTTTTGTTGACTAGTGAAGTAACTCTCGAGTAAGGTGTACTCGAGGAGTGGAGTAGGGCGAAGAGGAGCTTCGTGACCGAACCAGTATAAATCATCGTGTCGGTACTTTTCTTTACATTTATGTCTTTACTATTATAGATGTATTTATATGTTGTGTGTTGTGTGCATCTCATAATCTAAACATCTAAGTTGCGGAAAAGCTAAGGCTTAGTACGTGTGTGCTTCGTGTTTAGATTATGGTCAAGTGTACATCACTTAGTCGAAACATCCTAGTTGCGGAAAAGCTTATGCTTAGTACGTGTGTGCTTAGTGTTTAGACTATTGCTTGATGTACTCTTGATTTGATGTGTTTGTGTGTTTACTTACTTGTAGTATTTATCTTTCAATCAAACACATCGCATATCTAGTCAAGCTTGATCGAGAATTTGATACAAAGGATCTTCAAAGTTTAACATGTAGCAAAAGGTTAAGTTCACTGTCGGCGGTTCCCTAAATGGACCGGCGGTTCTTTATTGATAAAGAACCGCGGGTACACATAAGGAACCGCACACAGTGGATTAAGCCAAAATGTTTTGAAAACTAACTAGAAACTATTCAACCCCCCCTTCTAGTTTCTACAATTGGTATCAGAGTGAGGTTATTCAAGATCTTTGAAGTATATTGTACTTTAAAGCTTGGATCGATCTTTGCTCTCTTTTTTAAAACAAATGGTTTTTAAAATGAAAACGGTTTTTAAAAATAGAGACGATCTTTGTATCAAATTGTTCATGAAGACTGATTACTTATGAAATGTGTTTTGTTGTTTCATTCGTACAAGTTTTGGTGTTAAATAAACTTTTTATAATAGCCTGAATTAAATCTTTTCATGTTTGGAAGTATAAAAATCTTGTGTGTCATAATTAACTCTAAAATACGAGTTCTATGTGTCTAAAATGATTTTTAGAGTCCTAAGTCCTTCCAAAAAGTTACCAAATGATTTTGGCCAAAAACTCCATTTTTGTCCTCTGGACGCGGTTCTTTATCTATTCCCCACGGTTCCTTATCAATAAGGAACCGCGGTCAGTCCGACACAGATTTTTGAAAACTTTGAAAAATCATATAAAATCAACCGTAAGTCCGTAGAAGTCGTGCCACCCGTCATGTCGAACATAATTGAATTTTCTTTCAATTAAAAATGCTTCCAAACCTTTATTCAAACTTTAAAATTTGGATGGTTTCTAAGTTCCATACTTTGTCCAAAGTATTAAGCGTCAGTTTGTCGTAAAACTTGTGTTTTACTATTTTCTATTAAGTTGGACATCTCTTGTTGGTGTATCTTTAAAAATTGATATATTTACAAAGTGGTAAACTTAATTAAATTTTTGAAATGAGTCGAAAACCTTTTTCAAATAAAATCAAGCTATGCATACTTTGGTGTATCTAACACTCAAAACAAAGACGAATGCTTTTGTCCTTTTTCTTTTTTTCTTGGACATTCTTAAGTGATCATTACTATTTGTAGTAGTGTTACTTGGTTGTCTATTTATGTGTGCATTGCATATAGGATTAACATCTCTTGGTTTACAAATGTTACATAAACATCTTGTACACCTCGGCATGTTCTTTAACACTTTTAGGTTTGAAAGCTTTGGGAGCTTGTCAAATCTATTGATTTGGGTCGTCTTACTCGATCATTGTGTTATTAGTTCAAGTAGATAAATGTCTCACTATAAAACATGAAACACCTTTTGAAAATCTTAGCTATTTTCTCTTAGAAGAGTGTTTGTGGGAATCAAGAAAGATTTCGATTAAATATCAATGCATTATTCAAACTATGACTGGTATCATTATCGAATCTAATTGACATGTTTTTTAGTGTAGACATGAATGTGGTTTATTAATAATATACATCGGATCATAACTCACACTTGTGTTGATGGTGTTATATTGAATCTACTTGTTCAAATTTTTAGACATATTTTGTTTAATAATTACTTATAATGCACAATAGAGTCGGTTTGATAACTTGGATGTTTCATCCGAAATACTCAAGTAATTTACATTGCTATGTAATTTATAAATGTGTCATTTTCGAAAGACCAATCAAGAGTGTTCCTTTGATTTGTGTAAACTTTGTTTATACACTTCTAAGTTATTGGCCTCAAGTTCTATTAAGGTAAATAACCTTAACTAGACTTGTTTGACAAGATATGAAATGGTGCATTCTTAACCCTCATTAGGTCATGCATTGTGTCACCATGCAAGTTTAATCCTTGCTAAACTTTATTAGGCAAATGTTGGAATTACATTTTGTCTAACTTGAGAATGACTACTAGAGAATTTATGCACTAGGATCTTAATTTTACCTAACGGTTGAATTACTTCCATGTGGGAAGTTGAGTTGGTGTATAACTCGTAAAAATGGTCGTGTTTAGCCTTAATTGAACACCTCTAGTGATAGTCTCATACTCATTCTCTAAATTGGCTAAATGGCTCTTCCTATATATGACTAATGATAGTTTACTTTGATGAACTTTGTATGTCATTAGGATTCTTTTTCTTTTGTAGACATTAGGTTTTTCTTAACCTTCTTCCTACGT
This sequence comes from Glebionis coronaria, assembly GCA_025667525.1. Taxonomy (NCBI): domain Eukaryota; kingdom Viridiplantae; phylum Streptophyta; class Magnoliopsida; order Asterales; family Asteraceae; genus Glebionis; species Glebionis coronaria. Next base: position 528,239,106 of record CM046875.1, on the reverse strand, counting down.
GCTAATTGAACATATATGTTTTTCCTTTGTGTGCGTTCTAGTTTTTATTGCTCTTAAGCATGACTTTATGATAAGTTATACTAGAACATTAGGATATGCTGAATTGGAAAATCCCCCATTCACCACCTAAACCAAGCCTCTGTAGGCGGTTCTTTAAATAGACTGCGGCTCCATATAAATATGGAACCGCCGGTGGAGATAAAGAACCGCAGGCAGAAGCTCTCAAATTCGGGTTTTCTGAAGCTTCCCAATTGTTCCAACACCCTTTGGAATCTTTGTTTCAAACATTTGATCACTCCCAAAATATCTTGGGCTTTCCCTTTTTAAACCCACATTGTTAGCCATGTTCTTTACACCTCAAACCATTCATCCTTACCCCTTAAACCACCTATTACTACCATGGTTTCTACAAGAACCTCCAATTCATCCAAAACCTCCTCTTCAAAGAGGCACCTCAAAATTTAGGTTTGTTTCCCAAACTTAACTCTTCATCCTTTCACACACCCAAGAATGAGATTGTTACAATTCTCATCTCTTCATCACCCTCACCACCTATTGCTCCATGAAAGACTACCTCAACCCATGGTACCAACCATTCTCATGGTTCTACCTCCTCTTCAATCCAATCTAGAATGAATGAGCTAACCTCACCCTTCCCTCCAAGTACTCTCTTGGATGTGACTACCTAACCTCAACCCATCCAAAGCATTCCCATTGTGAATGACTTTGTTGAACCCTTGGTGACTTCACTTTTCACCCCACCTAATTCCGCCACCACCCTTGTCTTTCATTTAAGCATGTGGATTGCTTATTGCTAAGACATCTAATTTAAGCAACTCTTAGGATTCTAGTGTAACTAAGATTAAAATTATGCTTAAGTTTTAGGCTTGTTTTTTTATATAAATCTTTGTATGATATTTATTCTCTTGTATTTCCTTTCATGTTTTTCAACATGATTTTTCTTTGAGTCTTGGATCTTGTTGTTATTATGTTTCTTTCTTTTCTCTTATTTTGAGTCCTTTTCTTAAACTAATAAGAATTAGGAATCTTCTTGGAGATTTACATTACATGTAGCTTGATTTGTGATATCTAGATAGATGACTTGCTTGTATGCTACTTGCTTATATATCTTCTTGCTTATCCGTATGCTATATGCTTAATTGATTAGTTAATGAATGCATGCTTATTATAAAGGTTTTGTCTTTGTCAAGCAATTCCGATATAATATCTTTTAGATGTGTCTAACTCATGCATGTCCTTAAATGCTACGTGCTAACATGTTTTACTTAGTCTTCTCTTTTTAAGTAATCATGTTTCTTGCATGCCATATGTCTTAATTGCACACCTTCTCTACATTGGTTTATTGTAGACTTCATTAGGCATTGTATGAATTATCCTATGTGCTTACTTGATTATGTGTTAGATTTTGTACTAACTCTTCATGTCTTCTTGAGCTTCTTTTGAGTTTCTTCTCTCGTTTTCTTTCGAGATTTCACTATCACTTTCTAAGTTATAGTATTCATGAATCAATTTGTGAAGTTATCCTTAACTTCTTTGATTGAGTTTCTCTTGGTTTATTTTAATCATGCCTCTATAAAGTCGAGTCTCTCTTCTATCTTTTTAAACTAAGTTGAGTCGAGCCTCACCATTTCCTCATCATGTAATTGTTCTTTGAACATTCACAATGATTAAGAAGAGCTACGAAACTTTGAGCATGTAGTTTATCATATGCTAAATACCATCCATCTTGGTCTTTCTATTCTTTGGCTTATTTGATCTCTTTATCTATATCATTGAGTCTTCTTTTTGGTGTCGACATTCATAAGCATCCTTGCCTATAATGTCCTTGGTTTTATATTGTAGAAACTAGAAGGGGGGGGGGGGGTGGGGTTGAATAGTTTCTCTTCGATTGGTGACCAAATTAAAATTACTTTCAATTTGGTTTGTATCAAAACTATCTTTTGTTTGAAGCTAAGTTGCATAATGATTAGGTTCAATTCAAATGCACTAGCAAAGATAATAGGTAAGTGTAATGATAATGAAATAAGTAAAGAGTAAGTAAGGAGACAACCTAGTGGGAAAACACCAAGATTTATAGAGGCTCTATCCTCGTTTCTACTCCACTCCTCGAGTACACCTACTCGAGATTTCCACTATATCCACAAGCTCCCTTCTCGGCGGAGAAAACCTTACATCGTTGCTTACATTATTTTCCGACACTAAGCTAAATGTTGAGACCTAATCTTTAGCTAGGACCAATCTACACAACGTTGCCTACTTCACAATTTAACGACACAAGGCTAGATGTCGAGTTCTAATCTTAAGGTAGAACCAATCTTCACGACGTTGCCTACTTCACCATTTAACGACACAAGGCTAGATGTCGAGTTCTAATCCAAAGCTAGAACCAATCTTCACGACTCTTCACTTTGAAGCTAAGTGAGAACTTCACACAACACAACTACTAATCAATTTCAAGTTTAGTGAGAACTCACAAGACACAACCACATCACTTTATAGTTTAGTGAGAACTACTAATCAAATCTATTACAACTTAACTAGACTTATCCAAGTACACACATGTAGCTTGGATTTACACAACACAAATCCAAGCAAACACATATGCAATGGATGTACACAACAAATCCAAGTATCCACAAATAACTTGGATGAACACAACTAGTCCAAGTATTTATAAATACATTGGATTGACCTAAAACAAAAAGGGTATCATGATGAATATGACTAGCTCATAGATTCATCTTTATCACAACACTAGTGAGTGAGTGATCTTCTCATTGGACTAGGTAAAGGAGGGGATCAATAGGATAATCATATGTAAATATCCTTAACACTTTAAGTGATCATTTACTAATGATTATACTATAGAAAATAGAAAGGGGGCTGAGAAAAACGTCCAAGAGGATTGTTGGAAAATGAGATTTGACCCAGTATTTAAAGGAGACAAAGTATAACGGATATATAACGGCTATCTGGGCGCGGTACCTTATCTAGCCCAGCGGTTCCATATCGCTAAGGAACCGTGTAGCTACTTAAGGTACCGCCACTAGAGTACGCTCTGTTTTTTGTCTTTTAGTGGGGTAGGAATATCTGAGGTATTTGAAGCCTTCAAAGGATATTCTAACAGCATTTGGAATATGCTATTTTCAAATTTTCATTTTCCATTTTAATAAAACATTTTCTAAAAAAGAAAGTTTATTAAAAAGTCTTTTGTCATATTAACAAAAGTGAGTTTTAAGAATAATCATTTTGATGATCACTAAGTATGATTAAGAAATGTTAGTGATATGATTATTACCTTGATGATAGTGTTAGTTAAATAATTCGTTTTGTGTTTTATACTAAATGTTTTGTATAGTTTGTTGTGATCAAAACTAAGAAAGATTAGTTAACACTAATAATTTTTTTAGGCATCAATTGCATTAACAATCTCCCCTTTTTTGATTACGACAAACTATAAACTCATTTACATAGAAACACAAAATATCGAATTATTAACGAGTTTATCACTATCATTTCTCCCCCTTTGTCGTAGCAAAAAGGTTTGCACAAGTCATCGAAGAACATCGAACTTTGCTAGTAGCTCCCCCTTGGTGGTTGCTCCCCCTTGCTTGGGGCACCAATTATATGAGCTAAGGTGACATGCTACACAAAGGTTAATAGAAAGGAAAGAAACACCAATGTATATATGATCACTACCTACTAAGTAACTTGAGAGGGAGAGAGAGAAGAAATCTCAAATTAGAAGCAAGTATTTTGCTAAGTTTGTCCAAAGAGGTAATTGACAACATCAAGCTTCAATCGAATGAAGATGATAAGCTTGTCAAGGGGTTAATGTTTAGAATTGATGGAATCACCCATAAGCAATTGTAAAAATTAACCATGATCAACTAAAAATAGAACTAAAGGGATAACACATAAACAACACAAAGGTTACATAAAAGAAAAGACACAACAAAGTAGATAGTCATACACGCAATATGAGTATCTAAAGCAAGAAATATGGAAAATAAACCACTAAGCATAAGCTATTCTAATAGTGATAATTTTCCAAGATTGCTTAAAAAATAAAAGACTCTAAAACAACTAAAGTGCTAAAGACTTTAGTTGGAAAAATAAGACGACGATGCATCATTCGAAGTTTTGTCCACCGGAACGAAAACTTGAATAGGAGGTCGAGTGAGGAGGAATTCAAGAAAATTTAACTTCTCATACACATGAGCAAGTTCAATTTGTTGAAATCGATAACAAGCACACGAGGATCCATGATGCAACACAAAATCGTTTGATGGGGGTAGGGCATCAAACTTAGGGTTTGGTGGTGTAGGGGTAATGGGTTTGGGAATGTTTTCACAATGCCTTGTGAGGTTTGGGAAGGTTGAAAGGTCATTGAGTTGAGGGGTATTGAAGGATTGTAGTGGTGGTGGAACATTTTCTTTAGCTCCGGTGATGGGGTTAATGGTATAAGTCTCATTCCAATACTTGATTGGAGAGAAGGTAGGGTTTTTGGGTGGTTTGGAGGAAGATGGTTCATTCTTCTTAACCCAAATAGGTCGAACCGAGATTTTCGGTTTCTTTGAAAGCTTGGATGAGGAAGCTTTGGGTGAGTGGGGTTGTGACAAAGAAATGTCAAGGTTAGGAATGGAGGAGTTAGGCATTGTGAGAGTGTGAGAATGAAATCTCAAGGTTGTGTGAGAATGAATTCTCAAGGTTGGGAAGGTGTGAGAATGAAATCTCAAGGTTGTGTGAGAATGAATTCTCAAGGTTGGAAAGGTGTGAGAATGAAATCTCAAGGTTGGGGTATAAGTAAAATGTAATCAAGGTAAGAGTTTGAATACAAAATGTGAAGTGTCAAGGAATGTTTAGTCAAATTGAGTAAACAAGGAATCTTGACAGGGTATAGGGTTTTAAAAGTTTTGACCAAAAATTCGTCAAAAATCATTTACTGTCCGCGGTACCTTAATGGGACCGGCGGTTCCATATCGCTAGGGAACCGCGGGACTTTAAGGATCTGCGTCCAGTGGACTTGAAACCATGTTTTTCCAGGGTTTTGGGAAAAACTAAGACTTTTTCAAAAAGTTGCAAATCTTGGAATTTTACCTCTATTAGCACCAAATTATGCTAGGGTCGCATAAAGCAACACATTCACAAAGAATGTCTTGACAAAGGGTGACAAAATAATTTAGATATCATTTTGAACCAATTTTAGTCAAGTTTTTAGAGGTTGTGATAGATTTAGGTTCAATTTTAATTTCAAATTAAAGTTGATTAATGTGCACATAAGGATAGAAACACATAAAACTAAATCCATAGATCAACATCATGAAACACACAAGAAGGAAGCAACTACAATGATAAATAGAAAAGAAAGACAACTAACTATTACAAAGCTAGCTTAACATTAGATCTAGATTAGTAGTCTTCTTTAGCTTGGTTTTGTTGAAAACCATTTATTTAGAAAACTCCATCATTCATCTCTTAGGAGGAGGCATGGAGAACAAGGCAAGCAAGAACTCTTGCAATCTCCTATGTAGTCCAAACATATCCATCCTAAGGTTATGGATGATGTAGTGGTTGTAAAGACAACATGGACAACTAGGACCATGTGTTTGTTGAAACCCATAGTATGGATCACCCAAAAGGAGGGAAAGGGGAACACCCAAAATTGGAATGTTTGAGTTGGGTGGAGGTGGAGGAGGCATGTTCTCCAAGGGTGATGTGGGTGAGAGTGGAGGCATGTTCCGCAAAGGGGAAATGGGTGAGTGTGGAGGTATGTTCTCCAAGGTTGGTGAAATGGGTGAGTTAGGAGGGGTAAATGGTGAAGTCACCAAGGTGTCATCAAAGTCATTCACAAAAGGAATGCTTTGGATTGGTTGGGGTTGTGTGGTCACATCCAAGGGTGCACTTGGAGTGAAGGGTGAAGAGAGCTCATTCATTCTTGAGTTGAATGAAGAGGAGGTAGAACCAATTGAATGGTTAGTACCATGTGTTGATGCAAAAGTTGGGTGATCCTTGCTAGACCCGAATTAGGCTTAATTCGGGTTGGCTGGGTTCCGGCTCCTACACCAAGTGAATCGTTTGGTTGGGATCCTGCACACTAAACAGCACGCGTTAGGCTTACCGTGGGAATGTTTCCCACGATTGGACTCCGGCGTGAGAGTAAGTAATCGATTTAGGGTTTATGTGAGTTAAGAGTATAAGACGTAATACCTTTGTGGAACCCTTGGGGGTTCCTTTTATAGGCAGTGGAACCCTAATGGGCTACCACTTGATACTTCGGCCCCAAGGAAAGGATAACTACCAGAATTAGAATGATTGTTATCTTCTAATTTTGGTAGTGAATATCCTTTCCCATTGGGATAAAGATATTCCTAGACAGAATATGATTCTGTCTAACCCTATGTCGGCCACACCGGGCCGTGGGCCGCACACATGTGTGCGGTCACTGTTCATCCAAGCCCATAAGCCTGAATGACATTATTCCACCCATCTGTGATGGGCCGGATACGGGTAGTACCCATGGGCCGGGTTCATGACCCGGCTGGGGACTATACGTCATCATGTCCCCCCAGTCTAGTTGTTACAACCATAGGCGTAACCTCTAGACTACCAAGATGCTCCCTGGACGTACCAAGGAAAAAATAGGGAATGATAAGTTATCCAAGAATTTGTATTGGCCGCACATGGCAACCTGGCTTAGGAAGTTATTTCATCAGTATCTCAGCCGCATATGGCGACCGAAACAAATTAAATATAGCATTAAATGCCAAGTCTTACGTAAGATCCGCATATCCCGACATTAATAACTGTTCATCTGACATGTTGACTGACAAAAGTGGAGACAACCAGAACCTTGAGCAGTGCAAACGTTTGAGTCAGAAGTGACCCGTGGGTCCCGCCTGACGTTTCACTTGCCACTTGCCCCCTAACCACACGATCAAGAATAGTGGCAGACACGTGTCACACATCCAACAGGTCGTGACCCACGAGGCAACCCTATAAATAAGCCACCCCTACGGCTGTGTGAAAACACACAGTTATAACCTCCATTTCTGCCATTAAAGCTTTCCTCTTAGCTTGAACCAATTACGCACGGATCCCTTCACACGCAGGTTAGAACACCACGTCCTTGCACCTTTATTTAGTAATGGCTCACAGAAACAGCCCTACCATTGGATCCGTGCTGAATGTTATGACCCAAGACCAATTAAACCACTTTTGTACAAACTATTTCATCCCTACCAACCTACACCCCTCACTTCCTGGCGCCGGAGACCTCATAACTGAGGCTCCAGCGGGTAAGATTGGCCTGTACACTCGCCTCTTTGATGCGGCTAATTACCGCATTCCCTTCACCCATTTCCTTGTAGATCTGTTAGGATACTATGATGTACATATTAGTCAGCTCCATTGTATAGGTGCCTGTAAGATTAGTCAATTCGAGATCCTCTGCCGTGCTAGGAGAATCCCCCCAACCGTAGAATTATTCCGGCTCTTTTATGTTCCCAACATAGTAAATGGTTGGGTATCTTTTAAGAAACGATCCCCTAACAGTCCCCAATCACACAATAAGCCAATGGATTCATTGAAAAACTAGTATGACCATTACTTTTTTATTGACGCAGTAGTATGGCCGGCTGATTACGCCTTTAGAAATAGGATACCCCACGACCCCAAGCCGCACACAAGTACATACAACCCCCGACATTCCCAAGAATTAGATCTGAATAGGACCGGGTTTCATAGACGTCTTCCCGAGTCATTCCTATGTTTGCTAGGGATTAGCCGCAATTACTTTGGTCCGTCCAATAGGTATCATGTGTTTTGGAGATGGCAGGGTGAAGGTAGGCTACCATCCATACGCGAAAATGCATTCAATTATTTGATGAATGGCTAACATATTTTGTTTTGTACTGGGCAGAAATGAAATTCTTTGGACTTTTGCGCCAGGGCGACCCGAAGCTCGTGCCGGAGGGCTCCCGTCCTCTCCGTGAGAATGAACCACCCCTTCTTGAGCACACCTGAAACGTGACGGTTGCTCTCGAAGCCGTGCCAGATCCCCACTCAGACGAGTAAGAGCATGGAGACAATGGTGGTGGTGATAACAGGATGCATGAAGGAGGAGCCGGGCCCTCCTCACCACATAGGGAACAGCAGGGGGGTAATATTGACCTAACCACCTCCAGCCTCCGCCGAATGATGGGCGATGATGATGAAGAAGTACAACAAGTCAACCTGGAAGAAGAGGAAGAAGAAGTGGAAGAAGAAGTCGAGGAGGAGACTGACGAAGCAACAACTCAGCCCATCGCCAGGCGTACCCGTAAAAGAAACAAGCGAGCAAGGAGAACTGCTTCAGTCGAGATTGGCGAACACAACGCCCCTGCCAAGAAACTTCGAGAAGACCACCCCTTGTACCAATCTGTTGGTAGTACTACCCAAGGTTCTGAGACTATCCGGGCCGCACATGTCGATCCCGTTACTTAGATTGCCCCCACCGCATCAGAATTAGCGAGAAATGACATGTAAGGCTCCATCCTAACACGTAAGAATGACAACTCCTTTTTGAAGTAACACTTAATATGTATCCACATGCTTGCTTTCACAGGGATCAACGAACTGGTGCCGCGCCTCCTCCTGATACTCAAATAGATAAGGGAAAAGGAAAAGAAGTGGAAAGAAACCCCATGCTTCACACAGCCGCCCAGAAGTCCGGCCCTGTTTTTGAAGAAGGTTCACCCCCGGCTTCCCAAGACCTCCCAACGTCCGGCCCCCCTCAATCGTTCAACCCTATATGGAATATCACGACTGCATCACGAATGAGGGACGCTGATGAGTGCCGGGAGTACCTCAACAACTGCATACAACCAGGCTTGGTGCGAGAGGTGAACGCGCTCAGCCATGCGGACTTGGTGGATGAGTATAATGGTGCCTTGGTACACCAAATGGTGATGGGCACCTCGATGAGGGTAAGGTTTGAAGCCGCACTTGGGCATGTTGAATCTCTCAAGAGGAAGGTTGGGCGGAGGGAGAAGATGATCGTGGATAACGAAGCTCAAATTGCAGACCTCCAATCCCAACTGGCTAGCGCCGAGGCGACCATAAAAAAGCAATCGGCCCGCGCGAATGAATACGACCAACAAGTGGCCAACCTTGAGTCACAACTAGATGCTGCGAACACCAAGGTACATATCCGTGCCGCACTACCCATTTTCTAAAAGAAATATATTCTAACGTTTTATCTCTTATAAGTGGCCACGGCGGAAGCGTCTGCCCAGTCGTACTTCAGCCAGGTACACGTGCTTAACCAGAAACTAGAAGACGCACACCTGGCCGTCCAAAGTATGGAGAAGGTACAAGGGGAGCTTGCTGATGAGAGGGCCGTCACCCAAGAGCTGAAAGAGGCGTTTGCCCAAAAAGATTTGATGATTGATGCCCTCACCGCTGAGCGTGACGACGTGCTATGCCCCCAACTGCTAGCGGCTATTGCCGGCCGTAGGTGGATGGTAGGGCATGGAGCCCGCTTGGCCGTCATGAAAGTACTGGAGGCCCCCAAATTTGTGCAACAATTTGCAAGCCTTGTGTCCGATGGCATTGACTACGGACGTCATGAGGGAATGGTTGAGGCCGTTGAGCTGATCAAGAAAGGGGAAAACTTTACCAATCATGCCTTCTTTAATCCTGAAGCCGCTAACAAGATGACTGCTTCCATGGCCGCGATGCGGGATCTGCACTATCCATTCTTGGATGAGCTGGAGGCCACCAAAGACGCATCAAATACAGAAATCATGGAAAGGCTAAGTCTTAGTGCGTTCTCCCAAGGTGAGAGTCACTCCCGTGCTTCCTTCACTCCATCACCCAGCCACCTGACGCTCCCCATATATGAGGACGTAACCAGGATCGTGCTTGATGAAAAACCCTTAAGTGTGGTGCTGGAGAGGAATGCGGCTCAAGCCCAGAAGCGGAAAGAAAGTGATGACTGGTTGTCGTGTCTGGTCGAGGAACAAGTGGAAATGGGTAAGTTTTTCCCCCCTATGTAGGATGCTCCCACTTTATGATCCCTTTCAGACACTTTGGTTTGTACCCGCTGAATATTTGTTGTTTCTATTCGTCCGTGCATGTACACGGCTAACAACATTTGTATTTTGTATGTACGTCCGTGATTGACCACGGCAATTTTGTGATCTATTTGGAAACTTGTGTATTTTGACTGTGTTAAATATTGTACCTCAATACTGCATGATATATCACGTCTTACACACAAAGAAATAAAATACATACAAGTCTATAATTTACTAGACATGCGACGTGCGTCTTTACTATACGGAGCACTGTGTGACTACGGAATATGAAACTTACCCCAACGTCTTGCGAGTAAGGTGTCTAGTAAGGATACATGATCCGTGCGGCTGGGGTTGCATCCCTCTTACGCGGCAAGTTGAATTAGTAGGTTCACTTAATCCTCTTACCCCGCCTGGAGGCGTATAGTACATGTACAGTATTTGAAAGAATGCATATGAATGAAACATGACATATTATAATATAAGTAAAATTCATACGACTAACAAAAAATCTAAAAAATGATTTGCACGAAACAAGCCGTGGAGCTAGCTAGGCACCACGACATTTTATTAGAACGTTTACACTTTTGTTTGAACAATAATGACAAGTCCTAAAAAACAAGAAAGGAAACTAAACAAACATAAACAAAAAACATAGACCGCATGGCTCTTTATTAAGACCGCATATAGCGAAGTACCCATGCGGAAGCCGTAGCTTTCAAAGATAGCACCTTTTGAGATTGGAAATGTTCCATGTGCGCTCTAGGTCGCGGCCATCCATGTCACGTAACTTGTACGCGCCTCGTCCCAAGGCTTCAGTGACTTCATACGGTCCTTCCCACTTAGGGCCCAGCTTTCCTGTATTCTCCGCTCGACTTGCTTCGTTAGCACGATAGACGTAGTCTCCCGGTCGAAAAGAAACACCCTTGACCTTGACGTCATAATAAGCCTTCATCTTAGCCTTGGACTTAGCCTCATTGATGGCTGCTATTTCCCTTTTTTCTTCCAACAGATCCAGGTTGATTCGCAGCTGTTCATCGTTCGTGACGATATTAACCTCCGCCGTGCGGATGGTAGGCATTCCTATTTCTGCTGGTATAACAGCTTCAGTGCCGTAAGCCAATGCAAGTGGAGTATCTCCGTTGGCTGTTTTGATCATAGTTCTATGCGCCCATAGCACATGTGATAACTCATCGACCCATTTGCCACTTCGTTCATCCAGACGCGCCTTGATGCCATTCCCCAAGCTTCTATTTGCCCGTCCGACAAGGCCATTTGTCTGCGGATGCTTAACAGATGCGAAGCGCCGCTTGATGTTCAATGATGCACACCAATCTTTGAATGGGTTGTCCGTGAACTGCTTGCCGTTGTCCGAGATGATTTCTCCTGGTAGACCAAAACGGCACACAATATGTTCCCAAACAAACTTCTTAACTTGTTTGCCTGTGATAGACTTGACTGCCTTGGCCTCTATCCATCGTGTGAAGTAGTCCATCGCAACAATCAAGAATTTAACTCCCCCCGCAGCTACAGGGAATGGTCCTGCAATGTCGATTCCCCACTTATAGAATGGCCATGGGGACGTGATAGGTGTAAGCTCCTGCTGCGGGTGCCGCGGCACTGGCCTATGCACTTGGCAATCACTACACTTGCGAATCATGTCGCGCGCGTCTCTGTTCATGGTAGGCCAATAGTATCCCGTCCGTAAGGCTCTGGCTACCACGGACCGTGGACCTGCATGCATGCCGCACAATCCTTCATGTATGTCACTGATTACGTATGCGGCTTGACGTGGTCCCACACACCGCAGCCATGGCTGCAAGAAAGAGCGCTTGTAAAGTATGCCCTCTCGAAGTTCGAAATGCTGCGACTTCCTTCTGATGCGCCGTGCTGCTTTTTCCTCATCTGGAAGGGTCTCACTAGTCAAATAGTTGATAATCGGGGTCATCCATGTAGGCCCATCTTCCTCAACTATAGCAGCAACCTCCCCCTCTGTTATAGATTTCTCCTTGAGTATTTCCACCAAGACTTGTTTAGACAAGTGAGCGAAGCTTGTGGATGCGATCTTGCTAAGAGCGTCCGCCTTCTTGTTCTCACCCCTTGGCACCTGCTTGATGGAAAACTTACCGAAAGTCGCGATTAGCGACTTGACTTTTTCCAAGTACCTAACCATGTTGTCCTCCTTAGCCACATATCCACCTAGAATATGGTTCGCGACAAGCCGTGAGTCCACGTAGGCCTCAAGGTTGCGGACTCCCATTCTAGCGGCGATTTTTAAACCCGCAATTAATGCTTCATATTCCGCTTCGTTGTTAGTGGCCGTAAACTCAAAACGGAGGGCGTACGTGAATTCCATTCCTTCTGGATTTGTGAGGATGAGACCAGCTCCGGAGCTGTCCGTACACGAAGATCCATCCGTGAACAACACCCATGGTTCTGTTGGAGTCTCGTCTTGCTTAACGATTGGCCCTTCCTCATCTGGCTTCTCGATTAGGAAATCCGCCAAGATCTGGCCTTTCACTGCCGTCCTTGGCCTATAAGATATATTGTGCTCTCCCAATAAGATGCTCCATTTCTGTAGCCTCCCTGCCACGTCCGGTCTAGAAATAACCTGCTTGATTGGCTGATCCGTAATGACTACAATTGGGTGCGCCTGAAAGTACCGGCGCAGCCGCTTTGTAGCAAACACTAGTGCTAAGACCAATTTTTCCATAGAGGAGTAATTCAGCTCCGGCCCTTGTAGTGTTCTACTTATAAAGTAGACCGGAGTTTGCATTGTATCCCTATCTGTCATAAGTACCGCGCTTATTGCGCCATGAGTGACTGAGAAATACATAATGAGTTCCTCCTTTGGCCGGGGAGCTACTAGCATAGGGAGGGATGCAAGATGCTGCTTGAGTTGGTCGAAAGCTAACTCGGCTTCCTTCGTCCACCGGAAGTCTCCCTTCCTAATGCACTTTTTGAGTGTCTTAAATAGGGGTAATGACTTCTCTGCGGATTTAGATAGGAACCTATTCAGCCCGGCTAGCTTCCCATTTAAGGATTGCACCTCCTTCCGTGTCTGAGGGGATGGCAGTTGTATCACTGCGTCCGTCTTCTCTGGGCAAGGTTTGATGCCGTTTGGATCAATCAAATATCCAAGGAACATTCCCTCTGTTGCCCCAAACGTACATTTCTTTGGATTTAACTTCATGTTAATCCTTCTCAGCGTGTCGAATGTCTCTTGGACATCCCGGAGAAGTGCCTCCTCCCTGTGACTTTTTATAACCAAGTCATCAACATAGACTTCCAAGTTGCGGCCTATCTGTGATTTAAAAGCTTTGTCCACCAGCCGTTGATATGTAGCACCGGCGTTCTTCAGTCCAAACGGCATTTTCGTATAGCAATATACGCCCTGGCTCGTATGGAACGCCTTTTTCTGCATCCTCCTCCGCCATCTGGATCTGGTGATACCCTTTATACGCGTCCAAGAAGCATTTAAAAGGATACCCACATAGGGATTCCACCTTCCAGTCGATTTCCGGTAACGGGTAACAGTCCTGTGGGCAAGCCTTGTTTAGATCCGTAAAATCCACACACATGCGCCAACTTCCGTCATGTTTCTTGACCATGACCGGATTGGATAACCACTCGTGGTAGTATACCTCGCGCATGATGCCTGCATCCACTAGTTTCCGTACTTCCTCCAATATCACTTGGCTGCGTTCAGGCGCCTGGCCGCGCTTCTTTTGCTTGACGGGTTGGTACCCTTGGCGGATCTGGAGCTTATGCTCTGCTATCGCATGTGGCACGCCTGTCATGTGCTTTGGCTCCCATGCGAATATATCTAGGTTTGCACTTAAAAGAGAGCACATGGCCCTTTTGCCGCTATCCGAGAGCGCCCCTCCTATGGATACCTCCTGTTCCGGATAGTCAGGGTGAATTGCTACCTTCCAATTGGGAGGTGGTGATCCATCCTTGGGTGGAATGGGTGGAGCCGGTGCTGTCACAGTGTGACACTCGGATGCCGGTACGATTGTGTTGTAAATGGTAACAATCCCCCCCTCAACGGGGAATTTGATCATTCCGTGCGCCGTGGAGGGTACCGCCCGTATAGCCAAAATACCTGGTCTGCCTATGATCCCATTGTACGGGGAATGTGAGCGTATCACCATGAAGTTCATCCACGCCGTAGTGGAGTGTTCCTCGTTCCCGATGGTTACAAACACCCGTAGTTGCCCTATCGGCCAGATAGTGTCTCCACTAAAGCCGGTGAGCGGCGCCGTGGCCGGTACTAATTGGCTTCTTATTTCTGGGCACAACTGCACAAAACAGTGTTCATACAGTACCTCTGCTGACGACCCTCCATCCACATACATGCGACGAACATTGTGTGTTCCAATGCTTATCTCAATGGTGAGAGGCGCATCAATCACATCGCTTGTTGTGATGAGAGGGAATGAGATTTCCCTGCCGCGTGAAAATTTTTGGCCCACTTTCTGCCTCGTGCGGCGCTGTCTGGATTGGATCATGTATATGGTCGAAGGTTTGTCCTTTTGGGGATCCTTCTTATCGTACTTCTTGTTGTTATCTTTTCCATCCTTCCAATCCTTAACTAGGTGCTTGAGTTTACCTGATTTGATCAGCGACTCAATATGCTTCTTGAGCTGGATGCACTCCTCCGTACCATGGCCTTTGTCATTATGGAACTCGCAGAAGCGATTTCCTTGCCGACGTTCCGGCGGAGTGGTCATTGGGGGAGGCCTTGGAAAGTTCGCCCCTTCCGTCAGCAAGATCTCCCGGTAGGACATCTTTAGGAGGGTGAACTTATCGTCCGGTCGTCCTCCTTTGCTTTGGCTCTTATAGTCTGAGCCCTTGCTATTGTTCTGATTGCCTTGACCGCCCGACTGTCTCCGGGACTGGTCATTTGACCGGTACCCATTTCCTCGGGATGGGTAGGCCGTGGCAACAGCTGTTTCCCCTTCTATGAAATTTCTGACCCTTCCCATGAGGTCGTCATATCTCTCTGGACGCTTGTCATTGAGGCGCCTGATCAACTCCCTGTCTGTTATGGCGTGCATGTAGTCAGAGATTTTCAGGAGCTCCAACATTGTTCTTGTGCGCGTGCACTCATCATTGAAGCGTTCAGTGAAGGTTTCTGTGGACTCCCCCGGCCGTTGTTTGACAGTTGCCAATGAGACCGGATCCCTATTATACTTCTTCCTCTGAGTATAATTGTTCTCGAACGCAGTGCGTAGTTCCGTGAAACTATCAATGCTCCGTGGAGGGAGTGCCTCAAACCAGTCACGGGCATTTCCGATCAAAGTTGAATTGAACATTTGGCACCATATAGGCATGGGCCATCGCTCAATTTTAGCCTGCGTATCAAATATTTTAAGGTGATCAACCGGATCACCAGACCCATCATAAGTCTTGATACACGTCGGCATGCGACGTTTGGTGTCCTCAGAATAGTTCCGTATGCGGAGGGTGAACGGGTCTTCCCTGGGATCCGCCCATGGACGGGTGAGCCTGGGGTCATCCCATGGTTCACACCATGGTCGCGAAAGATCCTCCGCTTCCGCATCTCGATAATAAGGACCATCATAATACTCATCATTGTTTGGTGGTGGTGGAGGGGTGCGCCTAGGTCGGCGACGCTTAGGCGGATGGTCATCTGAGTCCTCTCCTGACGGGTCTGGGGACGGTGGTGGTGCCCCATCCTTTGGGTAGGGACCACTTTTTTGGGATGAACCGGAAGCCTTCTTCCCAGTGTTCATCCTGTCCCACACGCTCGGGCGACGAGCGGTTCTGGCCAACTCTCGATCTGGCCGCTCGGGTGAGCCATCAGACTTATCTCCTCCTTCCCGAGACTGCATTAGTTCCTGTATGAGGCGATATCCTATGCGCTCAAACACATTCCTGGGTTGAGGGGTTTCCTCAAAGATGCTCTGCTCCTGAGGCCGAGCTCTCCTTTTCCTCTGATTTTGGGAAGAGGTGATTGGTCCGGTGTCACCAAAGTTGAGTCTGGATTGGAGGTTCCTCCCCAGATTCAACCTTGACGCGATCCCTGGGACGATCCTATCGAAGTTCTGCGTGAGAACTCGAGTAAGATCCTCCTCGCTGAGTGGTAGGACCTCTACCTCTTCCTCTACCGAGGGTCTGCGCGGCTCCTTGTTAGGAGGGTTGGGCGCACTCCCTGGGTCCGGATTGTCCAGGGTTGAAGTAGGTGGGGGTGTCATGGAGATCGTGCTCGTCACCCCCAAGGGCTGGAAACCTCCACGGCTACCAGGTCCGCCTACAAGGCGGCTAGGTGATTGATTGGGGATGAGTATCCCTTCCCCTTGGGACTTCCAATTTCCAGGATTCGTATTCCTGGGATTGGCTGGCTGATGCCCCTTCATCATTGGGGATTCAGAATGAGGTTTTGTTCTAGCTTAGTGTAATTTGTCCCACGGATGGCGCCAACTTGTTGATGCAAAAGTTGGGTGATCCTTGCTAGACCCGAATTAGGCTTAATTCGGGTTGGCTGGGTTTCGGCTCCTACACCAAGTGAATCGTTTGGTTGGGATCCTGCACACTAAACAGCACGCGTTAGGCTTACTGTGGGAATGTTTCCCACGATTGGACTCCGACGTGAGAGTAAGTAATCAATTTAGGGTTTATGTGAGTTAAGAGTATAAGACGTAATACCTTTGTGGAACCCTTGGGGGTTCCTTTTATAGGCAGTGGAACCCTAATGGGCTACCACTTGATACTTCGGCCCCAAGGAAAGGATAACTACCAGAATTAGAATGATTCTTATCTTCTAATTTTGGTAGTGAATATCCTTTCCCATTGGGATAAAGATATTCCTAGACAGAATATGATTCTGTCTAACCCTATGTCGGTCGCACCGGGCCGTGGGCCGCACACATGTGTGCGGTCACTGTTCATCCAAGCCCATAAGCCTGAATGACATTATTCCACCCATCTGTGATGGGCCGGATACGGGTAGTACCCATGGGCCGGGTTCATGACCCGGCTGGGGACTATACGTCATCACCATGGGTGGATGATGTCTTGCATGGTGCAAGGGGTGGTGAAGGTGATGAAGAAATGAGGATAGGAACCATCTCATTCTTAGGTGTGTGGAAGGGTGAGGAGTTAGGCTTGGCTACCTTAATCCTAATCTTAAGTGTTTTTCTTGGGGTGTTTGAGGTTTTTGTAGAAACCATGGTTGACAAGGATGGTTTAAGGGTTAGGGAAGGATGTTTTGATGTGTGAAGAACATGACTAACAAGGTGGGTTTAAATGGGTGAGGGGATGATCCAAACTAGTAATGGGTTAAAATCATTTTAGGTGAATAATAAATTTAGGTAAGCTAGTTTAGGAAATGTGTAGTTTATTACAGAAAATCATGCAGTGTTTACACATAATTAAGAAAACAGTGTAAAGCAAAAGATGCTGTCGTGCACAGTGGTCGGCGGTTCCTTATCTAGGACCCGCGGTTCCTTATCGGTAAGGAGCCGCTTGTCGATATGGAACCGCGACCAGAGGTCTTTCAAAAATTTCACATCCCAAATTTTGATAAACCCAGATTTTTACCAAAAGATTCACAAGCCAAAGTTAACTACAGATCATAATCTAATAAGCTAACTATCATAAGGCATGTACAAAGCTATGTAAATCACAAACATCATTGCATAAGCAACATTTAGGATCAAAATAAATAATAATCCAAACATGTAACATAAGTTAATACACAACTAAACCAAAGTGTTAATAAGCAAATGTTCAAACATCAAATGATAACCAAACTTTGACTCAACTCAAATTCTTCACCTCCTTTTCTTGCCTAAACCTTTGATCATTTTTCCCAAGAACTTGAAACCCTTTCTTGATTCAACCCTGTGTTCGTGCAATTCCCCTCGAGTTCTAAGATTTTCACAGTAGAGATGCTCCATATTAAGATCTTCCGGTACTTCACTAGAATGATGAGGCGGAGGAGCTAGGTCTTCAAATTCATCCTCGAATGGGCTTGAGGATGGATGGGAATTACTCGAAGAGTTGAAATGAGAACTAGTACCGACGCCATCACCATCACTTGTTGGCATTCGGGTGTCCTCATCATCCATCTCTTGATGATCGGATTTTCTTGAACCTCTGTCACTTCTAGGCTTTCGTTCATATACCTCTTGAATAGGTAACATAACCCGTTGAACCGGGTGAAAGCGAGAAAGATCGAGATGAGGAAAATCTTCACCAACCCTTCTAAAAAGGCGAGTAAGAAGCATAGCATATGGAAGGTTTGTTTTGGGTTTGGAAAGAGCATAATTTATACGTCGAGCGATGTAGAATGCTAAATTGTACTCGGTTGATGTAAAGATGCAAAAGAACATATGCACCATACAAGTCGGGATATGATCTCGGTTTCCACCAAGACAAAACACATTCTCCCTAAGGATGTTAGCCCATTGGACCATGAACTCCTTAAGGTCGCTTGAGAGCACTTCATAGCGATCACATTTCGCACATTAGTATGAAGGCTTCTCACAACGTTTCCATCACTCTCTTTCGAGATGATATCAAGGATGAAATTTAGATCAACTTCGGTGATGTCATTTAAAGGTTTATCGTTGGACTCCACGAGAGCATCAAGTCTACATTTGTCCGTAAATCGACAAGTGCCTCTATATGGCACACCAAGAATATCACCAAAATCATCAAGGTAATATTGAATGATTTGATCATTCAACATGAAACGAATAAAGATTTGGCCATTGATTTCAAGCATGGAGTAAGTGCTAAAGAATTCAAGAAGAAACAAGGGATAAATTTCTTCGTCTATGAAGAGCAAGCAATCAAATCCAATATGCTCAAACATAGAGTTGATATATCTATACCCCGTTATTCTTGTATCTACAACCCTACCCTCATGGAAATTTTGAGTGGAAAGGGATGGGAAAGAATTTTGAAGTTGGGGGGAAGCATAGATTTGGGAAAGGTTTGGCATGTATTTTCTAGTGTATTGATGATCTTTTTGATATTGTGAAGGCATGATTAGTACCTAAATACAAACAAGAAAAACATATTTCCAATCACTCATATGAAAAATTAAAATAAAAAATAAAAAATATGAGAATGTGTTGTATCAATTTCTCGACAAGCAAAGGATTGAATCTATATCATTCTCATGTTCACAATGTGTCTATTCCATCATTAACCAAGAACACATGATCTATGTTACATCAACAATGGATTAGAACATTGGTTTTTCAAAACAAGGTTTTTAGGTAAGCATTAACAATGTCATTACCTACTTGTTCATGGGTTCATCTCAAATCCATCTTTTAACCAAAATCATTTAGCCAAAATTCGGGTTTGTTCTACAAGTGGGTTTTAGTGAAATCTTAATGAATATGAACCTAAGGAATCATAGTAAAATAACCATGTCAACCCACATTCCTATTAAGGTTTTAATTCAATTTCAATTTTAAAAATCCCCAATTATGAAAGGATGAACCCTAGAACAAAATAGATGAAATTGAAAGAAAATACTTACAATTAATTGATGTTAGATGAAGGATGAGTGAAACCCACAACTTGGAATCAATTAATTTGAGTGATTGAAGGTTTTGGAAGCTTCAACAATGGTGGAAAAGGTGAAACCCGTCGGCTGTGTGTTTTTGGGAGAGAGAGATAGTGGTTTGAAAAGGAATAAAATAATCAAACTGGCGCTCTGACAAACTTTACTGCCCGCGGTACCTTATCGATAAGGACCCGCGGGTTTGAGCCGCCTAGATAAAGAACCGCCTACAGAGGCTAGTTTTTATCAATGAAAAACGCCAAATTTTAAAAACCAAGTTTTTCTAAAATACTTAAAATTATATCATGATCCGTTTAGAATATCATTGGATCATCATAACACTAAGCAATATGCCTTAACGAAGGATTACGAGTTAAATCGAGATCGAAAAGAACTGAAACGGATAAACGACTACTCGTAGCAAAACGGTAAAGTGGAGAGAAGTCAAGGGAAGTGAATCAAGACTAGGACCAATGCTCAAGGGATTAATGACAATCTTCAAATAGTGGTAACGAAGAGCTTGTGTCATATATAGTGGTTTAAGACGTGCCTTTCCGGCGAAACGTTAAACGGCTTTGGTAATGAATAAACACAAAGCAATTATTCAAGTATAGACTAGGATCACTTTCAATAATAGTCTTAGTCTAAACCAAAATATGAGCAAGGTATTAATTCACTTTCTCTCCCACAAAGGGCCTACTAACCGTATGGGTGCAAACCATGGAAATCATGCTTGATACTTAAAGCTACTACTAACTCACTCTACATCACCATAGTGAGTCAAGTATCCAATCAATGAAGGTTTGAGAGGATAAAAGAAAAGAATCACAAACCACAAACAATTGTCAAGGCAAGGATGCCAAGAACAAGCACATAGTCAAGTAATGATCAAAGGGCGTGTGGAAGAACGAGAGCGTACCTTGGCCACAAAGAGCAATCCATCAAGGAGTCAATACTATGCCCAATCAGTGACTATGAGTACTAAGTCTTCAAGGACTAGTATCATTCCCAATCATTTTGGTATCATCATTCAAAGATGTTAAAGATCAATGAAGATGAGTCTTCTACAAGTGCAAGTAGCTCAATCCACAACCAATTAAGTGATTGATCTTCATGAGTACCTACACAAAGCAAGATGCAAACTAGTAGATACATTTCAAGAGTATATCTAAAATGTATAAATGCTACTAATCTAAGTAGGATGCAATATTATCAATTAAAAGACCTATTTTTCAAAAACAAAATAGTTTTGACCAAAGAGAAACTTTATACAACTTGACCTTCTAATTTGAGGAGACAATGGATCGATCCAAGTTTCAAAGTACAATATACTTCAAAGATCTTGAGTGACCATCGCTCTGATACCAATTGTTGAAACTAGAAGGGGGGGGGGGGGGGGGTTGAATATTTTCTCTTCGATTGGTGACCAAATTAAAATTACTTTCAATTTGGTTTGTATCAAAACTATCTTTTGTTTGAAGCTAAGTTGCATAATGATTAGGTTCAATTCAAAGGCACTAGCAAAGATAATAGGTAAGTGTAATGATAATGAAATAAGTAAAGAGTAAGGAAGGAGACAACCTAGATGTCGAGTTCTAATCTTAAGGTAGAACCAATGTTCACGACGTTGCCTACTTCACCATTTAACGACACAAGGCTAGATGTCGAGTTCTAATCCAAAGCTAGAACCAATCTTCATGACTCTTCACTTTGAAGCTAAGTGAGAAGTTCACACAACACAACTACTAATCACTTTCAAGTTTAGTGAGAAATCACAAGACACAACCACATCACTTTATAGTTTAATGAGAACTACTAATCAAATCTATTACAACTCAACTAGACTTATCCAAGTACACACATGTAGCTTGGATTTACACAACACAAATCCAAGCAAACACATATGCAATGGATGTACACAACAAATCCAAGTATCCACAAATAACTTGGATGAACACAACTAGTCCAAGTATTCATAAATACATTGGATTGACCTAAAACAAAAAGGGTATCATGATGAATATGACTAGCTCATAGATTCATCTTTATCACAACACTAGTGAGTGAGTGATCTTCTCATTGGACAAGGTAAAGGAGGGGATCAAGAGGATAATCATATGTAAACATCCTTAACACTTTAAGTGATCATTTACTAATGATTATACTATAGAAAATAGAAAGGGGGCTGAGAAAAACGTCCAAGAGGCTTGTTGGAAAATGAGATTTGACCTACTATTTAAAGGAGACAAAGTATAATGGATATATAATGGCTATCTGGGCGCGGTACCTTATCTAGCCCGGCGGTTCCATATCGCTAAGGAACCGCGTAGCTACTTAAGGTACCGCCACTAGAGTACGCTCCGTTTTTTGTCTTTTAGTGAGGTAGGAATATCTGAGGTATTTGAAGCCTTCAAAGGATATTCTAACAGCATTTGGAATATGCTATTTTCAAATTTTCATTTTCATTTTAATAAAACATTTTCTAAAAAAGAAAGTTTATTAAAAAGTCTTTTGTCATATTAACAAAAGTAAGTTTTAAGAATAATCATTTTGATGATCACTAAGTATGATTAAGAAATGTTAGTGATATGATTATTACCTTGATGATAGTGCTAGTTAAATAATTCGTTTTGTGTTTTATACTAAATGTGTTGTATAGTTTGTTGTGATCAAAACTAATAAAGATTAGTTAACACTAATAATGTTTTTAGGCATCACTTGCATTAACATATATTTTTCGTTCTTCTCGTTTTTGAGAGTCGATTAAGGTTAAAATTTACAATTGGATTGGTGATTCCAACAATTCTAAGTTCTTAACCTCTTGAGAGGATTTTGGTTAAATCTTGAATTTTCTTGGGTGATTCCATAAATTCTAAGCTTTTAGCCCTTTGACATATTATCATTACAATTAGTATGGATGTTTCTTCTCTACCTCTATTCCAACAATTGTGAATTGATCTTGTCAAGATCCTCTCCTTTGACTTGTTTTTCGGATTGATAGAATCGTGTGTACACTTCTTTCTTCAATGCTTGTCATTGTTTGTGCTAGGGATGAGCTCGGGACCAATCCCGTCCCGAACCCGTCCCGATTTAGTGCTCCCGATTTTTTCCCGATCTAAAAAATTATGTACCGATCCCGTATCGAACGTGACTCGGGAATCGGTATCGGTACCGGGAAATCGGGATTTTCCCGGTTTTTTCGGGAATTTCCCGATTTGGTACCGGTCCCGTCCCGAATTAGTGGTCCCGAATTTTTTTTCACCTTATTTCGTAGTCCCGGTCCCGTACCGAACGGGATTCGGGTATCGGGAATCGGTACGGTTCCGGGAACGGTTCGGGATCGGATTCGGGATTCGGGTCAAAATGCTCATCCCTAGTTTGTGCAAACGACTTGTTTATCATCCTCATTTTTCTTTTCATCATAGTCCTTCCTTCTCTCTTTTCAACTATGTGGAATTTTTTTTTATTGTCCATGTCATACTCTCTTTAGTTTGGTATTTTTGCCATGATATTAAAGTAGAGTATGTCCTCTCGACAATATTTTCTCTTTTTTTGACATTGCTATATATATATGCTCTTGTTCACTAACTTTGTTTTGTAGGACATCTAACCCTTCTTTGTAGCTTGTCACTTTTCTTGCTTTGTTGGTACCTCAAGCAAGGGGGAGATCATATCAAGGGGGAGCATTTTCAAGAGTTCAACTCATTACATTTGCGATCGTTCACTCACTTAAATTTCATTCATTGAACATCTTGCAAGTAATGAATTATGGGATCTCGAAGACATGGAGGTGGTTAACCTATGGTGATTGAAGACTTCACTAGGATGACGCAAGCTTAATATCTTTGGATGATGGGTTTATGGTTTGGATTCTCGCCTCTCAACCAACGACCACAAGTGATGATTAGCCGTTTGGATGCATGTTCTCTCGAAGTCAATCTTCCTCCACAAATGAAGACTACCTTTCGGATGCAAGCTCATGTGACGTTAATTCTTCTCCTCTTCAAAGGACGTGCTACCGATGACTACCACTTTGGACGTGTCCTCTTTGGACGTTCATTCTTCTCTTCTTCAAATACGTTGACTACCTTTTTGATTCGACAAAAGGGGGAGAAGGAAGTGTAAACGAGTAAGTTTCACATTTTAGTATGCGTTACGGTTTACTTGTTTTTCATCATCAAAAAGGGGGAGATTGTTAGTGTAAACATTACGATGTTTAATCAAGATGATCCCTTTATGTTTTGGTGATGACAAACGTATAACTCGCAATACATAATGTAAAATGTGCAAGGTACTCGTAATCACTCAAGCATACTTATGTGTACTTCTCTCGACACCTTGAAGATTACATTCGTCATGAAAGACAAGAAGGACGTGTGGTTCTCTTATAGAACACGCGGTTCCGTAGTGATATCGAACCGCGAGAAGATATAGAACCGCGGGCAGTCAAGCCGGTTTAGGCTTACTCAAGATTTTTGGAAGCTTCTAGAAGATGGAGGGAAACTAATAAATTCAAAATTCAAATTTTGAATTTACTTCTAGAAGATGGAGGGAAGAAAATAAATTCAAATTTCAAATTTTGAATTTGGGCTCCAAGAATATAAGGTGCATCCTTTTATCCAATGGGTAGTCCACTCTTTTATCCAATGGGTAGTCCACTCTTTTATCCATTGGGTAAAAAGGTGCTCACCAAGGCAAGAGTTGGCTATAAATAGAAAACTATTATCTTCTATTTGTTCTGAGGAAAAACAAACAAAAACCTTCCAACATCCCATTCCTCATTTGCCTCATCCTCCTCAAGAGCAATGAGAAGAACACTTTCACCCTTGTGAAGTGATAGTGTCTAGAGTCATAACATGATGAAGATCTCTCTAGATCAATTCATGATTATTGTCTTCCTACTATGTATATGTAGAAGATCCAAGTTGTGGGTACACTTGGATGTGTTTGTAAGGGTAGAATATCCAAGTGATGGGTATCCTTGGATTAGGTGTTAGTTGTGTAGATCTAAGTCTTGTTAGTACTTGGATATAGTGTTAGAGTTATAGGTCTAAGTGTTGTGTGCTTAGATCTATATGGTTTATGTGTTTAGGCCATAAAACACAAGGTTTGTTATGTTGGGCCATAAAACATAACTAGTGGGTAGATTAGGTTGTCTCTTGGTAGTTCTCACTAAACTCTAAAGTGATGTGGTTGTGTCTAGGTAGTTCTCACTAAACTCTAAAGTGATGTGGTTGTGTCTTGTGAGTTCTCACTAAACTTTAAAGTGATTATTAGTTGTGTTGTGTGAAGTTCTCACTTAGCTTCAAAGTGAAGAGTCGTGAAGATTGGTTCTAGCTTTTGATTAGAACTCGACATCTAGCCTTGTGTCGTTAAATGGTGAAGTGGGCAACGTTGTGTAGATTGGTCCTACCTAAGATTAGGACTCGACATCTAGCTTAGTGTCGGAAATGTGTAAGCGACGTGTATGGTTTTCTCCGCCTTGAAAGGAGTTTTGTTGACTAGTGAAGTAACTCTCGAGTAAGGTGTACTCGAGGAGTGGAGTAGGGCGAAGAGGAGCTTCGTGACCGAACCACTATAAATCATCGTGTCGATACTTTCCTTTACATTTATGTCTTTACTGTTGATGCAAAAGTTGGGTGATCCTTGCTAGACCCGAATTAGGCTTAATTCGGGCTGGCTGGGCTCCGGCTCCTGCACCAAGTGAACTGTATGGTTGGGATCAAGCACACTAAACAACACGCGTTAGACTTACCGTGGGAATGTTTCCCACGATTAGACTCCGGCGTGAGAGTAAGTAATCGGTTAGGGTTTATAGGAATCGGATGAGTTGAGAGTGTATAGAACGTAATACCTTTGTGGAACCCTTGGGGGTTCCTTTTATAGGCAGTGAAACCCTAGTGGGCTGTCACTGATACTTCGGCCCCAAGGAAAGGATAAGTATCAGAATTAGATTGATTGTTATCTTCTAATTATGGTGAGTGAATATCCTCTTCTTTGGGGTAAATCCTATTCATAGACAGAATATGATTCTGTCTAACCCTGTAACGGCCGTGCCGGGCCGTGGGCCGCACACGTGTGTGCGGTTACTGTTCATCCAAGCCTATGAGCTCAAATGACATTATTCCCGCCCATCTGTGATGGGCCGGATACAGGTAGTACCCGTGGGCCGGGTTCCTGACCCGGCTGGGGACTATACGTCATCATGTCCCCCCAGTCTAGTTGTTACAGCCGTAGGCGTAACCTCTAGACTATCAAGATGCTCTCCGGACATACCAAGAAAGACCTAGGGAATGATAAATATTTAATATTTTGCTTTGGCCGCACGTGGCTGCCTGTCTTAGGAATGTTATTCCAATAGCACCTCAGCCGCATGTAACGGCCGAGACAAATTAAATGTTGCATTGAATATCGTCTTACGTAAGACCGCATATCCCGACACAAGAATAAATGCATTAATGGTAGTCAACTGGTCAGCCGCACTTCTACAAAAGTGCACCATTAATGCCCACCATTGAGCCACGTAAAACTGCTAAGAAGTGACCCGTGGGTCCCTTCTGACGTTTCAGAAGTGTCAGAAACCCATCCGTTGGATAGGCGTAGTGGCCTACACGTGTCAGACATCCACGTTACCTCGGAAATTGAGGCAACCCTATATAAGAGTTGGTGTGTGTATTTGTTACACACACAGTTCATACTCTTTTCCGCCATTGTTACTCCTAAGCTCCATCCTCCAAACTTTTGCCTTCTATTCCACGGATTTCCTCCGCCGCAGGTTAGATCATCATGCCTTACAAACCCTTTTTATAAAACATGGTAAAGGACAACCCTCTTATCACGGATGTCCTGAACGTGATGTCTGCGAAAAAATACATAGACTTTTTGTCGAAGTATTATATTCCCGAAAGCGTACACCCCACCTATCCAGGTGAGGGTGAGGCAATTACGGATGCACCAAAGGGGAAGATAGGCGTGTACACGCGCCTATTTGACTCGGCCAACTACCGTATCCCCCTGTCTAAATTCCTGGTAGATATGCTTTTATACTATGATTTCCACATAACCCAACTTCACTGTATAGGGGCGTGTAAAATCAATCAATTTGAAATTACCTGTCATACATGCGATGTAACTCCGACCGTGAACCTATTCAGGGCGTTTTACTCCCCCCAACTAGTGAATGGGTGGCTATCGTTTAAAAAACGATCCGGGAACGCCCCCATGACGTATAGGAAGCCCTTAGACTCCCTTAAGAACTGGTATGACCATTACTTTTTTGTTGATGAAAAAGTATTCCCCACTCCATTCGTCCTTAAAACCAGGGTACCCAAAGATTCTCCGCCCAAATCCAAAGACTATAGCAGCAGAGACCTGAAAATACTAGATACCCATCGCACAGAATTCCATAAGGGGTTGCTGGAACATTTTCTGTGCTTAGTAGGATTAAGCCATCGTTATTATGGGAGGGAGGACTTATATCCGTGCTTTCTGACAGAGCGTGGACAGGGTAGGTTTACTTATACTTTGTAGATGTGATAGACGTTATTTGTATTGTAGGACCGTACTGACCCGTGTATTTATAAATGTCCGCAGAGATGAACCTACACGGATTATTGCGCCAGGGCGACCCAATGAAGGTGCCTGAAGGATTCCGCCCATTAAAGAAGAATGAATCCCCCCTCCTCGATGCGACCGCAGACCGTACCATTCCACTCGAAGAAACTTCCGAGAAAAGATCGAATGAAGAGGAGCCTATTTTCGAGAAATCCCCTTTGGATTTCCAGAATGAAGATGGTGGAGAGCTGCTGTTAGAGGGCGCCGTGACGCACCAGGAAGATGAAGGTGATTTCCTCAACCTTGAGGATGAAGACATCACTCAAACCTCTGGGTCCTCCAAGCCCACATCCAGAAAGAGAAAGACCACCAGGAGGGTGACAAAGACACTAGGGGATGAGGCGGGGGCCTCGAATGCTCCCCCAAAGAAACTAAGGAAGGACCATCCGCAGTACCAAGATGGGAGCGGCACTGCGACGGACCAGGCCAACCCCACGCCGCACCTGGATGAACAAGTCTGGCGGGCTACCCCCGTGAGTTCCGTAGCTCCTACCGCCCCGGAACAAGCGACGGGTACCACGTAAGCATCCCTCGTCTTTCAGTCTTTCCTTGTCTTTTCGCTTGTTAAATATAAGATTCCTAATCAGAAGTTGGATATGTAAATAACAGGACAGATCCGTCGACTGTAGTTCAAGAAGAAGAGGTGGAAAGGAACCCTTCCCCCACAACATCAATCAAACCTCCATCCCTTGCTGCGACACACGCCGAGGAGCCACTCCCCGAAGGACCAGAGAATAGCCTGCGCTTAGCCTGGAATCTCTCCAGTTTAACAAGGTTGGAGGCGGAGTCTGAGTGTTCGGAATTTATCGAGCATATTACCCCTCCGGCCCTTGCTCAAGACTTGGACGAGCTAGACCATGAGTCTTTGCTGGAGCAGTTTGATGTGTCATCCGCACATCAAGTGACAGTGGGTGCCGCCTTAAGACGCCGTCTGATCAAGGCCCTGGCAAATGTGAAGCGTGCAGACAAAAGGATAGCTCTTCGTGAGGCATTAGTTGTGAAAAATGAGAAGACCATTGCTTCCTTGCAAACGGCGTTGGTTACGGCCGAGGCTACAGTGAAGGAGCAAGCCCATCACGCCAACAACTGAGAAAAACGCATCGCCGAGCTCGAGGCCCTCGTAGCCGCATCTAACGAGAAGGTATACTTTCAACCAGAATATTATATATATATTTTTTTTACCCAAGAAAAAAAACATATTATCCTTGTGATAACTCTAAGTCCCATATGCAGGTGTCCACGGCCGAAACCTCTACCAAAGCCGTAACCGTGCAAGCATTCAACATCACACAGGAGCGCGATGCGCTGAAGGATGAGCTAGCACAAGTGCGGACCAATTTGGACGAGCAAGCTGCAACAACTAAGGAGGAGCTAAGCAAGATGGTCACAGATTGTGCTGAAAGGATGTGTCCTCCTTTGCTATCTGCCATAGCTGGGCGCAGGTGGATGATTGGACAAGGAATGCGCCTTGCCGTAAGCAAGGTTATGGAAGCCCCGTACCCGCTGCAAGCATTCGTCGGGGTCGTTTCAGATGGGATTGACCGTGGTAGGCATGAGGGCTTGGTCCAGGCTGCGGAATTGATAGGTAAGAACGAAGATATTACTCAGCACCCCTATCATAACCCTTCAGCTGCGAACAAGATGACCGCGTCAATGGATGCACTTGCTGAAATCCAACATCCTCTTTTGGACGAGCTGGAGGCGCTGAAGGATGCTCCTAACGAGCTGGTAATGTCCAAGCTTACTGCGGATCCCATCCAACTGACCTTGCCTACTTACGACTCCGTGTCAAAAGTAATGAAAGGTGAAAAACTGCTTGCTGAGGCATTGGATGCGACTGCGATCAAGGCGCAGGATGGGAAGAACGCTCACGGGGAGGCCCTCCGTGCCATGATCGAAGAAGGGAAGAAGGACATAGGCGAATTCCTACCTCCGTTGTAATTTATCTTGTAAACATTTGTAGCTTTTATTCGTCCGTGCATGTACACGGCTAAGACTGATGTGTGAAATAACTGTCTTTTGTATGTAAGTCCGTGATAACCACAGCCATTTTGTTATGATTTCGAAACTTGTGTATTTTTATTTTGTTAAATATCATATACCGATACTGCATGACATGTCACGTCTTAAACAAAAGAGGATATACATTCAAGTCTATAATTTACTAGACATGCGACGTGCGTCTTTACTATGCAAAGTACTGCGTGAGTACGGCATACGGAAACTTACCACAACGTCTTGTGAGTAAGGTGTCTAGTAAGGATACATGATCCGCGTCGCTGGGGTTGCATCCCTCTTACGCGGCAAGTTGAATTAGTAGGTTCACTTAATCCTCTTACCCTGCCTGGAGGCGTATAGTACATGTACGGTGATTGAATGAATGCATATGAATGAGACATGGCATATTATAATAATAACTAAAATTCACATGACTAACAAAATTCCAAGAAAAATAATTTGCACGAAACAAGCCGTGGAGCTAGCTAGGCACCACGACATTTTATTAGAACATTTACATTTTTTGTTTGAACAAGAATGGGAAGTCGTAAAACAAAAAAAGAACCTAGAAAAAACATAAGAAACAAAACAGATAGAGTACATGGATCTTCATTAATGCCAAGTGTAGCGAAGTATCCATGCGGAAGCCGTAGCTTTCAAAGATAGCACCTTTTAAGATTGGAGATGTTCCATGTGCGTTCCAGATCGCGGCCATCCATGTCACGCAACTTATACACGCCTCGTCCTAAGGCTTCCGTGACCTCATACGGTCCTTCCCATTTAGGGCCCAGCTTTCTTGTATTCTCCGCTCGACTTGCTTCGTTAGCACGATAGACAGTCTCCCGGTCGAAAAGAAACACCTTTAACCTTGGCGTCATAATAAGCCTTCATGTTAGCCTTGGACTTAGCCTCATTGATGGCTGCTAACTCCCTTTTCTCTGCCAATAAATCCAGGTTGATTCGCAGTTGCTCGTCGTTCGTGACAACATTAACCTCCGCCGTGCGGATGGTAGGCATTCCGATTTCTGCTGGTATAACAGCTTCAGTGCCGTAGGCCAATGCAAATGGAGTGTCTTCGTTGGCTGTTTTGATCATAGTCCTATGCGCCTGATATGAGCAAAAACTCATATCAATTTATCAATAAATCATCCTAAAACACAAGAAAAATACCTAAACTTTGTGCTATAAAGCGGAATTATGTGGTATGTTTTGTGTTTGTGCTCAAATAGGTAAGAAGGATGCAATTTCAAGAAAAAAAAGGAAAATCAAGCTTAATTTGATGAAAAAGACAAAGAAGGATCAAAAGTGACAAGAGTTTGAAGACAAAGGACCTTTCTTGACAATCTGCCAAAGATGAAGGACCAAAAGTGTAAATTTGTCAAAGTCAAGATCAAAGTCAAATCTGGTCAACTCTCAGTCAACTAAGTCAAAAGGATCAATTGTGTTCAAGAATGAAGTTTGAAGGACCATTTATGCCAAAGAAATGAAGATTATAGCTTAAATCACAAAACTGCCAAGTACAAGGGTCATTTTTGCCATTTTTGGAAAGTCTTGTTATGCTTGATCCGTGTCTAACACTCTCAACCAATGGGAAGCAAGGAAACTAAAAACATGGATTGCCAACTCAAGTGACACCTGGCCACTAACTTCATTTGGCAGTAAATGGCCGTATCCCAACAGTGCTGCGCACTCACACTTTCTCCACCAATAGAAACACACCATGTAATAATCAGGTTTATCCAACTTGGATAATGATCCGTGTGAGCTTTTGAAGACCAATAACAATGTGCCACGTGTCATCTTCTTCAACAAATTTACCAGGATCGGGTTTGAGCTAGAATGCGTTTCAGAAGATGATGTAAATATGAAAAGTGATCGTTTTTTAGAGACGAATACAACCATACAACTCAATTAACATGACAACATTTCAATCAAAAATCCCCAAAAGTGTTCTTCATCTGCAAATTCAATTGAGCTGAATTGTCCACGTGGAAGCTTTTGATTGGTTCTAACACGTCACCAACCCCAACCACTTTACATTTTTAGTCTATAAATACCCTAGATTAGCCTTCATTTCTTGTAATGTAGAAAAGTGTGAAAACACACACACTTATAGTTTTCTCTCATCTTTGTTAGATTTTAGCTTAACAACTCAAGAGTCTGACAAACTCTTGAGTTTGTTATTAGTTGTAACAAATTACCAACTTTGTAACTACCTTTCCAATTCAATCAATAAAATTTCCATTTTCCCTCCAAATTCTTCATTGCTCTTTTACTGTTCATACCCTGCTTGATTGTTACTTTGTTGCTGTTATTAGCTAGTTATGATCACCATTAGATCATGATTAGCTAATTGAGAAGATTGTAGCTGTTGATCCTGTTATGTTCATCCAATTCCAGTTCTAGCAGATTTTGAAGCTTTTCAATTCATCAATGAAGATTATGGTGATGATAGTTGCTGATTTGTAGATGTTTGGTTGTTTCTAGTGCTAAGGTGGTGGTTAGCACTAGCTTAGAAAGCTCAGCGCTTCTCTACTCCCCAATGGAGGCCTAAGCTTGAAGGTTTCACAATTCTTAGTTCTTGTTCCACTCAATTGTTGATTGCATGCTTAATACCTAGCTTAATCCTATTTGACTGCATGATAAAAGGTGTTTAGCTAGTAATTGATTTGATTTTAGTGTTTGAGTAGTGTATTTGTAGCTTAAAACTTGCTTATTAGTCCTTCACTTGTCCTATTTTCAACATTTATCAGTCATTTTAGCTTAGCAAATCATTTTGAGCTCTTGTTGGTTTAACTGCTTGTAACTAGTTCATTTGCACTTCATTCTTGTTATAAAACTTAGCTTGATATTGCTTTTCATTCAGTCTGGTCATTTGCTTTAAATCACTTCATTAAAGTTTGTAAAAGTTCAGAAAAGTGGTGTTTGGGATTAGCTTGTAATTGTTTTTCAAGTCTTAGCAATTGGCCAATTCTAGTTCCTTTCAAGTCATTTAGTCATAACAATAACATTTCAGTCGTTTTCTAGTCAAGGTTTTAGTCAAAAAGGCAATTGGCTCACAAAAAGGTTTGGGTCAGATTTTGTTAAGTAACTTTTCAGAAAGTTGTGATTTTCATTTGCTTAGCAAATCTTTGTTTCTTGATGAAATCTTTTCAAACCAGTTCTCATCTTTCATTCAATATATGAAGTTTTAGTGTGTAGAAGGAAATTGTACAGTATCTTGTTTTGAGTGAGAAATAAGCATTTGAATAAGCATAAGAGCAATTGCAATTCCCTGTAATGAAACATGGACTGATTTCTTATATCTCACTTTCCACTTCAAAAACTGCTTAATTTTCTTTCACATTTATATTCAAAAAGTGTTCCTGAGTAGGTTTTGAGATTTTGAGCTTTTTGAAAAATCTGGTCAACAAAAGTCAACATAAGCTCAATTTAGCTTATTTTCAGATTTAGAGCTTATTTCTTGATCATTTTCTTTGAGACTTGATTTCCCATCTTTCTTTTGAGCTGTTTAACAAGATTCTTCATTAAAATCAAGTAGTGCATGTTTAGCTTATCAGTTAGCTTATTTTGAGCTTATTAGGATTTGCTTATCAGAGTTTTAGCCAGTTTTAGCTTAATTCCTTAGACAGGTCTAGCTTATTTTTAAATTTAAGACGTTTGAAATTGGTTTGAGCTTATTTGGTCAAGAAACGAGCTCAAACGAGCTTATTATTGTCTTGAACCCGTTTTTGGTTAAATAGTTTCAAAAATTGCACTTTGGTCCTTTTGAAATTAAATAGTTTCTAATATAGGCTAATCTTCCAATTTTTTAGGTTTTGCAAAAGTTAAGTCCTTGAAATTTCAAGTTTGTTCAAAAGTGGTTAGGCAGTTTTCAATTAGTTAAAAATTAGTTACCTTGTTTGATAAATTTTCATTTTCAGTCAATTTAGTTTACTGATTTTACATAATTAGTCCCTAGACTTGTTGACTTTACATTTTTAGCATTTAATTTTCATTGAATTTACAGTTTCAGTCCTTATAGTTTGTAGAATTTACATTTTAGCATTTTAATTAAATAAAAACTTGGTATGTGCACTTTGTTTTACGTATAAGTAGACTTTATATTTTTCATTTTAGCAAGGTTTTGTTTGAATTAGCTACAGATTATCCAAATACTTTAACAACCAAAAACAATTAAAAAATCGATCTTGTTAGGACTTTCAATTTGTTAAGAACTGAGAAAAACGAACTCCAACTATACACATTTCAAATGGCGCCGCTGCCGGGGTAAAAATTCACACACTAGATTAGGAATTTAGGAGTAGAAGTAGTTTACATTCAGTTAAAGCTTTTAAAATGTGTGTTAAATTTGTAACTGATTTTTGTTGTCATTTGTAACAATCTTTCTGCCTTTAATAAAAAGTCATCTTCTTCTTTAAGCTTCCACAACTCCTTTACTGTCTTAATAAGCTGGTGCCTGGTAGTTCATAAGCTTGTGAAGTTTATGAGTAGTTCTGAAATCAGTTACAGTTCTGTTACATTCTTGTTAATTCTGTTGAAATCTTCAGATTTAATTTTCTTTTACAAATTACCTTTACTCCTCTGACTAAGAACTGCATTCTGTTCATCAGCTCATTTTGAGCTTATTACTGGTCTATTTCTTTCATTTAGCTTCTTTTGAGCTTTTAAATGTTTTCTTAAGCTTTCACATTCTTCTCTTTTATCAAATTTGACAGTTTGCATCTTCAGTTTAAAAGTCTTTTAGTTCACTCAATTTTCAAGAGATTTGAGTAACAAACTCTTAAGCTCCTATGAGCTTATGAACTACTTAATTGTTTTCAACGCTTAGTTCTGCTCTCCATCAATTAGATAAAAAATAGAGTTCAATAAGATTTTTACTCGAGTTTCTTAGTTAGAATTAAGTCTGCAAGTATTCGATCCTGTTTTGGCTGTAAGATTGGTCGTAAATTGATACAGTTCATCACAGAGATCAGAAGTTCAGAAGTTTTCGTTTTTTTTCTTTTCATTCTGTTTATGCAGGTGATTGGTGGTAGATCAGTTCAGCAAATTGGATTCGGTTTTACTGATCACAACTTAATGGTGATAAGCTGTGACAAAAGCTGATAAAGTTTGGATCTGTTAAGCCGAAGGACTGGTTTGTAGTTATTGTCGAAGTTCTTCTAGTCAATTCTTAAGGCAGCACAGCGCTGACCTACGCCAACAATGGTGGCTTCGGATGCACAGGTCACATAATTCATCTCTTTTCAAGTCTTTCTAGTGTAGCTCTTATGAAGTTTACTTGTTTGCTATAGAATTCAGTTAGTGTTCTGATTTTGATATGAATTCTTGAGGTTCTATTTTCTGATTTCTCTAGTTTTCTTTGCTACATATTTGATAGTTAAGTCAATTAAGATAGCTTATACTTGCCTTTATACCTTCATTCAGTGAGTATAGTGATAGAGATAGCATTTTGTGAGTACTTTTAGAACTTTGCATTACTTACTGAGTTGGTAGATAAGATAGGTAGATAGCCAATGTTTGTATTAGAATTGAGTTAATAGCATTTTAATAGTGTGCCAATTGAGAGTGGTTGTTATAGCTTTGTTATCCCTCAATAAGCTTAATAGTCACTTTGATTCATTTTAGAAATACAGTAGGTCAAAGCTAGATAGTCAAATAGGCAATAAGACTTAGAAAAGAATGGGTCAGACATGGAAGGTTTTAGCAGATTGATAACATAGTTTGCTTAAATGATTAGTTAAAATTCTAGTTTAAAAAAAATGTTCAATTTAGTTTAAAATCCTTTGATTCATATAGTTTAAGTTAGGACTGCTTATTTTGATTTCAAAAGTCTTTGAGTTAGTTAGTAACAAAAATAAAATAAAACATAAGATTAGAATTTGTAAAAGTCTTTTGTTAGTATAAGCTTTTAATTAGTTAAATGGATTTGGGCTAGGTATCAAAAGATAGGGCCTGTTAGAGATAGAACTTAGGATTTACATATAGGTTAGTTTGATTTCATACCGTGTAGTAATACAATTTTGGAAATTAGTAGTAAAGCTTTCTAGTCCCATTCGTTTAACTGTTTGAATTTGAATTACTTTGAGTAGTGTAATTTTGTTTTAAATTTTTTTAGTGGTAAATCAATAATAATAATAGTGCAATTTTAGTATAATAGAATATTATATTAGTATTTTTTTCGTTTTACATGCCAAGTAGTATAAATACCAAATAACGCATTTTTAACCAAAAACAATTAAGTCTTTAAAAGAAAACGTGAAATCAATTTGAATCGATACCGAGAAAAACGAACTTCAAAAAACGACTTATTAAATGGCGCCGCTGCCGGTTCTTTGACTTTACGAGAGACTATCGATTGACGGTTTTCATTGGCTTTTGGGATCCGTTCACCTAGTGAACGTTATTTTTACGTATCATAAATAAAAAACAAATCAAAAATCAAAAATATAAAAATATATAAAAACTAAAAAATTAACAAAACAATTCTTTTCCTAAAGAATTGACCAAACAAATTAAAAAAAATCCAAAAAGCAATCTTTTTCCTAAGAGATTGCACCCAAAAATATATATTATTGGATTCTCTCGGTTTTTATGTACATATAGTATTTTCTCTTAAAAACTCATAAATACAAAAATATTTTCTATATATTATTATAAGTAAATACGTATACGTATAAGAACAACCAATTCACATATTCTCCATAAGTATTGCCAAGGAAATACACCGTGTTGAGGGGCGTTCCGGTCCTTGACACGTGTATCGATCAAACAAAATAAAGCAAGAATAGATAAATACTTCCAATAAGCAAAAATTCGAAGAATACAAACAATTAAGTGAATAGAAAGGCGATGTGCTATAAAATGTCATCTAAGGGTCAATAGGTACTTAAGTGCTTCGCGCCACCTAACCCCCCGTTCACTTTTGAGTATTCTAAGAAGGAAGGCTTCATTGGGGGTCTTGCACCCAAGTAGTACATACATATATTATTATTTTCTTGTGGATATTTCATATTGAAACTCGAAGGGGATAATCCTTTTCACTTCAAAGTCACACGAGAGCTTCTCTCTCATTCCTCGTATTGAGTTGCATGCTCACTCGTGGGCGTGCACAAATACCGATTGGTGTACAACCCCTTCCTCCGAAAAGGTTGAAAAAGAGAAAGAGTAGGAACACCACCGTCCATCAAGCCGATCACGAGAATCGTGCTTTGATTCATCCACAACAAGAAGCCATGGCTAGAGTTGATACTCGTTCTTTGATGGAACGTTTGCAATCCAATGTTCACGGATATGCCGATGCTATCAAGATTCCCGACATTACCGCAAATTCATTTGAGCTAAAAACGGCTATGATTAACTTGGTTTCAAACACACCTTTCTATGGTAACAAGAATGATAATCCTCATGATCACCTTAAGAGATTCCTTGCTCTTTGCAATACCATTAAGTACAATGGAGTTCCCCATGATGCCATTAAGTTGATTTTGGTGCAATTTTCACTAGAGTGACCCGCTAAACATTGGTTAGACACACAACCACCCGATAGTATCACCACATGGGATGGTTTCACCACTAAGTTTTTGAACAAGTTCTTTCCCCCATCTAAGACCACGGCTTTGAGGAACTTAATTATAGGCTTTCAACAAAAACCTAGTCAAACCTTTAGTGATGCTTGGGAGGAGTTTAGAGTGTGACAATCCGTCAATTTATGGTTGATATTTTATTCTCAAGTATTATTTAAAAACATTATTTTAATGTTATATTATGAACTCACTTATTTTTGGGAAGTAATTTAGATTTACGTCTTGAAGTAGCATCGACTACGTCTAAACCGGAGGATTCTACGTTACGTGCTTACGTTTACATACACCGTCTTTGGTGACAGTCCGACATTTCAGGAAATAAATTTATCCGTGAATATTATTTTGGAGTTTTAAATTTGTGTTGGTTCATAAACTCACAAATTTACGAGAAGAGATTAGGACTTACGATTATAATTTAACGTCCTTTACGACTAAACCGGAAACCTTAGGATTACGTATTTACGTTTTCGAACTCCGTTTTTGATGAGACAATTTTTATTAGATTCATTTTGTGTCGTTGATTCATAATTTATAAAAACGTTTTTCGTAAAACGACCAGAGGGCACGCAAATCGAGGAAACTAGAATCGAGGAGTACCCGTAAATTAGTGGGATGAGACAAGTTTACACTTGCCTCACCCCACAAATAGGAGGCCAAAACTTCACCAACACATCTAAGATGTGTCAAAGCTTACTAAGTAAGCTAGGACACTTGTCCTAGCTACTTACACAAACTACATGCACAACAAAACCACTCAACACAAACTAACAACTTCATTTATTCAACTCCATGCAAATCTCACACAACTCTGCTCCCTCTCTCTCTAAAATTCGTCCAAGAACCACCCCTAAAACACCCTTATTTGATCAAATTTAACCATGAAATCATATGTTATTCACACATATGATAAAGCCCTTTTCAAGCTCTATTGATTTGTGGTGATTTTAACATCTAAGGAGAAGATTTGGTGATGTCCAAGGGCTGATTTCTCAAGGAGTTTTCATGAAGAACAAGGAATGATTTTTGGAGGAATCTACAAATACTTGGTGATCCTAGAAGTGATGTTGATATCTCATAAGATTGGTTACCCAAAACCAAGTCTTGTTCATCATCAACCCTATCTTTTCATCACTTTGGTGGTATAGAGATTGTTCTTCCCATCCTCTTGTTATTTTGATTATGTAATCTTGTATTTTCTTTCCTATTGTATATGTATATGATGAATATATAATGATAAAAATATTGTGTGGGGATTTGGTGTTGATAAACATGGTTAAAAAGATGGAAAACCATATGTAAAAAGGTTAAAATCTTGCTTAATAAGTTGGCTGTATAAAAACAGTAACAAACCACATGTTAAACTGATTTAATGTCAAAGTGGAATCAATATACATTAATTATTAGGTCTTGTACACATGTGAGAGTTGGCCATACAATGGAATCATTATAATGAGTGAGATATGATCAAAACAAGTTTAGAGTGCAAATCTGAGTACACTGTTTTGGACGGACTGTTAGTGATATTTAGATTTGGGTTGAGCAGTAGCTAAAGCTAAGTTAATTGTAGCACATATCATGTAGTTTATGGTGTCCAAAAATGAGCTTCTATCTCCTTGTAGAACTCAATATATGGTAAAAATGGTGAAAGTTAAAGTAAAAATCAGATTTGTGAAATTAAAGTATATAGTATAATATTAGCACTCAACTAAATAATATATAAAATGTAAACTTAAAACCCACTAACTTATATATTACATTTATATAAGTATGTACATTAATAAATAAATAAGACATTTTATAAAATTGGCAATTTGATAAGTTTTATAAGTTATAAAACTATAAACATGAGTTTTACGTCTTTTCGGCTAAAACCGTAAAATTAACGTTTTCGTCAAATAAAACTTAGACGGTTGGGACCCGTCTAATGTAAACTTTTATAAACACATATACTGATATATAAACATATATAACAAGTAAAAACCGATAAAACCAGAACTATAGGACATACGGACATTAACGGGCTAAGTTAACGTTATTGGACTAATAATACAACAAAATGGGCTAAAACACTTATAAACTTATTTATTGGGCTTAACCCATTTGGCCCCAACATGTAAAGTTTAAATACTGATAATAAAAGTATAAAATGGAGTAATACAAGTTAAAGAACTTATAATAAGTTTATTGGACCTAAAGCACGTAAATAAGTAAAACTAGTAAACTAGTAAGAAGTTACCAATACGTAAACACTAAAATGAGTAAAAGAGAATATGTAAACCCACTTGATCATCATATATATAAAATCATCATATGTATACATAATTGTTATTTTTATAAAGTCATTGGACATGAGTCTAAGACGAGTATTATTTGTCTAGGTTTCCGTGATTGAAGCACGTACTGTACATCCGAATTGCCGATAACCCGCTTTCCCACATCAACGTGAGTTCATAGCCTCGCACTCTTTTAAATGTTTTTAATGAAATATTTTATAAACCCGCGAGGGAGATAACATGTTAGTTTTACTAAAATAGGACATCATTTGTCCCGATTGTTTGTTTGTTGATTTGGACCCGAATGATTGTATGACCCGATGAATGATTAAATGACCCGATAGATGAAATAAAATGGATTATTAAAGTTAGGTTATGTCACTAAAAGTCCCATTAGCATGAATTGTGAACTACCGGGATTTGGTAGACGCTTATGCATATAATAGTACTATTTGGGGACGATCACCCCAGTTTGCGCCTTGACGGTTGATCCCCGTCGTGCCACATTGATTGGTAAGCGAATTTATGTATGAGAAGATTCCCAGAATGTGACCTTTGTGACGACACGCTAATTTAGATGGGAAAATTGAGTTTCGGGCTAGCTACCCGTTGTTTGTTGTAGTAAGGTAACAATGTCATGCGGCTTATAATAATCCAAATAACGAAATACTGCTATACGCACTAAATTACGATATATTACCTGACTAGCAATACGGGGTCTTACTATTGATATTATGTTCGTGTTTTGGTTTTTCATAACCATATTCATATAACGGTTTTTAATTAATCTATACAACGTTATAAAACGTATTGTATGATGTTTTTACGACATTGGCTCGTATAATGATTTTGAAGGCGAAAGCCTTTATTATGATTTTGACGAGGAATTGTATAAGATGATTTTGGCTATTTTATGGCCTATTACAATGATTTGTACAAAATGATTTTCGGTAATAATTATATACCGATGATATATTGATGGTTTATTAAACTCTATGAATTCAGTCGGCGTTATCGCTGACCTTTTCTTTTAAAATGTTTTATCACAGGTACTTGAAGGTAATTCTCGGGATGACGACAAGAATTCATGGCCCGTACTTAAATAAAAATTTCCATTCAAATTGCTTTGTAAACCTTTATGAAAATACAATGACTTGGGACCTATGTAAATTTGATATTTATGAATGGAAATGCTTTATTATTAAACGACGCGATTTTTAAGCGTTGTCTATGATGTGAGTAATGTGCTATCCCGTAACACCAACGAGTCTTCCGCTGCATTGAATTGTGTAAATTTGGGGGTGTTACATTTTGGTACCAGAGCTCTCGTTATAGAGAACGAAAGATTTTTAAAACCAAGGTTTTGAATAAAACGTTTCAAAATCTTTTAACTATAAACATTTTTCTAAAAATGACTAAAAATCTTTTGACTATAACGGTGCCGAAGAATTCCCGAGTTACCGACAAGGCCAGACTGAGAAGTGTTATTTTAATATATATAACTTGGATTATATATATGATGTAATTTTATTACATGATTGTTTGATGATTATTTTGATATTTATACGAGGTGTTTATACGACGTAGATTGCCACAAGGAACCCTAAATCCCCTAGTAAATTAATCGAAGCTATTCTCGTAGGAATTCTAGCTATCCTAGATCTAAACCAAGTTATGGATATTTATGATCCCAACAAATGGTTGATATTCGTAGAAATGTAGATATTAGTTGATTGTGATATTGAAGAAGAATTGGCGAGATTAAATCTGATATCGATGTCATGACGATCTTTCCTTATAGAGTGGAGTTTGACAAAACGATACCACCTGGAAAGGTGTCATCTGCTTCGTTGTCACCCAATTCTTAAATTTGAAATCGAAAGGGTGAATGTTGCACTTGAGGCTGTCATTGGAACCATTACCCAAAAGCCTCATGCCACTAGTACCTTTCAGAGAACTCTAATAGAATGTATGAGTCATCTCATACTAGTGACTCATCTGATAACTGTTGTTGTAAGAGCCATAGGATTGGAAATTAAGTGTTTTTCATATTGAGCTTTTATTGCCTTTACAAGGCCGAAGAATAAGGTTGTAAGTATTGGAGAATGGGGTAGGATATCGAATTGAGTATAAGTTGATTGAAACTTGAATAAAGTAAAATTTAACTTTTATGGAATATGAGACTGTTAAGAGGATGTCATTAAGTCATGTGATTGAATTATAAGGTTTTAATTGACTGTTGATTCGTGTTAAGGGTTGTTCCTAGGCCATTGTCCAAGGACGAGGATGCCCAGTGTCTAATAAATAAAGTGAAGAAATCTTCTTCTGAATTGGGACCGATGGATCTTCTGGGACAGGTTGAACCTCCATAACTCTTGTAGATTAGTATTCACTGTGTTATCTTTTAAAAATAATCCCTAACTTAACTGAGACATCAGTTGGTAGGATGAGTTCTTGGAATTGTATGACATAGTGACACGTAATGTGTTACGGTACAATTTAGACTTATTTGTGATTAATGAAAAGACTACTTTTGATTGCTAAATTCTACATGTATCGATGATATATATCTTTTCTTGCTTCTTCCTAATGTTCGCATTAGTGATGCAACCATTGAACAAGTACTCATCTCGAATTGAGTTACGTTGTGAATTATTCTCTTTTGAGTGCCATCGAGGTCATGAACCTCATGATTAATTGGCTAAACTCATTTCCTATTATATCATATTTAGTTCTTAGTGAACAACTTTTCATCACTCCTTTGCAGATCACTCATTGTTTTTATAAAGTTAAAATAGTATCCTTTGAGAAAAATTGAGTTTTCATCACTATAAGGATTATTCAAAGTAAGATTTATAAGTGATCATTATTGAAATAAAAGTTGATTATGAAATACCTTGGAAAACTCAATTGTTTTCATAACAAAGAAAATATTTGTAAATTTATTTTTGATTCTTATTTAATAATTAAGCATGAAAATGTTTTTATACATGATGATAAAATTTTGACGAACTGAGTATTGCATCGTTAATCTTGAAATTGTATATAGTTGCGCGCCTACATACAATTTAGAATGGACCATGCAAGGCTGATTAGTAGTCACCATAAAACTGATTAATAAACACTACATTTTCTTTGAAGATTGTGAAAGATTAAATTTTATGAGATCTGCAAGAAGTGAAAAATAAGGACATAGTGTTAGGGACACCTACATATGTGCCTGTAGCATCTATTCTTCTGAGTCGAATTTACTCATCTATGGAAATTGTCTTATTTGATAATTGACAATTCTTTCTTGTCCAATTCTCCCGTAGTGAGATTCTTAGGAAAAGTATCTGATTACCGAGTGTTGATACCCAACTGGATGTATCGACGTTCCTATCATTTCTTTTGATTAGATTTCATTTGAATAAACTGGGTAACGATCCGAGGAGCTTTCGAATGCGTACTTAAATTATGAAAACATGGGATGTATTCATATTCGTTAAATGTTTTCGTCTATATCTGATTTGAAATTCTCTCGCGTAGATTATGCGTTCACCTTACTCTTTTAATAGTAGTTGCGTCTCCATATATCCCTGAATTTGTGAAGGATTATGAGTTATTATTAGTCTTTTGAGAAGTTCACATCTTATCGACGGCAATGAAACTGGAAAGTTGATAGTGCTAGTAGAATGGATTGATTGATTATGACATGACGATATTGTCTTAATTGATGGAACTCGAACAAGATTCCCCTAAATGATAAGATGTTGATTATCAAAAGTGATCTAAATAATTCTTGATGGATGACCATATCCTGTATTTAGACTTGAAATTATACCATGAATGGTTGTGAATTAGTCATAGATATTATAATCTAGAAAGAACCTAATATGAATTTATTAAAAGATGTTTCCGTTACCTGAAATTTTAGAAGGTATTTGTTGGTAAATTACCTAGACTTTCGCCATTAAGGCAAGTTGAATTTGGTATTGATTATATTCTCGGTGCTACACCTGTGGCATGTGCACTGTACGTCAGCACCATCTGAATTAAAGGAATTACCGTACAACTAAGAGAGTTGTCGGAGAAAGATTTTATTCTACCGAGCTCGTCATCATGAAGAGCTATGGTGTTATTATTTCTTATATTTATAGATTACTGTGAACTGAGTAAATTGACAATCGAAAATGATATCCATAACTCGAAATGGAAGATTTGTTCGATCATTTACAAGGTTCTAGCGTATGTTATAAAGATTTGATCCACGGCATGGTTATCATCAACTTCGAATCTGCGAAAAAGATTATCTATTCCAATCACTACATCCAGAACTTGTAATGAACATTATGAGTTTCATGTGATGTCGTTTGGATTGACTAATACACATGTAGTATTCATAAATTTGGTGAATCACGTGTGTAGGCTGTAATTTGATAAATTCATGCTTGTGATCATTAAGGACCATATGTTTGTTTATAAGAATAGGAAGGAGTTAATAATTATTTATAGACTGCCCTAAATTGGCCGAACAATAAAAACTTGTACCTTGAGTATTTAACATGTGATTAAAGACTTAATCTTTTACATTAAATGACCATGTAATTAATAGATAATGGAATATATTGACTCTTCAAAAATTAGAGATATTTAAGACTTTGGGTTTTACCAAAAAGAAAGTGCAAATGTGTTTTGACAAATATTTTATCGAAAAGAACTTTTGAGGGATTATTCCCTTATACCTAGAACATTTAACTAAACTCTGTTTAGGGGTAAATGTTCGTGTATACCTCAAGAAAACCTAAGATGGATTGAGGAAACCATTTAAACCATGACTTGAAATTTGAAACGACACTTTTTGCTTTTCAACTAAGAAAATTTTGACCAAAGTATAAACAAAGATTTTTCGAACATTTACGAATCCTATTAATTATTTTCGATAAATCAACAAAAATTTTGTTAATTAAATTCAAATTTATTTTGAACATTTTTATATAATTGGACAAACT
Organism: Glebionis coronaria; assembly: GCA_025667525.1. Taxonomy (NCBI): domain Eukaryota; kingdom Viridiplantae; phylum Streptophyta; class Magnoliopsida; order Asterales; family Asteraceae; genus Glebionis; species Glebionis coronaria. Next base: position 528,195,018 of record CM046875.1, on the reverse strand, counting down.
AAGAAACTTTAAAGAATTTTTGCGATTACGTTTCATAAAAATTAAATATTTATTATTTAATTACTGTAATAACTATCGACGCTTTAAACGTCAGATTGAGTAAAATGGATAAAAAATAATAGTTGAGACGAGACTAAGACTTAGAAAAAGTGTAGAAAGAATTTCTGAGTGAATTGTGATTATGATAATTATTTCATCAGGAAAGATGAATGTAAATACTGACGCATTATATAAAAAGGATAAAGAACCAATTAGGATGTGTTCCTTAATAATGACTGTGCAAAATAAATCGTTGAACAATTTAAAATAAACGATGTTTGTAAAAAGGATAATATAGATAATAAAAAGGGGTTCACGACTAATGTGAACCATTAAAATTGAGAAGCCGATGGGGTTAAATGTTTTAAAGACCGTTTGTGGTTGCCTAGATATGGAGATTTAGAGATTTAGTCATGTTGAAATATCATAAGATTAAGTATTCTATCCATGTTATTTATGATTTAGTGTATTTTATTCTGAAGAAGTTGTACTGATGGAAAATTATGAAGGCAGACATCGCCTCATACATTAGTAAACGTCTAACTATTGCAAAGGTCATCATCTAAATTTGATTCGATTTGGGTCATCGTCGACAGACTGACCAAATCTACTAATATCATTCCAGTTAATGATAAATTCTCGATGAAGAAATTGACTCTTTTGTATTTAAAGGAGTTGTGTAAACATGGTGTGCCTGTATCGATCATCTCTATCAAGATCCCCGCTTCGCATCGAATTTCTACAGATTTGCTCAGAAGTCATTGAGAACGAATCTTGATGAGAGTACTGTGTACCACCCCAATCGAAGGGACGAGGTAAAGTAACGATACAAAATACTAGAAGTGCTGTTCTATGTTTGAATGATTGACCTTTGGTAATAAATCATATAATCGCTTTCCTTTGGAGAGATTATCATTGATAATCATCGTATTAGGATCGAGATCGAATCTTGTTAGGATCTATATGAGAGCATCTGTAATCAGGAGTTGCGACGAAGACATCCGACATACACCCACCGTGAGTTGGACATGTCTTTTAGGTTTAAGGTTTCCTATGATGGCGAACCTAACCTTACAAAATACTCGACCCGCGAGACCTGAAATGATTGTTGAAATTAGGATCTGATTATTGACTGCCGGTAGTGGGCAGGAGGTTATGTGAATATGAAATGTAGATCTTGAAGTGCCAGATGATAGCGAAGTTATGCCAAAAATTTTAACCATGGAAAAATGAATAGATGATCTGAAAGATCATGGGAAATAAGTCCCCGTTGTATGGGACCATTGAGATGATGTAAAAGTTGGTTTGAAAGGCATATAAGCTGGATCTACCCTAGGACTTAAAGGGCTGCGTAAATTATGATTCGTATATCTAACTTGATGAAATGTCTATCAAGTGAAAATCTGATTACTTCTTGATAAAGTTTAGATCGAGGAAAAGTTGCATTCATCAAAAACCCGTGAACATCATGGATAGAGAAAGTAAGTCAACATTAAGCCTGATCTTATTCCCGTAGTTATGTTTGATGAAACTCACGTATTGTAATGAATTACACTTGTGAGAAAATACCTAATGTGGAGGAAATACCCACATGGCTTTAACTCTATAAGAAGCGAGTAGTAAGATAAGATGGTCTTTGAGGACAAAGATCCTGTTTAGGGGTAAATGCTGTGCCAATCCGTCAATTTATGGTTGATATTTTATTCTCAATTATTATTTAAAAACATTATTTTAATGTTATATTATGAACTAACTTATTTTTGGGAAGTAATTTGGATTTACGTCTTGAAGTAGCATCGACTACGTCTAAACCGGAGGATTCTACGTTACGTGCTTACGTTTACATACACCGTCTTTGGTGACAGTCCGACATTTCAGGAAATAAATTTATCCGTGAATATTATTTTGGAGTTTTAAATTTGTGTTGGTTCATAGACTCACAAATTTACGAGAAGGGATTAGGACTTACGATTATAATTTAACGTCCTTTACGACTAAACCGGAAACCTTAGGATTACGTATTTACGTTTTCGAACTCCGTTTTTGATGAGACAATTTTTATTAGATTCGTTTTGTGCCGTTGATTCATAATTTATAAAAACATTTTTCGTAAAACGACCAGAGGGCACGCAAATCGAGGAAACTAGAATCAAGGAGTACCCGTAAATTAGTGGGATGAGACAAGATTACACTTGCCTCACCCCACAAATAGGAGGCCAAAACTTCACCAACACATCTAAGATGTGTCAATGCTTACTAAGTAAGCTAGGACACTTGTCCTAGCTACTTACACAAACTACATGCACAACAAAACCACTCAACACAAACTAACAACTTCATTTATTCAACTCCATGCAAATCTCACACAACTCTGCTCCCTCTCTCTCTAAAATTCGTCCAAGAACCACCCCTAAAGACCCTCATTTGATCAAATTTAACCATGAAATCATATGTTATTCACACATATGATAAAGCCCTTTTCAAGCTCTATTGATTTGTGGTGATTTTAACATCCAAGGAGAAGATTTGGTGATGTCCAAGGGCTGATTTCTCAAGGAGTTTTCATGAAGAACAAGGGATGATTTTTGGAGGAATCTACAAATACTTGGTGATCCTAGAATTGATGTTGATATCTCATAAGATTGGTTACCCAAAACCAAGTCTTGTTCATCATCAACCCCATCTTTTCATCACTTTGGTGGTATAGAGATTGTTCTTCTCATCCTCTTGTTATTTTGATTATGTAATCTTGTATTTTCTTTCCTATTGTATATGTATATGATGAATATATGATGATAAAAATATTGTGTGGGGATTTGGTGTTGATAAACATGGTTAAAAAGATGGAAAACCATATGTAAAAAGGTTAAAATCTTGCTTAATAAGTTGGCTGTATAAAAACAGTAACTAACCACATGTTAAACTGATAAAATGGAAAAGTGGAATCAATATACAGTAAGTATTTGGTCTTGTACACATGTGAGAGTTGGCCATACAATGGAATCATTATAATGAGTGAGATATGATCAAAACAAGTTTAGAGTGCAAATCTGAGTACACTGTTTTGGATGGACTGTTAGAGATATTTAGAGTTGGATTGAGCAGTAGCTAAAACGAAGTTAATTGTAGCACATATTATGTAGTTTATGGTGTCCAAAAATGAGCTTCTATCTCCTTGTAGAACTCAAGATATGGTAAAAATGGTGAAAGTGAAAGTAAAAATCATATTTGTGAAATTAAAGTATATAGTATAATATTAGCACTCAACTAAATAATATATAAAATATAAACTTAAAACCCACTAACTTATATATTACATTTATATAAGTATGTACATTAATAAATAAATAAGACATTTTATAAAATTCGCAATTTGATAAGTTTTATAAGTTATAAAACTATAAACATGAGTTTTACGTCTTTTCGGCTAAAACCGTAAAATTAACGTTTTCGTCAAATAAAACTTAGACGGTTGGACCCGTCTAATGTAAACTTTTATAAACACATATACTGATATATAAACATATATAACAAGTAAAAACCGATAAAACCAGAACTATAGGACATACGGACATTAACGGGCTAAGTTAACGTTATTAGACTAATAATACAACAAAATGGGCTAAAACACTTATAAACTTATTTATTGGGCTTAACCCATTTGGGCCCAACATGTAAAGTGTAAATACTGATAATAAAAGTATAAAATGGAGTAATACAAGTTAAAGAACTTATAATAAGTTTATTGGACCTAAAGCACGTAAATAAGTAAAACTAGTAAACTAGTAAGAAGTTGCCAATACGTAAACACTAAAATGAGTAAAAGAGAATATGTAAACCCACTTGATCATCATATATATAAAATCATCATATGTATACATAATTGTTATTTTTATAAAGTCATTGGACATGAGTCTAAGACGAGTATTATTTGTCTAGGTTTCCGTGATTGAAGCACGTACCGTACATCCGAATTGCCGATAACCCGCTTTCCCACATCAACGTGAGTTCATAGCCTCGCACTCTTTTAAATGTTTTTAATGAAATATTTTATAAACCCGCGAGGGAGATAACATGTTAGTTTTACTAAAATAGGACATCATTTATCCCGATTGTTTGTTTGTTGATTTGGACCCTAATGATTGTATGACCCGATGAATGATTAAATGACCCGATAGATGAAATAAAATGGATTATTAAAGTTAGATTATGTCACTAAAAGTCCCATTAGCATGAATTGTGAACTACCGGGATTTGGTAGACGCTTATGCATATAATAGTACTATTTGGGGACGATCACCCCAGTTCGCGCCTTGACGGTTGATCCCCGTCGTGCCACATTGATTGGTAAGCGAATTTATGTATGAGAAGATTTCCAGAGCGTGACCTTTGTGACGACACGCTAATTTAGATGGGAAAATTGAGTTTCGGGCTAGCTACCCGTTGTTTGTTGTAGTAAGGTAACAATGTCATGCGGCTTATAATAATCCAAATAACGAAATACTGCTATACGCACTAAATTACGATATATTGCCTGACTAGCAATACGGGGTCTTACTATTGATATTATGTTTGTGTTTTGGTTTTTCATAACCATATTCATATAACGGTTTTTAATTAATCTATACAACGTTATAAAACGTATTGTATGATGTTTTTACGACATTGGCTCGTATAATGATTTTGAAGGCGAAAGCCTTTATTATGATTTTGATGAGGAATTGTATAAAATGATTTTGGCTATTTTATGGCCTATTACAATGATTTGTACAAAATGATTTTCGGTAATAATTATATACCGATGATATATTGATGGTTTATTAAACTCTATGAATTCACTCGGCGTTATCTCTGACCTTTTCTTTTAAAATGTTTTATCTCAGGTACTTGAAGGTAATTCTCGGGATGACGACAAGAATTCATGGCCCGCACTTAAATAACAATTTCCATTCAAATTGCTTTGTAAACCTGTATGAAAATACAATGACTTGGGACCTATGTAAATTTGATATTTATGAATGGAAATGCTTTATTATTAAACGACGCGATTTTTAAGCGTTGTCTATGATGTGAGTAATGTGCTATCCCGTAACACCAACGAGTCTTCCGCTGTATTGAATTGTGTAAATGTGGTGGTGTTACAGTTTGGTACCAGAGCTCTCGTTATAGAGAAAGAAAGATTTTTAAAACCAAGGTTTTGAATAAAACGTTTCAAAATCTTTTAATTATAAACATTTTTCTAAAAATGACTAAAAATCTTTTAACTATAAGAATTCCCGAGTTACCGACAAGGCCAGACTGAGAAGTGTTATTTTAATATATATAACTTGGATTATATATAGGATGTAATTTTATTACATGATTGTTCGATGATTATTTTGATATTTATACGAGGTGTTTATACGACGTAGATTGTCACAAGGAACCCTAAATCCCCTAGTAAATTAATCGAAGTTATTCTCGTAGGAATTCTAGCTATCCTAGATCTAAACCAAGTTATGGATATTTATGATCCCAACAAATGGTTGATATTCGTAGAAATGTAGATATTAGTTGATTGTCATATTGAAGAAGAATTGGCGATATTAAATCTGATATCGATGTCATGACGATCTTTCCTTATAGAGTGGAGTTTGACAAAACGATACCACCTGGAAAGGTGTCATCTGATTCGTTGTCACCCAATTCTTAAATTTGAAATCGAAAGGGTGAATGTTGCACTTGAGGCTGTCACTGGAACCATTACCCAAAAGCCTCATGCCACTAGTACCTTTCCGAGAACTCTAATTGAATGTATGAGTCATCTCATACTAGTGACTCATCTGATAACTGTTGTTGTAAGAACCATAGGATTGGAAATTAAGTGTTTTTCATATTGAGCTTTTATTGCCTTTACAAAGCCGAAGAATAAGGTTGTAAGTATTGGAGAATGGGGTAGGATATCAAATTGAGTATAAGTTGATTGAAACTTGAATAAAGTAAAATTTAACTTTTATGGAATATGAGACTGTTAAGAGGAAGTCATTAAGTCATGTGATTGAATTATAAGGTTTTAATTGACTGTTGATTCGTGTTAAGGGTTGTTCCTAGGCCATTGTCCAATGACGAGGATGCCCAGTGTCTAATAAATAAAGTGAAGAAATCTTCTTCTGAATTGGGACCGATGGATCTTCTGGGACAGGTGGAACCCCCATAACTCTTGTAGATTAGTATTCACTGTGGTATCTTTTAAAAATAATCCCTAACTTAACTGAGACATCAGTTGGTAGGATGAGTTCTTGGAATTGTATGACATAGTGACACGTAATGTGTTACGGTACAATTTAGACTTATTTGAGATTAATGAAAAGACTACCTTTGATTGCTAAATTCTACATGTATCGATGATATATATCTTTTCTTGCTTCTTCCTAATGTTCGCATTAGTGATGCAACCATTGAACAAGTACTCATCTCGAATTGAGTTACGTTGTGAATTATTCTCTTTTGAGTGCCATCGAGGTCATGAACCTCATGATTAATTGGCTAAACTCATTTCCTATTACATCATAGTTAGTTCTTGGTGAACAACTTTTCATCACTCCTTTGCAGATCACTCATTGTTTTTATAAAGTTAAAATAGTATCCTTTGAGAAAAATTGAGTTTTCATCACTATAAGGATTATTCAAAGTAAGATTTATAAGTGATCATTATTGAAATAAAAGTTGATTATGAAATACCTTGGAAAACTCAATTGTTTTCATAACAAAGAAAATCTTTGTAAATTTATTGTTGATTCTTATTTAACAATTAAGCATGAAAATGTTTTTATACATGATGACAAAATTTTGACGAACTGAGTATTGCATCGTTAATCTTGAAATTGTATATAGTTGCGCGCCTACATACAATTTGGAATGGACCATGCAAGGCTGATTAGTAGTCACCATAAAACTGATTAATAAACACTACATTTTCTTTGAAGATTGTGAAAGATTAAATTTTATGAGATCTGCAAGAAGTGAAAAATAAGGACATAGTGTTAGGGACACCTACATATGTGCCTGTAGCATCTATTCTTCTGATTCGAATTTACTCATCTGTGGAAATTGTCTTATTTGATAATTGACAATTCTTTCTTGTCCAATTCTCCCGTAGTGAGATTCTTAGGAAAAGTATCTGATTACCGAGTGTTGATACCCGACTGGATGTATCGACGTTCCTATCATTTCTTTTGATTAGATTTCATTTGAATGACCTGGGTAACGATCCGAGGAGCTTTCGAATGCGTACTCAAATTATGAAAACATGGGATGTATTCATATTCGTTAAATGTTTTCGTCTATATCTGATTTGAAATTCTCTCGCGTAGATTATGCGTTGACCTTACTCTTTTAATAGTAGTTGCGTCTCCATATATCCCTGAATTTGTGAAGGATTATGAGTTATTATTAGTCTTTTGAGAAGTTCACATCTTATCGATGGCAATGAAACTGGAAAGTTGATAGTGCCAGTAGAATGGATTGATTGATTATGACATGACGATATTGTCTTAATTGATGGGAACTCGAACAAGATTCCCCTAAATGATAAGATGTTGATTATCAAAAGTGATCTAAATAATTCTTGATGGATGACCATATCCTGTATTTAGACTTGAAATTATACCATGAATGGTTGTGAATTAGTCATAGATATTATAATCTAGAAAGAACCTAATATGAATTTATTAAAAGATGTTTCCGTTACCTGAAATTTTAGAAGGTATTTGTTGGTAAATTACCTAGACTTTCGCCATTAAGGCAAGTTGAATTTGGTATTGATTATATTCTCGGTGCTGCACCTGTGGCGTGTGCACTGTACACCATCTGAATTAAACGAATTACTGTACAACTAAGAGAGTTGTCGGATTCTACCGAGCTCGTCATCATGAAGAGCTATGGTGTTATTATTTCTTATATTTATAGATTACTGTGAACTGAGTAAATTGACAATCGAAAACGATATCCATAACTTGAAATGGAAGATTTGTTCGATCATTTACAAGGTTCTAGCGTATGTTTTAAAGATTTGATCCACGGCATGGTTATCATCAACTTCGCATCTGCGAAAAAGATTATCTATTCCAATCACTACATCCAGAACTTGTAATGAACATTATGAGTTTCATGTGATGTCGTTTGGATTGACTAATACACATGTAGTATTCATAAATTTGGTGAATCACGTGCGTAGGCTGTAATTTGATAAATTCATGCTTGTGATCATTAAGGACCATCTGTTTATTTATAAGAATAGGAAGGAGTTAATAATTATTTATAGACTGTCCTAAATTGGCCGAACAATAAAAACTTGTACCTTGAGTATTTAACATGTGATTAAAGACTTAATCTTTTACATTAAATGACCATGTAATTAATAGATAATAGAATATATTGACTCTTCAAAATTTAGAGCCATTTAAGACTTTGGGTTTTACCAAAAAGAAAGTGCAAATGTGTTTTGACAAATGTTTTATCGAAAAGAACTTTTGAGGAATTATTCCCTTATACCCAGAACATTTAACTAAATTCCTGTTTAGGGGTAAATGTTCGTGTATACCTCAAGACAACCTAAGATGGATTGAGGAAACCATTTAAACCATGACTTGAAATTTGAAACGACACTTTTTGCTTGTCAACTAAGAAAATTTTGACCAAAATATAAACAAAGATTTTTCGAACATTTATGAATCCTATTAATTATTTTCGATAAATCAACAAAAATTTTGTTAATTAAATTCAAATTTATTTTGAACATTTTTATATAATTGGACAAACTAAGAAAATTTAAAGACTTTTTGCGATTACGTTTCATAAAAATTAAATATTTATTATTTAATTACTGTAATAACTATCGACGCTTTAAACTCAGATTGAGTAAAATGGATAAAAATAATAGTTGAGACGAGACTAAGACTTAGAAAAAGTGTAGAAAGAATTTCTGAGTGAATTATGATTATGATAATTATTTCATCAGGAAAGATGAATGTATATACTGACGCATTATATAAAAAGGATAAAGAACCAATTAGGATGTGTTCCTTAATAATGACTGTGCAAAATAAATCGTTGAACAATTTAAAATAAACGATGTTTGTAAAAAGGATAATATAGATAATAAAAAGGGGTTCGCGGCTAATGTGAACCATTAAAATTGAGAAGCCGATGGGGTTAAATGTTTTAAAGACCGTTTGTGGTTGCCTAGATATGGAGATTTAGAGATTTAGTCATGTTGAAATCTCATAAGATTAAGTATTCTATTCATGCTATTTATGATTTAGTGTATTTTATTCTGAAGAAGTTGTACTGATGGAAAATTATGAAGGCAGACATCGCCTCATACATTAGTAAACGTCTAACTATTGCAAAGGTCATCATCTAAATTTGATTCGATTTGGGTCATCGTCGACAGACTGACCAAATCTACTAATATCATTCCAGTTAATGATAAATTCTCGATGAAGAAATTGACTCTTTTGTATTTAAAGGAGTTCTGTAAACATGGTGTGCCTGTATCGATCATCTCTATCAAGATCCTCGCTTCGCATCGAATTTCTACAGATTTGCTCAGAAGTCATTGAGAACGAATCTTGATGAGAGTACTGTGTACCACCCCAATCGAAGGGACGAGGTAAAGTAACGATACAAAATACTAGAAGTGCTGTTCTATGTTTGAATGATTGACCTTTGGTAATAAATCATATAATCGCTTTCCTTTGGAGAGATTATCATTGATAATCATCGTATTAGGATCGAGATCGAATCTTGTTAGGATCTATATGAGAGCATCTGTAATCAGGAGTTGGGATGAAGACATCCGACATACACCCACCGTGAGTTGGACATGTCTTTTAGGTTTAAGGTTTCCTATGATGGCGAACCTAACCTTACAAAATACTCGACCCGCGAGACCTGAAATGATTGTTGAAATTAGGATCTGATTATTGACTGCCAGTAGTGGGCAGGAGGTTATGTGAATATGAAATGTAGATCTTGAAGTGCCAGATGGGTAGCGAAGTTATGCCAAAAATTTTAACCATGGAAAAATGAATAGATGATCTGAAAGATCATGGGAAATAAGTCCCCGTTGTATGGGACCATTGAGATGATGTAAAAGTTGGTTTGAAAGGCATATAAGCTGGATCTACCCTAGGACTTAAAGGGCTGCGTAAATTATGATTCGTATATCTAACTTGATGAAATGTCTATCAAGTGAAAATCTGATTACTTCTTGATAAAGTTTAGATCGCTGAAAAGTTGCATTCATCAAAAACCCGTGAACATCATGGAAAGAGAAAGTAAGTCAACATTAAGCCTGATCTTATTCCCGTAGTTATGTTTGATGAAACTCGCGTATTGTAATGAATTACACTTGTGAGAAAAGACCGAATGTGGAGGAAATACCCACATGGATTTAACTCTATAAGAAGCGAGTAGTAAGATAAGATGATCTTTGAGGACAAAGATCCTGTTTAGGGGTAAATGCTGTGACAATCCGTCAATTTATGGTTGATATTTTATTCTCAAGTATTATTTAAAAACATTATTTTAATGTTATATTATGAACTCACTTATTTTTGGGAAGTAATTTGGATTTACGTCTTGAAGTAGCATCGACTACGTCTAAACCGGAGGATTCTACGTTACGTGCTTACGTTTACATACACCGTCTTTGGTGACAGTCCGACATTTCAGGAAATAAATTTATCCGTGAATATTATTTTGGAGTTTTAAATTTGTGTTGGTTCATAGACTCACAAATTTACGAGAAGAGATTAGGACTTACGATTATAATTTAACGTCCTTTACGACTAAACCAGAAACCTTAGGATTACGTATTTACGTTTTCGAACTCCGTTTTTGATGAGACAATTTTTATTAGATTCGTTTTGTGCCGTTGATTCATAATTTATAAAAACGTTTTTCGTAAAACGACCAGAGGGCACGCAAATCGAGGAAACTAGAATCGAGGAGTACCCGTAAATTAGTGGGATGAGACAAGTTTACACTTGCCTCACCCCAAAAATAGGAGGCCAAAACATCACCAACACATCTAAGATGTGTCAAAGCTTACTAAGTAAGCTAGGACACTTGTCCTAGCTACTTACACAAACTACATGCACAACAAAACCACTCAACACAAACTAACAACTTCATTTATTCAACTCCATGCAAATCTCACACAACTCTGCTCCCTCTCTCTCTAAAATTCGTCCAAGAACCACCCCTAAACACCCTCATTTGATCAAATTTAACTATGAAATCATATGTTATTCACACATATGATAAAGCCCTTTTCAAGCTCTATTGATTTGTGGTGATTTTAACATCCAAGGAGAAGATTTGGTGATGTCCAAGGGCTGATTTCTCAAGGATTTTTCATGAAGAAAAAGGGATGATTTTTGGAGGAATCTACAAATACTTGGTGATCCTAGAAGTGATGTTGATATCTCATAAGATTGGTTACCCAAAACCAAGTCTTGTTCATCATCAACCCTATCTTTTCATCACTTTGGTGGTATAGAGATTGTTCTTCCCATCCTCTTGTTATTTTGATTATGTAATCTTTTATTTTCTTTCCTATTGTATATGTATATGATGAATATATGATGATAAAAATATTGTGTGGGGATTTGGTGTTGATAAACATGGTTAAAAAGATCGAAAACCATATGTAAAAAGGTTAAAATCTTGCTTAATAAGTTGGCTGTATAAAAACAGTAACTAACCACATGTTAAACTGATAAAATGGCAAAGTGGAATCAATATACAGTAAGTATTAGGTCTTGTACACATGTGAGAGTTGGCCATACAATGGAATCATTATAATGAGTGAGATATGATCAAAACAAGTTTAGAGTGCAAATCTGAGTACACTGTTTTGTACGGACTGTTAGGGATATTTAGAGTTGGATTGAGAAGTAGCTAAAACTAAGTTAATTGTAGCACATATCATGTAGTTTATGGTGTCCAAAAATGAGCTTCTATCTCCTTGTAGAACTCAAGATATAGTAAAAATGGTGAAAGTGAAAGTAAGAATCAGATTTGTGAAATTAAAGTATATAGTATAATATTAGCACTCAACTAAATAATATATAAAATGTAAACTTAAAATCCACTAACTTATATATTACATTTATATAAGTATGTACATTAATAAATAAATAAGACATTTTATAAAATTGGCAATTTGATAAGTTTTTTAAGTTATAAAACTATAAACATGAGTTTTACGTCTTTTCGGCTAAAACCGTAAAATTAACGTTTTCGTCAAATAAAACTTAGACGGTTGGACCCGTCTAATGTAAACTTTTATAAACACATATACTGATATATAAACATATATAACAAGTAAAAACCGATAAAACCAGAACTATAGGACATACGGACATTAACGGGCTAAGTTAACGTTATTGGACTAATAATACAACAAAATGGGCTAAAACACTTATAAACTTATTTATTGGGCTTAACCCATTTCGGCCCAACATGTAAAGTGTAAATACTGATAATAAAAGTATAAAATGGATTAATACAAGTTAAAGAACTTATAATAAGTTTATTGGACCTAAAGCACGTAAATAAGTAAAACTTGTAAACTAGTAAGAAGTTACCAATACGTAAACACTAAAATGAGTAAAAGAGAATATGTAAACCCACTTGATCATCATATATATAAAATCATCATATGTATACATAATTGTTATTTTTATAAAGTCATTGGACATGATTCTAAGACGAGTATTATTTGTCTAGGTTTCCATGATTGAAGCACGTACCGTACATCCGAATTGCCGATAACCCGCTTTCCCACATCAACGTGAGTTCATAGCCTCGCACTCTTTTAAATGTTTTTAATGAAATATTTTATAAACCCGCGTGGGAGATAACATGTTAGTTTTACTAAAATAGGACATCATTTGTCCCGATTGTTTGTTTGTTGATTTGGACTCGAATGATTGTATGACCCGATGAATGATTAAATGACCCGATAGATGAATAAAATGGATTATTAAAGTTAGGTTATGTCACTAAAAGTCCCATTAGCATGAATTGTGAACTACCGGGATTTGGTAGACTCTTATGCATATAATAGTACTATTTGGGGACGATCACCCCAGTTCGCGCCTTGACGGTTGATCCTCGTCGTGCCACATTGATTGGTAAGCGAATTTATGTATGAGAAGATTTCCAGAGCGTGACCTTTGTGACGACACGCTAATTTAGATGGGCAAATTGAGTTTCGGGCTAGCTACCCGTTGTTTGTTGTAGTAAGGTAACAATGTCATGCGGCTTATAATAATCCAAATAACGAAATACTGCTATACGTACTAAATTACGATATATTGCCTGACTAGCAATACGGGGTCTTACTATTGATATTATGTTCGTGTTTTGGTTTTTCATAACCATATTCATATAACGGTTTTTAATTAATCTATACAACGTTATAAAACGTATTGTATGATGTTTTTACGACATTGGCTCGTATAATGATTTTGAAGGCGAAAGCCTTTATTATGATTTTGATGAGGAATTGTATAAAATGATTTTGGCTATTTTATGGCCTATTTCAATGATTTGTACAAAATGATTTTCGGTAATAATTATATACCGATGATATATTGATGGTTTATTAAACTCTATGAATTCACTCGGCGTTATCGCTGACCATTTCTTTTAAAATGTTTTATCTCAGGTACTTGAAGGTAATTCTCGGGATGACGACAAGAATTCATGGCCCGCACTTAAATAACAATTTCCATTCAAATTGCTTTGTAAACCTGTATGAAAATACAATGACTTGGGACCTATGTAAATTTGATATTTATGAATGGAAATGCTTTATTATTAAACGACGCGATTTTTAAGCGTTGTCTATGATGTGAGTAATGTGCTATCCCGTAACACCAACGAGTCTTCCGCTGTATTGAATTGTGTAAATTTGGGGGTGTTACATAGAGAGTTATTGAGGAGATGCCCTAACCATGGATTGGATGAAGTTCACCAAATCAATACTTTCTACAATGGCCTTAAACCTCATCACTAAGACTCACTCAATGCTTCCGCGGGAGGGAATATTCTTCTTAAATCCATTCAAGAGGCTTGGGATATTATTGAGACCAAAGAAATGGTTCAAACCAACACACAATTTGATGAAAGAGTCCATGTTATTCAAGAAGGAAGTTCTAACCCATTGGAGACTCAACTCATTTCATGCATGCAAGCATTTACTCAAGCTCAAAAGGAAAGTCAAACATTCATGCAAAATTCTCAAAAGATGCAAGAAACAATGATGAATGACTTGATGAAGCTTTCTATTGGCAATCATTCCTCAAATGATGTGCATGCCATTACTCTTTCTTATGTGACTTATGGAGGTCCTCATTCCTATGAACAATGTGATAAGGTGCAAGGTTATCAAGGGGAATGTTATGCTTACCAAGAGGAACATCGTGAACACTTCAAGCCAAATATCAATCCTAATAACCTTTCTTACAAGTCCTAAAATTACCTTACTCCACCGGGATTCCCAACCCAACCACCCACCTAACTTCAACAAAATCCTCCTCAAGTGTTACAAAGGAATCAAGGTCAAAGACCACCTTACCAAGGGAATAACTATAGACCACCAAATACCTTTAACAATCAAGGGAATACCTTTCAAGGTAACAATCAAGGATTTTACAATCAACCTCCACCTTTCCAACCCCAAGGTTTTCAAGGAAATGTGCCACAAGATTATAACACAATTGAGCTTCTTCACAAAATGAATCAAGAGAATGAAAGGAGGTTCCAAGCTAATGAGAAAATAATGAGAGAAATGCATGAAGCTAATGAGAAGAGAATGAGAGAAATGCATGAAGATACAAATAAGAAGTTTATGATGCTTTATAATCAAAGACCACAAGGAGCTCTACCTTCTAACACACAAACAAATCCAAGAGCAAATGTTAATGCTATTACAACAAGAAGTGGAAAGTCAACAAAGGATCCTTCACCTCCTAAGTCTCCTATTGTTCCACCCACTTTTGTTCCTACATGTGACAAGCCTTCTACATCTACTTCACCACCTCAAAATGCTCCCATTCAATCAAACACACCTTCCCAACCTATTCCTACTTCTCCTCTACCTTCCACAACTCCCAATGAAGAAGCTAACAAAGACAAATCTTCCACTACAACACCTACTCCACCTACACCAAAACCAACTCTTCCATATCCTTCAAGGTTGAAAAAGGACAAATTAAAGAACAAGGATGACATCCAAGTTTCAAATTTCTTAAGGATGTTCAAGCAACTCAACATTAACATATCCTTTGCGGAAGCTCTTGATTATATGCCAAAGTTTGCTAAGATGTTCAAGGATTTACTCTCAAACAAGGAAAAATTGGTTGATTTGCCCAACACATCCCTTAATGAAAATTGTTCCGCCGTGCTACTTAAAACCTTACCAACAAAACATGGAGATCCGGGGCGTTTCTTGATACCTTGTAATTTTCCCGGTGTAGAAAATAGCATGGCTTTGGCGGATCTAGGGGCAAGCATTAACCTCATGCCTTTATTGGTTTGGAAAAAACTCTCTCTTCCCGAGCTCACTCCTACTAGGATGACCCTTGAATTAGCCAACCGAACCATAGCTTACCCCGTAGGTATAGCGGAGGATGTGTTTGTAGGTGTGGATAAGTTTACATTTCCGGCCGACTTTGTAGTGGTTGATTATGACATGGATCCTAGAGTTCCTTTGATTGTTGGTAGACCGTTTTTGAGAACGGGTCGTACTTTGATAGATGTGGTGGAGGGATAACTAATTATGAGAGTAGAGGATGAGAAAGTGGTGTTTAAGTTAGGGAAAGTTTGTGATAGGAAAGAGGTTAAGGAGTCTAGATCATGTGAGACTATTAACATAGTTGATGTGCTAGATGAGGTGTGTGATGAACACTTTCATGATGCTTGCAAGAGTACTAGTGATGAAATACCCCATGTTGAAACCGTGGCCTCAATTACTCCCTCTTTAACACCTTTTGGAGAGAGTGATTTCCTCTTGGAGGAATTTGAGTCAAACTTTCTTGGTGATGATGATTCTCCCATTCATTGGGAAGAAGATATTCTTACTATCCAAAAGTTGCTCAATGAGGACCCTATTCCTTCTCCTACTTCACAAGAAGTTACCAATGAGAATCCTTCCATAGTAAAACCTTCCATAGAGAGTCCACCTCCAATTGAACTTAAGGACCTTCCATCCCACTTAGATTATGCTTTCTTAGAGGGCAAATACCAATTACCCGTGATCATTGCTAAAGAGTTGAAAGAGGATGAGAAGGAGCAACTCATTGAAGTCCTTAAGAAACACAAGAAAGCCTTAGCATGGAAAATATCCGACATAAGGGGAATTGATCCACATTTTTGTGCACACAAAATCCTTATGGAAGATGATTACAAACCCGCCATTCAAAATCAACGAAGGGTTAACCCAAAAATCCATGAGGTCATTAAGAAGGAAGTGATTAAACTCCTTGATGCGGGCATGATTTACCCCATTTCCGACTCTCCATGGGTTAGCCCGGTACATTGTGTTCCAAAGAAGGGTGGAATCACCGTAGTGCCTAATGAGAACAATGAGCTTATTCCTACGAGACTTGTTACTGGTTGGAGAGTTTGTATTGACTATAGGAAGCTCAATAAGGCTACTAGGAAAGACCATTTCCCATTACCTTTTATGGATCAAATGCTTGAACGCTTAGCGAGAAATGAGTAGTATTGTTTTCTTGATGGCTTTTCGGGTTATTTCCAAATACCAATTGACCCTAAGGATCAAGAAAAGACCACATTCACTTGTCCCTACGGTACATTTGCTTACAAGAGGATGCCTTTTGGCTTATGTAATGCACCGGGGACGTTTCAAAGGTGCATGATGGCGATTTTCCATGACATGATAGAGCAAACTATGGAGGTTTTTATGGATGACTTTTCCGTCTTTAGAAATTCATTTACCTCATGTCTCACCAATCTAGAGAGAATGCTTAAGCGTTGCGAGGAAACACGTTTAGTGCTTAATTGGGAGAAATGTCACTTTATGGTGAAAGAGGGAATTGTTTTAGGACACAAAATATCCAACAAGGGATTAGAAGTGGATCGAGCTAAAATTGATGTGATTGCTAAGCTTCCCTCACCCACTTCGGTTAAAGGTGTAAGGAGTTTCTTAGGTCATGCGGGGTTTTATAGGCGCTTTATACAAGATTTTTCTAAGATAGCTAGACCGATGACTCACCTCTTAGAAAAAGAGGCTCCTTTCATTTTTAACCAAGATTGTTTGGAATCTTTTGAGACTCTTAAAGAAAAATTGACAAAGGCTCCCGTTTTGGTTTCTCCAAATTGGGAATTACCTTTTGAGCTTATGTGTGACGCTAGTGATTATGCGGTGGGGGTCGTCTTAGGACAAAGAGTGAATAAGCATTCCTATACACTATGCGAGTAAAACCATGACCGGTGCACAACTTCATTATACTACCACGGAAAAAAGTTGCTTGCTATAGTCTATGCTTTTGAGAAATTTAGACCATACCTTGTGCTATCCAAAACCATAGTGTATATGGATCATTCCGCTCTCAAGTATCTCATGACAAAACAAGATGCTAAGCCTAGGATTTTGAGATGGCTTTTGTTGCTTCAAGAGTTTAAGATAGAAATTCGAGATAAAAAAGGGGCCGAGAATTTAGCGGCGGATCACTTGAGTAGACTTGAGCATCCTTTTCAAGGAGATTTTCCAAATCAAGGAATCAACGAATCTTTTCCATTAGAGGAGCTCATGTCTATCTCTTCCCAAGAGGATGCCACCCTTTGGTTTGCGGATATAGCAAACTATCTTGTGGGGAATGTTCTTATTGAGGGTCTTACTTACCAACAAAAGAAGAAATTTCTTAAGAAAGTTAAGTACTACTTTTGGGATGATCCTTATCTTTTTAGGCATTGTGCGGACCAAATCATTAGACGGTGTGTAGATGGGCCCGAGGCATTTAAGATCTTAGAAGCATGTCATAAAGGACCTACGGGTGGACATTTTGGGCCCAACTATACCGCCAAGAAAGTCTTTGATTCGGGTTACTATTGGCCTTCCATTTATAAAGATGCCCATGAAATGGTGAAATTTTGTGATGTGTGTCAAAGACAAGGAAAAATTACACAACGTGATAAGATGCCACAAAATTTTATTCAAGAGTGTGAGATTTTTGATGTATGGGGCATCGATTTCATGGGACATTTTCCATCTTCTAAGGGAAACAAGTATATACTTGTGGCGGTGGATTATGTGTCTAAATGGGTGGAGGCTAAAGCCTTACCTACCAATGATGCTAGAGTTGTTGTGAAGTTCTTAAAGCAATTGTTTGCTAGATTTGGTGTACCTCGGGCCATCATAAGTGATCGTGGTACGCACTTTTGTAATGATCAATTCACGAGAGCTATGAAGAAATATGGAGTTAATCATAGACTTTCTACCACGTATCACCCTCAAACCAATGGTCAAACCGAGGTCACAAATCGTGGTTTAAAGAGAATTTTAGAGAGAACGGTGGGAGAGCATCGAGCTTCTTGGTCGGATAAGCTTGATGATGCTTTGTGGGCTTTTAGGATGGCTTTTAAGACACCAATTGGTTGTACTCCTTATAGGCTTGTCTATGGTAAAGCGTGCCACCTCCCATTCGAGTTAGAACATAAGGCATCTTAGGCTCTCAAGTGGGCTAAGTTTGATTTAAACCAAGCCGGTTCACATAGGAAAGATCAACTTAATGAGATGGATGAATTGAGAGCCAATGCCTATGAAAATTCTTTGCTTTACAAGGAAAAGACTAAGAAATTTCATGATGCTAAGATCAAGAACCGTGAGTTTAAAGTTGGAGAGCCGGTTCTCCTCTTTAACTCAAGGTTGAAACTTTTTGCGGGTAAGCTTAAATCGAGATGGTCCGGTCCATTCACTATTGCTCAATTGTTTCCATATGGAACTATTGAGTTGTCACAACCCGATGGTCCAAATTTTAAAGTGAATGGTCACCGTGTGAAACATTATTTTGGGGAGGACATTTCCGTTGAAATGGTCCAAGAGATCCCCATTTTCCCCATGAATTAATTCATTGAGGGACGAGTCGAGCTACAGACTCATTAACTCAAGCATCGTATAACTAGGTTTAGAGTGTTGTAGGTTAGCAATAAGGGTATAGAATTGGAGATAAGTGTACGGGAGACCTTCTTTTGTCTTCATGTTGTTTGTAGGGTTGCTCACTCATTTCATGCTTTGGAGCTTATGGAGGAGGCCCTTGTATCCGGTTCACTTCGTTACTATTGTGATCTTTCATTGACACCTTGTGCTTAAACATGAATTCACCAATAGTTGACCTTTCCTTAATTTGGGTTAAGCAAAGTCTATTCATTGTCGTAAGTGTAGGGTAAGTTTTTATACTTCCATGCTCCTAAACATTGAGGACAATGTTTAGCTTAAGTGTATGGGGTCTTCTATCGAAGTGACCTTACCTAGAACTTGTCATTGTCCTTCATGATAACTTGGAAAATTAATTTTTCAAACATTTTTCAAATTTTTGATCTACTTTGGCCACCAAAAATATGCATTCATAATTTTTGCATAAATCATTTTTTATTTGCATAACACATTTGCATTGTATATATCTTTTCTTTTATCTTTCATCAAAAAGATTTAAGAAGGAAAAAAAATATAATAAAAACATGGTTTAACAAATTTAGACTTCTTTGACATATTAGGCCCGCCATGGATATTTTGACTCAACCCTAGTTTGCTTATCTTAGCATTCTCTAGCTAGTATCCTTAACCATGTAGTCCTTCATTGGTCTATTAGGCTAAGCATCCACCAATCTCATTTTTTGAGATTTTAAATTTGTGGAGAATGGGAAATGATAGAGTTGAAGCAAGTTTAAAAGGGCTAGATAAACTTCATGATAATTACTTGTGGCTAAACCCTTCTCTTCTTTACCTCTATTTTCTTCGCATGTATATATGTTCATAAATAATCAAGAACGGTTTTAATTGGTTTGTAATCTCTTATGCATTTTTGTCTAATCATTCATGGTTGGTATAAGTATGTCTTAAGATTCTAAGTTAGAACGTTTTATGTGTACTAGACTTATGTCATGCTTAATATTTAGCGGGTGTTTTTCCTTTTCTTCTTTTCAAATTTCTTTGTGAGGAATAAAGAAAAATAAGAGCGGCTTGAAAAAAATGAGTGGCTAAAAAAAAAGAGAAAAAGAAAAGAAAAGAAAAAAAATATATATACAAGACTCCCAAGAGGAGCAGTGTGGTGTTACTTATAGTGACTATTGAGTTCCAATATTACCTTGACGGGTTGCGGGGATTCAATAGATTGCTCCAATCCAATAATACCTTGGCGGGTTGCGGTGTTGAAGATCGAAAGTCTCAAAAAGATGGCGGATGTAAATTATTGCGTGAGTTTTATTTTTCTTTCCTTAGCGAGTGTGTAGCTACTTATGAAAGCATGACATGAGGATTTTACACATAAGGTGAATGACTTATTACTCTTGAAACGGACTTATATTAATTGTGAGCGGTTTTTCAAGTAATGGATGAGAGGATTACTTAGGATTAAAACCGTGCTTCCTTATTTTTGGATTTTGCATTTCTTATACTTCACACTTGAAATAAATGACAAATTTGCCCACAAGCAATTTGCTCAAATAATAACCGGTTCCACATTTAATTTTCATGAATAAGTTGATGCACTTTTTACTTGTGAATGCAATGATCCCATTTTTAAGCTTGGTATGGGGAAAGTGAAACTTGAGGGGTGGTAAATGTCCATGGTACCCAAGCCCTAATCCAAGTCATTGATTTCTTTATGAGTTATTTCCATCAAACCATTTCAAGAAAAACTAAAAAGATATAGAAATGTATTTTGTTCATTGCATTGTTAAAAATCAAAAATCATGCATCATATAGTGTAGAGTAGTATAGATGCATTCTATAATGGCCAAGGTGGATTAATTATAAGGAGAATGTAAACTTGTGCTTTAAAATATAGCATTGCATGAGGACATGACAATGATCAAGTGTAGGGGATTTGATATGAGCAAAAAATCATATCAATTTATCAACAAATCACCCTAAAACACAAGAAAAATACCTAAACTTTGTGCTATAAAGCGGAATTATGTGGTATGTTTTGTGTTTGTGCTCAAATAGGTAAGAAGGATGCAATTTCAAGAAAACAAAGTAAAATCAAGCTTAATTTTATGAAAAAGACAAAGAAGGATCAAAAGTGACAAGACTTTGAAGATAAAGGACCTATCTTGACAATCTGCCAAAGATGAAGGACCAAAAGTGTAAATTTGTCAAAGTCAAGATCAAAGTCAAATCTGGTCAACTCTCAGTCAACTAAGTTAAAAGTATCAATTGTGTTCAAGAATGAAGTTTGAAGGACCATTTATGCCAAAGAAATGAAGATTATAGCTTAAATCACAAAACTGCCAAGTACAAGGGTCATTTCTGCCATTTTTGGAAAGTCTTGTTATGCTTGATCCGTGTCTAACACTCTCAACGAATGGGAAGCAAGGAAACTAAAAACATGGATTGCCAACTCAAGTGACACCTGGCCATTAACTTCATTTGGCATTAAATGGCCGTATCCTAACAGTGCTGCGCACTCACACTTTCTCCACCAATAGAAATGCACCATGTAATAATCAGTTTTATCCAACTTGGATAATGACCCGTGTGAGCTTTTGAAGACCAATAACAATGTGCCACATGTCATCTTCTTCAACAAATTTACCAGGATCGGGTTTGAGCTAGAATGCGTTTCAGAAGATGATGTAAATATGAAAAGTGATCATTTTTAGAGACGAATACAACCATCAAAAATCCCCAAAAGTGTTCTTCATCTGCAAATTTAATTGAGCTGAATTGTCCACGTGGAAGATTTTGATTGGTTCTAACACGTCACCAACCCCAACCACTTTACATTTCTAGTCTATAAATACCCTAGATTAGCCTTCATTTCTTGTAATGTAGAAAAGTGTGAAAACACACACACTTTTAGTTTTCTCTCATCTTTGTTAGATTTTAGCTTAACAACTCAAGAGTCTGACAAACTCTTGAGTCTGTTATTAGTTGTAACAAATTACCAGCTTTGTAACTACCTTTCCAGTTCAATCAATAAAATTTCCATTTTCCCTCCAAATTCTTCATTGCTCTTTTACTATTCATACCATGCTTGATTGTTACTTTGTTGCTGTTATTAGCTAGTTATGATCACCATTAGATCATGATTAGCTAATTGAGAAGATTGTAGCTGTTTATCCTGTTCTGTTCATTCAATTCCAGTTCTAGCAGATTTTGAAGCTTTTCAGTTCATCAATGGAGATTATGGTGATGATAGTTGCTGATTTGTAGATGTTTGGTTGTTTCTAGTGCTAAGGTGGTGGTTAGCACTAGCTTAGAAAGCTCAGCGCTTCTCTACTCCCCAATGGAGGCCTAAGCTTGAAGGTTTCACAATTCTTAGTTCTTGTTCCACTCAATTGTTGATTGCATGCTTAATACATAGCTTAATCCTATTTGACTGCATGATAAAAGGTGTTTAGCTGGTAATTGATTTGATTTCAGTGTTTGAGTAGTGTATTTGTAGCTTAAAACTTGCTTATTAGTCCTTCACTTGTCCTGTTTTCAACATTTATCAGTCATTTTAGCTTAGCAAATCATTTTGAGTTCTTGTTGGTTTAACTGCTTGTAACTAGTTCATTTTCACTTCATTCTTGTTATAAAACTTAGCTTGATATTGCTGTTCATTCAGTCTAATCATTTGCTTTAAATCACTTCATTAAAGTTTGTAAAAGTTCAGAAAAGTGGTGTTTGGGATTAGCTTGTAATTGTTTTTCAAGTGTTAGTAATTGGCCAATTCTAGTTCCTTTCAAGTCATTTAGTCATAACAATAACATTTCAGTCATTTTCTAGTCAAGGTTTTAGTCAAAAAGGCAATTGGCTCACAAAAAGGTTTGGGTCAGATTTTGTTAAGTAACTTTTCAGAAAGTTGTGATTTTCATTTGCTTAGCAAATCTTTGTTTCTTGATGAAATCTTTTCAAACCAGTTCTCATCTTTCATTCAATATATGAAGTTTTAGTGTGTAGAAGGAAATTGTACAGTATCTTGTTTTGAGGGAGAAATAAGCATTTGAATAAGCATAAGAGCAGTTGCAATTCCTTGTAATGAAACATGGACTGATTTCTTATATCTCACTTTCCACTTCAAAAACTGCTTAATTTTCTTTCACATTTATATTCAAAAAGTGTTCCTGAGTAGGTTTTGAGATTTTGAGCTTTTTGAAAAATCTGGTCAACAAAAGTCAACATAAGCTCAATTTAGCTTATTTTTAGATTTAGAGCTTATTTCTTGATCATTTTCTTTGAGACTTGATTTCCCATCTTTCTTTTGAGCTGTTTAACAAGATTCTTCATTAAAATCAAGTAGTGCATGTTTAGCCTATCAGTTAGCTTATTTTGAGCTTATTAGGATTTGCTTATCAGAGTTTTAGCCAGTTTAGCTTAATTCTTTAGACAGGTCTAGCTTATTTTCAATTTTAAGACGTTTGAAATTGGTTTGAGCTTATTTGGTCAAGAAACGAGCTCAAACGAGCTTATTATTGTCTTGAACCCGTTTTTGGTTAAATAGTTTCAAAAATTGCACTTTGGTCCTTTTGAAATTAAACAGTTTCTAATATAGGCTAATCTTCTAATTTTTTAGGTTTTGCAAAAGTTAAGTCCTTAAAATTTCAAGTTTGTTCAAAAGTGGTTAGGCAGTTTTCAATTAGTTAAAAATTAGTTACCTTGTTTGATAAATTTTCATTTTTAGTCCATTTAGTTTACTGATTTTACATAATTAGTCCCTAGACTTGTTGACTTTACATTTTTAGCATTTAAGTTTCATTGAATTTACATTTTCAGTCCTTATAGTTTGTAGAATTTACATTTTAGCATTTTAATTGAATAAAAACTTGGTATGTGCACTTTGTTTTACGGTTAAGTATACTTTATATTTTTCATTTTAGCAAGGTTTTGTTTCAATTAGCTATAGAATATCCAAATACTTTAACAACCAAAAACAATTAAAAACTCGATCTTGTTAGGACTTTCAATTTGTTAAGAACTGAGAAAAACGAACTTCAACTATACACATTTCAGCGCCCACAGAACATGTGGTAGCTCATCCACTCATTTGGCACTTCGTTCCTCCAGGCGTGCTTTGATGCCATTTCCCAAGCTTCTATTTGCTCGTTCCATAAGGCCATTTGTCTGCGGGTGCTTAACAGACGCGAAGCGCCGTTTGATATTTAATGATGCGCACCAGTCCTTGAATGGGTTATCCGCGAACTATTTACCGTTGTCCGAGATGATTTCTCCTGATAAGCCAAAACGACACACAATGTTCTCCCAAACAAACTTTTTAACTTGTTTGCCTGTGATGGATTTGACTGCCTTGGCCTCTATCCATCGTGTAAAGTAGTCCTTTTCGACAATCAAGAACTTAACTCCCCTCGCAGCTACAGGAAATGGTCCTACGATGGCGATTCCCCACTTATAGAATGGCCATAGGGATGTAATAGGTGTAAGCTCCTGCTGCGGATGTCGCGGCACTGGTCTATGCACCTAGCAATCACTGAACTTGCGAATCATATCGCGTGCGTCCCTATGCATGGTAGGCCAATAATATCCTGTACGTAGGGCTCGAGCTACCACAGATCGTGGACCTGCGTGCATGCCTCATAACCCTTCATGTATCTCACTGATCACATAAGTGGCCTGAAGTGGTCCAACATAACGCAACCACGGCTGCAAGAAAGAGCGCTTATAAAGGGTACCTTCTCGAAGCTCGAAGTGCTGCGACTTCCTTCTGATGCGCCGTGTCGCTTTTTCATCATCCGGAAGGGTTTCATTAGTCAAATAGTTGACGATCGGGGTCATCCATGTAGGTCCATCCTCCTCAACTATAGTAGCGACCTCCCCTTCTGTTATAGACTTTTCCTTGAGTATTTCCACCAAGACTTGCTTGGACAAGTGGGCGAAACTTGTAGATGCGATCTTGCTAAGAGCGTCCGCCTTCTTGTTCTCACCTCTTGGTACCTGCTTGATAGAAAACTTGCTGAAAGCCGCGATGAGTGACTTGACTTTCTCTAAGTATCAGACCATGTTATCCTCCTTATCCACATATCCACCTAGAATGTGGTTCGCGACAAGCCGTGAGTCCACATAGGCCTCAAGGTTGCGGACTCCCATTCTAGCGGCGATTTTTAAACCCGCAATTAATGCTTCATATTCCGCTTCATTGTTGGTGGCGGTGAACTCAAAGCGAAGGGAGTAAGTAAACTCCATTCCTTCCGAATTTGTAAGGATGAGGCCAGCTCCTTACCCATCCGTGCACGAAGATCCGTCCGTGAATAACACCCATGGTTATGCTAGGGTTTCGTCTTGTTTTACGATTGGTCCTTCTTCATCCGGCTTTTCTACCAAGAAATCCGCCAAGATTTGGCCTTTAACAGCCGTCCTTGGCCTATAAGATATATTGTGTTTTCCCAATAGGATGCTCCACTTTTGTAGCCTACCTGCCACATCCGCTCTAGAGATAACTTGTTTTATTGGTTGGTCTGTAATGACTACAATTGGGTGCGCCTGTAAGTATCGGCGCAACCGTTTTGTAGCAAACACTAGTGCCAAAACCAATTTTTCCATAGAGGAGTAATTCAACTCCGCCCCTTGTAATGTTCTACTTATGAAGTAGACCGGAGTTTGTACCGTATCCCTATCCGTCATGAGTACCGCACTTATTGCTCCATGTGTGGCTGATAGATACATAATGAGCTCCTCCTTTGGCCGGGGAGCTACAAGCATAGGGAGAGATGCGAGGTGTTGCTTGAGTTGACCAAAGGCTTCCTCAGCTTCCTTTGTCCACCGGAAGTCTCCCTTCCTAATGCACTTCTTGAGTGTTTTAAATAGGGGGAGTGACTTCTCTGCAGACTTTGATAAGAACCTATTTAGCCCAGCCAGCTTCCCATTTAAGGATTGCACCTCTTTCCGTGTCTAAGGGGATGGTAGCTGTATTACTGCGTCCGTTTTTTCTGGGCAAGGTTTGATGCCATTTGGATCAATCATATATCCAAGGAACATTCCCTCCGTCGCCCCGAACGTGCATTTCGTTGGATTTAGCTTCATATTAATCCTCCTCACTGTGTCGAATGTCTTGAACATCCCGGAGAAGTGCATCCTCCGTATGACTTTTTATGACTAAGTCATCCACATAGACTTCCAGGTTGCGGCCTATCTGTGAGTCAAAGGATTTGTCCACAAGCCGCTGGTATGTAGCCCCGGCGTTCTTTAGTCCAAACGGCATTTTCGTATAACAATATACGCCTTGACTAGTATGGAACGTCGTCTTCTCTGCATCCTCCTCCGCCATCTAGATCTGGTGGTATCCTTTATATGCGTCTAGGAAGCACTTAAAGGGATATCCACATAGAGATTCCACCTTCCAGTCAATCTCCGGTAACGGGTAACAATCCTGTGGACAGGCTTTGTTCACATCCGTGAAATCCACACACATGCGCCAACTTCTGTCATGTTTTTTGACCATGACTGGATTGGATAACCACTCGTGGTAGTATACCTCGCACATGATACATGCGTCCACTAGCTTCCGTACTTCATCCAGTATCACTCGGCTGCGTTCAGGTGCCTGGCCGCGCTTCTTTTGCTTGACGGGTTGATACCCCTGGCGGATCTGGAGCTTATGTTCTGCTATCGCGTGTGGTACGCCTGTCATGTGCTTTGGCTCCCATGCGAATATGTCTATATTTGTCTTTAAGAGAGAGCACATGGCCCTTTTGCCGCTATCCAAGAGTGTTCCCCTGATGGATACCTCCTGTTCCGGATAATCGGGATGGATTGCCACCCTCCAATTGGGAGGTGATGATCCATCCTTGGGTGGAACAGGCGGGACCGGTGTTGTCACGGTATGACACTCGGATGCTGGTACGATTGTGTTGTAAATGGTGACGATTCCTCTTTCTAAAGGGAACTTGATCATTCCGTGTGCCGTGGAAGGTACCGCACGTATGGCCAGAATACCTGGTCTGCCTATGATCCCATTGTATGGAGAATGTGAGCGTATCACCATAAAGTTCATCCACGCAGTGGTGGAGTGTTCCTCATTCCCAATGGTTACAAGCAGACGCAGTTGCCCTATCGGCCAGATGGTGTCCCCACTAAAACCAATGAGCGGCGACGTGGCCGGTACCAATTGGCTTCTTATTTCTGGTCGTAACTGCACAAAACAGTGTTCGTACAGTACTTCTGCTGATGACCCTCCATCCACGTACATGCGACGAACATAGTGTGTTCAAATGCTTATCTCAATAGTGAGAGGCGCATCAATCACATCGCTTGCTGTGATGGGAGGGAATGAGATTTCCCTGTTGCGTGAAAATTTTTGACCAATTTTCTGCCTCGTGCGGCGTTGTCTGGATTGGATCATGTATATGATCGAAGGTTTGTCCTTTTGGGGATCCTTCTTGTTATACTTCTTGTTGTCTTTTCCATCCTTCCAATCCTTAACCAAATGCTTGAGTTTACTTGATTTGATCAGTGACTCAATGTGCTTCTTGAGCTGGATACACTCCTCCGTGCCATGGCCCTTGTCGTTATGGAACTCGCAGAAACGATTTCCTTGGCGACGGTCCAGCGAAGTCGTCATTGGGGGAGGCCTCGGAAAATTTACCCCTTCCGTCAGCAAGATATCCCGGTAGGACATCTTTAGGGGGGTAAACTTATCGTCCGGCCGTCCTCCTTTGTTTTGGCTCTTGTAATCTGAGCCCCTACTATTGTTCTGGTTGCTTTGACCGCCCGACTGTCTCCTGGACTGGTCGTTCGATCGGTAGTCGTTTCCTTTTGAAGGGTAGGCCGTGGCAACCGCTGTTTCTCCCTCTATGAAGTTTCTGACCCTTTCCATGAGGTCATCATACCTCTCCGGACGCTTGTCATTGAGACGCCTGATTAATTCCCTGTCTGTTATGGCATGCATGTAGTCAGAAATTTTCAGGAGTTCCCGCATTGTCTTTGTGCGTGTGCACTCGTCGTTGAAGCGTTCAGTGAGAGCTTCTGTAGACTCCCCCGGCCGTTGCTTGACAGTTGCCAATGAGACCGGATCCCTATTATACTTCTTCCGCTGAGTGTAATTATTCTTGAACGCAGTCCGTAATTCAGTGAAGCTATCAATGCTTCGCGGAGGAAGTCCTTCGAACCAGTCGCGAGCATTGCCAATCAAGGTTGAATTGAACATCTGGCACCATATAGGCATGGGCCATCGCTCAATTTTCGCCTGCGTATCAAATATTTTTAGGTGATCGTCCGGATCACTGGTTCCATCATAAGTCTTGACACACGCCAGCATGCGACGTTTTGTGTCCTCGGAGTAATTCCGTATGCGGAGGGTAAAAGGATCTTCCCTGGGATCCGCCCATGGACGGGTGAGCCTAGGGTCACACCACGGTTGGGAAAGATCTTCTGCTTTCGTCTCTCGGTAATAAGGACCGCCATAGTACTCCTCATCGTTTGGTGGCAGTGGAGGAGTACGCCTAGGCCGGCGGCGCTTGGGCGGATGGTCATCCAAATCCTCTCCTGATGGATCAGGAGAAGGAGGCGGTGCCCCATCTCTTAGGCGAGGACCGCTCTTATGAGAAGAGCCAGGGGCCTTCTTCTTATGCGGCGATTGGCTCTGGTTAGTTCCTGATCCTGTCGTTCAGGTGAACCGTCAGACCTCTCCCCTTCATCTCGAGATCGCACTAGTTCCTACATGAGACGATCCCCTATGCGTTGGAACACATTCTTAGGTTGGGGAGTTTCCTCGAAGAGGCTCCGCTCTTGAGGTCGGGTCCTTCTCTTCCTCTGATTTTGGGAAGAGGTGATTGGTCCGGTATTGCCAAAGTTGAGTCTAGATTGGAGGTCCCTCCCTAGATTCAACCTTGATGCAATCCCTGGTACGATCCTATCAAAGTTCTGCGTGAGAACTCGAGTGAGATCTTCCTCGCTGAGTGGTTGGACTTCTACTTCTTCCTCTATCGACGGTCTGCGCGACTCCTTGTTAGGGGGATTGAGCGCACTCCCTGGGTCAGGGTTGTCCAGGGTCGAAGTAGGTGGAGGAGTCATGGAGATTGTGCTCGTCACACCATAGACTGAAAACCACTGCGGTTGTTTTGTCCGCCTGTTAGGCGGCTAGGGGATTGATTGGGGATGAGTATCCCTTCCCCTTGGGACTTCCGATGTAAAACCCGCATGCTTTTACCATGCACATTACCTTAAGTTCGTACGTACTAGTTAAAAACTTCCCTAATATAGCATGATTATGATTACGTATTAGGAGTTTATGTATTACGTACGTGTTAGAACACGATAAGTATTTTATTTGCACGATCACGTAATAATTATTTAGTAATAATTTTCACGAACATACGATCACGAGATCACGAGCGTAATTAAAACTCGAGATATTATTAATTACGTATATATATTTTATACGAGCGTAATTAAATATATAGGTGTAGGATATTTACGTAACGAGAACTTTTAAAACACGAACTAAATTAAACGTAAACGTGTACGAAATTACAAGACACGAAACGAGGTACGGGACCCCCACAAGGGAGTCCCTACCCGCGGCCAAACAAGAAACAATGGGCCAAGCCCATTGTTAATTTTACTTAAGGGGGGTTAATTAATTTTCACTACTTAGATTTACTTTACAGAAGATTTTTAAGAAAACCTAAAACCCCTTCCTCCTTCTTCCTTGTGTGCCGCCACCTACAACCCACCATAAGGGGGTGATTTTGATCTTGGATCTTGTTGATTTAGTAATTGTTCGTGTTTGTTCTTCACCCTTTTGATCCACGAATACGGTAAAACCTTCTTACTTGTTTTCTTTTTAATTAATCTTTTATTAATTAGGAACACATGATGTTTTTCATAAAAACATATTAATAAAACCTAGATCTAACATGTTATGGTCATTAATTAATCAATGGGATCGATTTAAGGGGTGTTTGTTTTGGGCCGCAGGAACAACCGACCCCAAGGGGGTTCGGTTTGTTCTATCCGACCACCACCAAGACCTTTTTGGGTCTTGGTTGGTGCGTCTGGGTCCCACGGCAGCAAGGGGGTACCCCGAATTGGTTCGGGGTACAGTGTTTGTTAAGATCCGGTGCATGTTTTTAAGCCTAGATCCGGATCATGATTATGTTAAATGTTTATGTTATAAACTTAGATTAAGAATTAAATTAATAAGATGTAATTAATTTGATCACATGACTTAGGTTAACTAATTATTAATAAACATGAATTATTTTAACCTAAGTATTTATTATTATTAGCACTTATAATTAATTAATTATTTTTAAAACCATGGATATAATTAATTAATTAAACATGACTTAGGTTATATTATTAATATTTAATAATACATATTTTAACCTAAGTATTTAATATATATTTAATTAAAACATGTCATACTTTAATTAAATATTATAACCTATAGTTTAATTAAATTACATGAAATAATTATTAAACTATATAATATATCATATGACTTAGAAAATAATCATGAAAATACGTAGGCTTATTTACTTAGCTTATTTAACCAGCTTATTTCTAATTATGGAAACTTTCTATTTTTAGAAACTTAATTAAATAAGGCAGCTATTTTATTTATGGAAACCAGCTATTTTTAGAAACTTATTTAATTGAGGCAGCTAATCTATTTATGGAAACTTTCTATTTTTAGAAACCTATCTATTTTAAGCAGTAAATCTATTTTTGGAAACTTTCTATTTTTGGAAACTTTCTATTTTTGGAAATTTTCTATTTTTGGGAACTTTCTATTTTTGAAAACTTTCTATTTTTGGTAACTTTCTATTTTTGGAAACTTTCTATTTTTGGAAACTTTCTATTTAAGGAAACCTGCTATTTTTGGAAAGTTACTTAATATTACACAGTAAGTATAATAACACATGAAATATCAGAAATACTTAATCAAAATGAACAGAATATAGGATTTAACACAGTTTAAGGTTTTATACAGTGTAAATAGTAAGAACATATAAATAAGCTAAGACATGATATAAAACCAGCTATGTATGTAGTAAGCAGATACTTATTTCATGTACGTATTTATGTAGCACTAGTGTTTCGGAAGTAGGATTCTCGCAGTTCATCGTTCTCGTTCACTGGACATAAGGTACGGATTCCCGTCCTTTCAGTATGGACATTCTTTTCTTATTAGGATTTCCCCGTATGCAGCCAACTGTTTTCCCGTAGTATAAGTATGAGTTTGATTGCTTATGTTTAAATATGATTACCTATAGCCATATACATGCATGACCAGTTTCACCTAGTTATGGAGGTACCATAACCATAACATTAGAGGCACTGATGTTATGACTTCACCACGGCGGAGTGATTGCTCGTGGTGTCCCTTCAGCTTTTGGCCATTTATGTATATTTATCATGTGGGGCATATGGGTGCATCCTAGTTACACGTTTTATTCAGGATTACATGGTGAATGCGGTGTGTGCCTTGCATCCTTCACAAGGAGCTGATCCCTCCTACCCATAAAACCAGTATATTAAATTAGAGGCAGCCCCTCTAATTTGCATGATGAGGTCACCCCTCCAATTATTCATGCACGGTGGATATTCATGACCTATATTGGCTAAATGGTAAAATATGATAAACAGTTTTTATAAGATAAACATAAGACTTTCAAACTATAAAATCAGTTTTATTAAGACTTAACCAGGTTACTCGGGACTTAGTTTCTTCCGCTGTTATTATGTTATATGCTTATCCTATTCATGCTTTATTGTACATCCGTGCACTGAACGTATTGCTCAGCCGTTTTCCTTTTCTATGTTCCCAAAACGGCAGGTACTCAGGGACGCTCGTAGACACTAAGAGTACGTGCATATGGACTGGAAGCTGTCTAGCCTTCTTTACATTATGCGTTTCCTTTCTTTATGATACTTATGCTTTGGACATTGTTTCGTCCTTTTCCTTTACTATACTATGTTTGTGTGTGATGAGCTTTACTTTTGGACTACCGATGTTTGATTCCAGTATTTTCCTTTATATGGTCAAGTAATGTTTTAGACATTTTACCTTGTATGCTTTGATGACACGCCATAATTTCTGTGATATTTCCATTTCCAAAATGGGGTGTTACAATTATGGTATCAGAGCCAAGGCTTCGACCTGTAGGCTCTTAAATATGACCTGTGATTAGTGGGTAGTCACTACGGTCTTCCTAGAACTGACAGTTGTTTTCATGCATTCATCATTTTAAGCATACATATATATGTCATTGTTACAGGGTTTTTGACTAAGTAATGGTTGGTACAGGACTGGCCCTATTTAGTCGCATGTGTTTTATCGAAACTTTTAGTTTTGGACCGACCCATAGGCGTCCCCTCGCTATGTCTTTTTTTTGGGTGAACTGACCAGAGGCGTTCACTCTCGAGCATACAAAGTTTTCATAAAACTGCATCATGCGTTCATACAAAAATTTTCTTGCATAAAATTTTTCTCGTGAAATTTTTTTTTGTATAAATTTTTTTTCATGTATATATGTTATATTTTATGTTTTGAACCGTTAATCATATGTTTTATGTTATACTGTCAGATGGTTCTCACACGCGAACAGGAACAGCTCAATGCTGCAATTCAGGCTGCCATGCAAGCCTTGCTTCCTCAATTGAGGAATGACATCCGTGCTGAAGTCCAAGCTGCCAACAATCAGCAGCAGCAGCAGCAGAATCAGGCACCTCCTCCTCCTCCTCTAGTGACATTAGCAGTATGGCTGGAGAGATTCAACAAGATCCGCCCTCGAGCTTTTGAGAAGACTGATAGCCCCAGCGATGCTGAAAGCTGGTTGGCTCACATTGAGAAGATCTTCAACGCTATGGGATGTGACCCCGCATACAAGGCGAGGTTGGCATGCTATCGGTCCGAAGGCGATGTACTCAACTGGTGGTTAGCTTTGATGCAATCTGAAGGTGGCGATGAGTGGGTTGCTGGTTTGACTTGGGCTCAGTTCAAGGACAGGGTGATGGAGCAGTTCTTTCCCAAGGCTGAGCAGGACAAGCTCAAGAGAGAGTACCATGGGATCCGTCAGAGAGCTGGGGAAAATAGCAACGAGTTTATGCAGCGCTTTCTTCGCTTGGCTGGTTTCCTTGGTGCGGCAGCATGTACTCCAGAAGAGCAGGCACATCATTTCAGATGGGCTCTTCGCACATCGGTCGTAAACAATCTGGTGTGTGCTACGTTCAATACTGTAGCACAAGTGGCCGATGCAGCACGAAAACTGGAGATGCTGCAGGAGAGGGATGAGTTCGGGGAAGCTAAAAGACCCGACAAGAGGTAAACCTTCGTATTCAAGCGGTGATCAATCCGTATATCTTCCATATGTCAATTATTCATCTCTTTAAATGTATCTTCCAGGCAGAAAACTGGGGACCGGTCTCAGCCGGCTACTCAGCAGCAGCCTCATCAGCCCAAGGGAAATGGTCAGACTAATGACCGATCTGCTACGGATAGGCGTGGCGGTAATGACAATTACCGTAACAACGTCGGGCAATCCAGCAACAGCAGGTCCTCATACTTACGAAATTCTTATGTTTTATGTTATAACTCATATTCTGACACTCTAGCAAAATTCTACCAGGAACCATGGAAACGGTAGGGACCAGAACCAGAGAGGTTCGCAGCCTAGCCGTCCAGCTATCACTGCTATTCAATCTTACGATTATCCGTTTCGTCCTTTACCCAACTATTATGTCTCATGTAAAATGTTTTTATCAGGTCCTCAGTCAGCCAGAGCACCTGCTGGAGGATACACTCATCCTCTTTGCTCTACTTGCCACCGTAGGCACCCAGGACCATGTCGCCGAAATACTGATGCGTGCTTCAAGTGTGGTCTTCCTGGCCATTTTATGAAGGATTGCCGTAAGGGCGAGATGGAGGGTACATCGGGACATGCTGATACCAAGCCGCCTCCTACTGCCGGGCGTGTCTACACGACATCTCGAGACCAGGCCAACAAGTCTACAGGTACCATCACTGGAATCTTGTATATGTATGGTCGCGCTGCATGTGTTCTTTTCGATACGGGTGCTACTCACTCGGTTATTTCTACTGCTTATGCTAAGAACATTAGGATGCCTCCCTTGCCACTAGAAAATAGGCTTACTATTTCCACGCCTTTGAGGGACTCTATATTAATCACCCATATATACAAGAGTCTTCCCTTAGAATTTGATGATAAGGTTCGACCTGTCGACGCACTTCCGCTGGACATGAATGACTTCGACATGATTTTGGGCATGGATTGGCTATCCAAGTATCATGCTACCATAGACTGCCATTCATATCGAGTTATCTTCGGTGATGTCAATGCACCAGAGTACATTCATAATGGGTTCATACTCGGACGGTCTGTACAAATCATATCCACCCTGCAAGCGCGTGTACTCCTGTCACATGGTTGCGAGGGTTATCTAGCTACGGTTCACGACATGGATGCTAAATCTCCATCGATTCAGGATCAACCAATAGTGTCGGAATTCCAAGACGTGTTTCCAGCAGAACTTCCGGGCATACCACCTGCACGAGAAGTGGAATTCAGTATCGAGCTGGTTCCAGGAGCTGAACCAATATCTAAGGCTCCTTACCGCATGGCTCCCATAGAGCTGAAGGAGCTGAAGGATCAACTGCAAGAACTTCTCGAACGAGGTTTCATTCGACCGAGCGCATCTCCATGGGGCGCACCGGTTTTGTTTGTTAAGAAGAAGGACGATAGTATGCGTCTTTGCATAGACTATCGCGAGCTCAACAACATTACCATTCAGAATAGATATCCACTGCCACGCATTGACGATCTGTTTGACCAACTCCAAGGGGCCAAACACTTCTCCAAGATCGATCTTAGGTCAGGCTATCATCAGTTACGAGTCAAGGAGCAGGATATCGCTAAGACTGCCTTTCGTACTCGTTATGGCCACTACGAGTTTGTATTTATGCCATTTGGCCTGACCAATGCTCCAGTAGTGTTCATGGATCTGATGAACAGAATCTTCCATGAATTTTTGGACAAATTCGTCATTGTTTTCATCGATGACATCCTGATTTTCTCTAAGTCCAAGGAGGAACACGAAGACCATCTTCGTACAGTACTACAGATTCTTCGCCAGAATCAGCTGTATGCTAAATTCTCCAAGTGTGAGTTCTGGTTAGACAAGGTGGCATTTTTAGGTCACATTATATCAGCAGAAGGAATCACTATGGATCCAGCAAAGGTTGAGGCCATCACTAAGTGGCCGAGGCCGACATCAGCGACGGAAGTCCGTAGTTTCTTAGGCTTAGCTGGCTATTACCGTAGTTTCGTGGAGAACTTTTCCCGTTTAGCACTACCATTGACCAAACTGATGCGGAAAGGGGAGAAATTAGTATGGACTGAAGATCGAGAGAAGAGCTTTGA
Organism: Glebionis coronaria; assembly: GCA_025667525.1. Taxonomy (NCBI): domain Eukaryota; kingdom Viridiplantae; phylum Streptophyta; class Magnoliopsida; order Asterales; family Asteraceae; genus Glebionis; species Glebionis coronaria. The sequence continues at coordinate 528,159,354 of CM046875.1, read as the reverse complement.
AGACCTGAAGCAGAAGCTAGTATCTGCACCTATTCTTACTCTACCATCTGGTACGGGTGGATTTCAAATCTACAGCGATGCATCGGGGAAGGGACTTGGCTGTGTTCTCATGCAACATGGGAAAGTGATCGCGTACGCTTCACGGCAGCTTAAGCCTTATGAAGAGAATTACCCCACGCACGATCTGGAACTTGCTGCAGTCGTGTTTGCATTGAAGATATGGAGACACTACTTATATGGAGAATCATGTGACATTTTCACGGACCACAAGAGCTTGAAGTACATCTTCACTCAACGTGAATTGAACATGAGGCAGAGGAGATGGTTAGAGCTGTTGAAGGATTATGACATTAATCTGCAGTATCATCCCGGAAAGGCAAATGTAGTAGCAGATGCCCTTACCAGGAAGTCCGGAATGATCAACGGCATTAAAATAGAAGAGGAAATCATAAGAGACTTGGAGCGACTAGACATAGAGATCATGGTACGTGGACAGCACGGTTACTGGGCAAATCTTAGAGTAGAACCCGAGTTACTCTCTAAGATCAAGGAAGCTCAGAAGGATGATGGAGAAATATGGGCGATAGTACAAAATTTGGAGAAGCAGACAGAATTCAGAGTAGATGCAGATGGTATCGTATGGCAGGGCACTAGACTTTGTGTTCCTGATGACCAAGAACTCCGGGAAGCTTTGCTAGCAGAAGCTCATAGCTCCCCATTCTCAATACATCCTGGTTCAACCAAAATGTACCATGACATCAAGCAGTACTTTTGGTGGAGTGGTATGAAACAGGATGTGGCCACTTACGTCTCCAAATGTCTTACCTGCCAGCAGGTTAAGATCGAGCATCAGCGATCTGGCGGTCTCCTTCAACCGTTAGATATTCCAGAGTGGAAGTGGGACAAAATCACCATGGATTTTGTTACCGGTCTTCCACCTACCAAAAGGAAGCACGATGCAATTTGGGTTATCATTGATCGACTTACCAAATCAGCTCATTTCTTACCGATCCGCAAGGAAGATCCGGTAAGTAAACTCGCAGATACGTACAGACGAGAGATCATGAGATTACACGGTGCACCATCCAGCATCGTCTCAGACAGAGATCCTCGTTTCACTTCGCGCTTTTGGAAAAGTCTGCAGAAAGCTTGGGGAACACAACTTAAGCTTAGCACGGCCTTTCATCCTCAAACGGACGGACAGTCGGAGCGAACCATTCAGACATTGGAAGATGTTGAGGTCATGTGCGTTGGAATGGACAGGTGATTGGGACGAATACATCTGTTTGGTGGAGTTTGCGTACAACAACAGCTGGCACGCGAGCATCAAGTGTGCTCCATTTGAGATGTTGTATGGCAGAAAGTGTCGCGCCCCAATCTGCTGGGATCAGGTTGGCGAGCAAACACTCGAAGGACGAGAAATCATAGAGATGACAAACGAGAAGATTGCAGTAGCTAGACAGAAGATTCAGGAGGCACGGTCACGTCAAAAGAGTTACGCCGACAAGCATCGTAGGGACTTACACTTTAACGTAGGAGATCACGTCTTCCTTAAGGTTTCGTCGGCACGTGGTGTTAGACGCTTCGGGATTAAAGGGAAGCTCAGTCCTTGTTTCATCGGACCGTTTGATATCATTGAACGAGTCGGTGAAGTATCTTACCGATTGGCGTTACCTCCGCAGCTTTCGCATGTGCACAATGTGTTTCATGTGTCCTTACTCAGAGGGTACCAATATCATCCCCTTCACATGGTTCAGTATTGATGTTGAGTAAAACTACCCCTTTAGGAAAAGGAAGCAATAAAGTAGGACAAGTGAGCACGACGATTTAGGAAAACCGTGTGTGAATGACCCAATTAAGTTCGTTCTCAAGGAGGCTAGTGTGTTATGTGTGTAATGATTTGGATTAATTTGTGATTATATTTGAGAAAAGAAAAATAGAAAAGGGATAGAAGAGAATGACGGTTATGAAGACTGATTAAACTAAGTCTAAAAAGGCGTAAACGTAAAACCGTAAAAACGACAAAAATTAAAATTTAAACCTAAAAATTTCTAAAAATCACCAAAAATCCCTAATAATATTCTAAGAGTTTACAAAAAATCAAAACTTGCAAAAACCTTTTAATTAATTAGATAATGACTTTTTAATGCTAATTAAAGCCCTAAAAATCAAAATTAATTATTAAAAAAGCCTTAAACAAGATTTTCAAGTTCGTAAACCTCAAAAATACTCTAATTAAGCTAAAAACTATTTTCCAAAATTTTAAAACCAATTAAAACTATTTTTAAACAATTAAAAATTCCTAAAATCAATTAAATCTTAAATTAATTATAGAAAATAATTAAAAGACCTAGAAAATAATTAGAAAGTTGCAAAAATCCTAATTAAGTGTTTAGAACCTAGGAAAAATATAAAAACCTAGAAAATCAGACTTTTAATTTTTAATAATAAAATAATATTAAAATAATATTAAAAATCCAAAAATTATAAAAAATTCTACAAACTTACAAACTAGCTTAATTTAACCTAAATAACTCAGAAATGAAAGTGAAATTACCTAAATACCCCTATTGGGCCTAGAAAATGGGCCAAACCCGAAACAGTCCCTTATTGGGCTTAATTAAGGCCCATTAAGAAAAAGTGTTCAAATTAGGCTCAAAAAGCACAGGTTGACTCAAAATTTGATTTTAAACAACTTTTTCCAAAGGCCCAAAAGCTGAAAATGTGAAATAAGCTAACTTATAATAAGCAGCTTATTCTTAATGGGCTTTTTGGCCCATTAAGCCATAAGATGATGCCATAAGCTAAAATTTAACACACAAGCTTCTTTTGACCTAACAAAGACTTCAGCAAAAAGAAATTTGAAATAAGCCCAAGGAATAAGCCTGAAAATGCAATAAGCAATCTTCACAAAACGACAAAATAGTCGTTTTCGAGTTCTAGGCCACCCCAAGTGCTGATTCAAGTTTCAAAAGCTTTGAAATGACTTAATTAAGCAAAATCAACAAAGAGATTTCAAATAAGCACACTCAATAAGCTGGAATAAGCAAATAAGCACTTATGTAAAAGTCAAACAAGTTGGTTTCCTAGTAAAAAGTCAAAGTCAAAGGCCAATAAGCTCCAGTCTACTTAAATGGGTCAAATGAGGAAGACCTATCACAAAAAATAAGTTGTTGCAGGTACCAATAAGCAAAATAGATTTAATAAACTTCAAACCAAGTTTGACCAAAAGTCAAACGCTGATAAGTTAAAGTCAAACGCTGATAAGTTATAATCAAACGCTGACAGGAACAAAATGGACGCTGACAGACTTAATGAAGTGTAAGGACTTGTTTTTTCACCCTGCTGATCAAGGTTTGAGTGCAAACCTTGTGAATCAAGGCTCACCAGTTGGGTAAACTTGATGTGTTTTGGCACAGATAAGCCAATAAGCCAGTGGGCTTATAAGCTATGATCAAAGCAATCCAAATAGAAAAAACCAATCACAAGCAGCACAAGAACAAGATCCAAGCAACAATACAACAATCCTAATGCTAGAAATCACAATGCAACACCAAATGAGGTGGTCACTTTGCTGATGCAAATGACCACTTCATCAGACTTTGATAAGCTATAAAAATCACAATCAGCCAGCCAAATTCAACCAAATGCACACACAAGCTATAATAAACTCCAATAAGCAAGTCTAAACAGGTTTCATGCACTGGTTCAAAGAATTAAGCAAGATTCAAGCAATGAAAGTTACTGATGAACACTACACATGCAGTTTTCTACTTTTGCTGATGTATTTGACACACAAGCCAATTTCAACACCTCAAATCTTTCAAACAGGTTATGTTAACTTTGTTTAAACCACTTTTATCCCTAAGCATGCATACACACTAAGTGTTCCCAAAATCCTAGATCAAAACAAGCAGAAACAAGGCCTATATAGCAGATTGATCAATTCAAGTGTTCAAACCCAAAAACTTGCAGCAAAACACTCTCAAACAAAGGTATAGCAGATACAAAGCATAAACAACACTTTCCCTTAACACAAAAACAGATTACAAGCATAAACCAGTAGACCCAAACACCCCTTTAACTTTTTTAAATCAAAATTTTCAAAAGCAAAACAAGATTTCAGGCCAACCAAGCATCAATTAACACTAAAACAAGTCTAATAAACAGATTCAAGCAAGAACAAGCCACAAAATCCACAAGAACAACAGTTTCATACAAATATCACCAAAAATCACAATTTAAGCAGATTTGGAGATTAAGTATGCAAACCTCATGGATGTACATCCACACCCACGAATTTTGAGCTTATGTGCTAGCAAGAACAAGCACAAGCTTCCACAAAAGCCTGCTAAGATTCAACAAGGGTTAAACACAATAACATGAAAAATCAGAAACTTGGGAAAAACTTGATTAATGCAAACTTGTTACCCCACACTTGATTATCCCCAAGTTATAAGCCTCACCACACCTTAACCAACTCAGTTAGGATGCTATGATCAGCCCTATAGCCCAAGAATTCCAAGATTGGAACAAGACTTAGCAAAATATCAAGAAAATGAGGAAAATATGCAAACTTGTGCACACTCCTCTTTTGAAAACAGGTTTTAAACTTCAAAAGCAGTAAACTGAGAACATAAACAAGCAGAATAAAGATGGCACTTGGTCTTTCTTCAAAGCACTTAACTCAAATTCATTAATCAGAAAGAGGATTTACAAGTGTTTGAACAAAGGAAAAACCAAAAGCAGCTGAAAAATGAAGACCTAAGTGGCTTTATATAGCCTTACAATGAGCTAAGTTACAGCTAAAAACTATAAACCCTAATGGTTGAAGTCCCCAATATGCCCTTGTAGCTTCTTGAAAATCTTGGACTCATGTGATGTTTTCTTGGACGTTTGCATGAGTTGGCAGGGTTGGAATTTGATCAATGGCCCATAATAAGCTTAAGTTTGAAGCAAGGATGTGGGGCGTTGGATTTGCTTCACTGTTTTGTCATCTTCTCCAAGGGGTAGAAAGCAGGGTAAAACATGTGACAAAGGGATGATGTGGCAAGCTGTTTGTGAGTTGGGTTGTGATTAGGGAGACCCTAATTATAATTCTGGAGGTTACTGAGTGCTAATTACAAACGGATTAAGAAAACCCAAATTTGTTCTTATAATGAATAGTGCATGTTTTGATCCAGATTTATGTTTGAATGTGGTGTTTAGCGCGTTAATTAAACTTAATAAATTAAGTTTGTTAAGTCTGGTGTGAGTGGATGGTGAGGTGGAAGCAGGGAGCCATGTGATTGGTTGATTCAAGTGAGTGGGGCACGTGGCAGCTCACCACTGGTCTAGGTTTCTTCTTTGTCTGCCAGCTTAACACCCCTATGTTTCAAAAACTTGTCAAATTCAATCCAAACTTCTATCAGCGCCTGTTTAAGCTTTGTCAACTTTTGCCTTTTTACACTTTTGGCCCAAAAACTTTTGCAAAGTGAAATCAGGGGTAATTCTTGCCATAATTGAATTCTTCAAGGGCTGAATTGGTATTTTCTTCAATGATAATGGTCTAGTCTTGCAATATTGATAATTTGGAGGGCTGAAATTGTCAAGTCTTGATGATTGAGGGACCATTTTTGCCAATTTTTGAAAGTTGAAGGTCCTTTTTGTAATTTTGAGATTTTCAAAGGACCAAACTTGTCATTTCTTGTACTTTGAAGGACTTTATGATGTATTTGACTTTGTGGATGATATTGGTTGACAATTTAGCTTTGTTGAGGGGCTAAACTTGCCAATTCTTCAAAGTTAAGGGCCCTTTTTGTAATTTTGACAAACTTTAGGGACCAAACTTGTAATTATGAGGATACAAGGGTATAAAGTGTCAATTCTTCATAATTGGAGGACCCTTCTTCATAATTCTTCAAATCTTCAAGGGTTGATCTTGGGAAAGTCTTCACTAGGGCTTGGTTCATTGTGCGGCTTCGTTTCCCGTGTTCATTTTTGCATGATTCTTGTGATCTTTTGTCATTATCTCAATATCCGTACCTAAAATACACAAGTAACAAACACAAGTATATATTTGGGTATTTTGATGATATTTAATGCATTTTAAGCCCTATTTGGAAGATGAGACTATGTATAAAAGCAGTCTCATCACTCCCCCATACTAAACCATTGCCGTGCCCTCACGCAATGCTAGAATAAAGTATCATAGCATCTCCAAAATTCATTTTTATTCACTTTATTGGAATGATAAACTAGCTACTCTACTACTATTACTACTACTTGCGTTTTAGACATAATGTATGATTTTCATCGCAAAATGGGACGTTTAGGTTCATAGAATAAGAACACGTGAATGCTTCGTTAGAAATAATTTCATCGTCCTCGATTTTCACTCTAATTCCATGCTAAGCGTGCAACGAGATCATTGTCATTATAAGTTAGTAATGCTAACACTACTCATATGCCCTAATCACGTACTTATCCTCCCATTATTCCTAAGTTGTATCTCTTATATTTTATGATGTCTTGAATGTTTCACGAGGATACATTGTTTGACTTATGCGATAATAGAGATTTAGGTCTAAAAATAGAGTCCTAACGGTGTAACTAAGACCATCAAATCAATAACCCCTCCTAATAGACAACGATGTTAAAAAATTAAGTTGACAAGAAGAATCGATAAACACGGTTTTATAACGGTTTTGAACATGAGACTTATTACCAAGACTTTTATACGCCCCCTAACGGAAGGGCCTTATTATCTTTGGTTTACCTCCATCTTTTATTCAACTTCGCCATGAAGCTTTTATTATGACTTCGGTCTTGCCTTGCCTTTTATTATCCGCCTCATCGGTGGTTTTATTAGCCAAAGACGTATATCCTCACGCAAAGGCGAATTTTGGATCTTTAAAGCTTCGAAGATTAAGGCTTGATTCACTTTCAATTTTGCATAGATTTTAGGCCTTGTGGGGCTTCAAATTGTTTGCTTGATTTAGGTGAGCACCTGAAATCTTATTATTAGGTGAAGCTTTCGATTATTGGGGTACCAATACTTCAAAACCGTGACGCTGGCGATACCTTAATGTCTTCCCAATTTAATTACACGGAAGCTACTAGAAAAGACTAGAAACCCAACAATCCTAACTAAACCGCTAAGTCAATATTTATTAAGCAAAAAATATTTACAAGCGAAGGGAGAATAAGCAAACAACGAGAACACATGAGTTTTTGAAAGAATACGAGTACTCTACGTTTAGCATAGTAACTTATAATTAACTCTATCATTTCTCGTCCTCATTTAAGAGACTTAGCCTAATGTGTAGTTAAGGAATCAAAGCTAAGTGCTCATCACGCACGGTCGAGTCAAAAATTACTCTTATTCTCGCCATCGGAAAATCTACATTCGTGTCTTCGAACACTTATAAAACATGAGAAAAAATTTAAAATTTGGCCATTTTTAGCCTTATTTTGCAACAAAAATGATAAACAAAACGATAAACTTTGGAAAGCGTGAAGGTTTGGCAAGGCAAGTATCTATTCACCCCCCCATACTAAAGTTAAACATTGTCCTCAATGTTTCGAGTCTAGGGGTGCAAACACCCCCATACTAGAGACGTAGTCGAATGCCTAATCTAGCATGGAAAGGGTGTAACCAATAAGTAATAGCCGTTTATGAAGTGTGCTAAAAACCTAAGGTTAGAACATCAAAAGGATATATCATGGATATTGAGAAATGTCTCCAAAGCAAACGATCGAGTGCTCCCATAAAACGAACACGAGAGGCTCCAATCGTGAAGATCATGATCTAGAAACCACATATCACAAACAACCACGGAACAAAGGTTGGAAGGGCACAAATCCCCACACGTAAGCTACATTAGACTAAGAAAGCGATAATATATACATAGGATAAGCATGGGACTCCCCCACGAGGCTCCTCGTTTTTGATTACCGAGTCATGAGCTCAACTCGATCCCCTCAATACTAATTATCATTGGGGAAGGTGACTTGGTCGAGGTAGTTCAAGGATGGAACTTCCCCACCAAAGTAGTGCTTCAACCTATGTCCATTCACCTTGAAGTTAGGACCATCATCTTGAGCTAGCTCGATGGTCCCATACGGAAATACTTGAGTCACGGTGAATGGACCGGACCAACGGGATTTCAATTTACCGGAAAATATTTTCAATCTTGAATTAAAAAGTAAAACTTGATCCCCAATGTTAAAAACCCGGTTTTTAATTTTTGAATCATGCAACTTTTTAGTTTTCTCTTTGTAAATCAATGAATTTTCATAAGCAATATCTCTCAATTCATCCAATTCATTTAATTGCATTTTCCGGTGTTTTCCCGCGGTCTCCATGTCATCATTACAATGCTTTAGGGCCCAATAAGCTTTGTGTTCTAACTCGATAGGCAAATGACAATTCTTTCCATACACAAGCTTATAGGGAGTGCACCCAATGGGCGTCTTATGAGCGGTCCTAAAGGCCCATAAAGCATCGTCTAACTTATCCGACCAAGATTGTCGGTTTTCCCCTACGGATCTCTCCAAGATCCTCTTCAATGCTCGGTTTGAAACCTCGACTTGCCCACTCGTTTGTGGGTGATAAGCCGTAGAAAGACGATGTGTAACCCCATATTTCCTTAGAACCCTTTCGAATTGGTCATTACAAAAATGGGTTCCACGATCGCTTATGATAGCACGAGGGGTTCCAAACCTAGCAAACAAACTTTTCAAGAACTTAACTACCACACGAGCATCATTAGTGGGCAAAGCCTTCGCCTCCACCCACTTAGATAGGTAGTCAACCGCAACAAGGATGTACTTATTACCACGAGATGATGGGAACGGCCCCATAAAGTCTATACCCCAAACGTCAAAGATCTCACATACTTGAATGATATTTTGTGGCATTTCATCTTTTTGTGAGGCTTTTCCTTGTCGTTGGCATGCATCACAAGACTTCACAAGAATTTGTGCATCTCGGTAAATAGTAGGCCAAAAGAAGCCGGCATCAAACACCTTCTTAGCCGTGAGATTAGCACCGTGGTGACCACCCGTGGGTCCCTCATGGCAAGCTCTAAGGATGTTAGAAGCTTCGGTGCCACAAACACAACGTCGGATGATTTGATCCGCACACGTTCGAAACAAGTAAGGGTCGTTCCAAAAATAGAACTTGACGTCACGAAAGAATTTCGGTTTTTCTTGAGTCGTCATACCCTTAACGATGAAGTTACCCGCATGGTAATTTGCAAAATCCGCAAACCATGGGGTAGAAGAATCAAGCTTAGAATTCACTACACCAAGTGTCTCGAGCGGAAATGTTTCGGTGATTTCCTTGGGCTCGTAAACACTTTGGTGAGGATCTTCCAAACGAGAGAGATGATCGGCCGCTAGATTCTCGGCTCCTTTTTTGTCAACAATGGTGTGATCAAATTCTTGAAGGAGGAGAATCCAACGAAGTAATCTCGGCTTTGCATCTTGTTTAGCCATGAGATACTTGATAGCCGAATGGTCCGTATACACTATGCATTTCGTCAAGACGAGATAAGGTCGAAATTTCTCAAATGCATACACCACGGCAAGGAACTCCTTTTCCGTTGTAGTGTATTTAAGTTGAGCCTCGGTCATCGTCTTGCTAGCATAGTGAATAGGCAAGAAGTGCTTATCATGACGTTGCCCCAAAATGGCCCCTATAGCGTAATCACTTGCATCACACATAAGTTCAAAGGGGAGGTTCCAATTTGGAGCAACAAGAATGGGAGCTTCGGTAAGTTTCCTCTTAAGGATCTCAAAGGCTCGTACACAATCTTCGTCAAAGACAAAACGTGCCTCTTTTTCAAGAAGATGTGTAATGGGTCGAGAAATCTTCGAGAAATCCTTGATGAATCGTCGATAAAAGCCCGCGTGGCCTAGGAAACTCCTAACTCCCTTGACGGTTTTGGGATGAGGTAATTTGGCGATGACGTCTACCTTAGCTTGATCTACCTCAATCCCCGCTTTCGAGACCTTGTGCCCTAAGACGATTCCACTCTTAACCATAAAATGACACTTTTCCCAATTGAGCACAAGGTTGTTTTCCTCACAACGTTTTAACATTCTCTCAAGGTTCGACAAACACGAAGTAAAGGAATCACCAAACACGGAAAAGTCATCCATGAAGACTTCCATCGTCTTCTCGATCATATCATGAAAAATAGCCATCATGCATCGTTGAAAAGTTCCCGGTGCATTGCAAAGTCCGAATGGCATTCTACGATAGGCAAACGTTCCATATGGACACGTAAACGTAGTTTTTTCTTGATCACGAGGATCGATGGGAATTTGGAAGTAACCGGAAAAACCATCTAAAAAGCAATAGAAATCGTTTCCCGCAAGACGCTCCAACATTTGGTCCATGAAGGGCAAGGGAAAATGGTCTTTTCGAGTGGCTTCATTCAACTTTCGATAGTCAATGCACACTCTCCATCCGGTCACGAGTCTAGTGGGAATCAACTCGTTGGCATCGTTTGGCACAACGGTCATCCCTCCCTTTTTAGGGACACAATGAATAGGACTCACCCAAGGGCTATCGGAAATAGGGTAAATCATTCCCGCGTCAAGGAGTTTAAGGACCTCCTTTTTGATGACGTCGTGAATTTTGGGGTTCACCCTCCTTTGACTTTGGATTGTTGGCTTGAAATCCTCCTCCATTAATATTTTGTGGGTACAAAACTTGGGATCGATTCCCTTAATGTCGGATAACTTCCACGCAATCGCCCCTTTGTGATCCTTTAGAACATCGACAAGTGCGGTTTTTTCGTCATTCGAAAGATCCTTCGCAATAATAACCGGCAAATTGTCGTCCTCCTACAAATAGACATACTCGAGGTGAGGAGGTAAATCTTTCAACTCGAGAATAGGTGGTTCCTCAAGTGAAGATTTGGGCTCGATACTCATAACCTCCTCGGGTGGAGGAAATGGGAAATCGTTAAGAAAATCCTTGATAATCGAGAAGTGCTCATCGTTGTCGAGGTCTTCGTCACAAGTACGTGGAACATTGCATTCTTCCAACGTAAAACCACCACCTTCAAATGGAGTGAAGGTTGGTGTCGAGTTATCAAGAATTGGATCCAACATAGTGGGATTGCCACTAGTTTCTTCATCACCAAAACCTAGAACTTCTTGTGAAAATTCCTCGCAAACTACGTCAATAATATCAACGAGGTTTATGGTTGCAACGGAATAAACATGAGAAATTTGAGAGTTTTGAGTTGCGTTTATAACAAGTTCCTCGTCGTTGAAACGTAAGGTGATTTTTCTAGCATGCACATCGATCAAAGCCATAGACGTATCTAAAAACGAACGACCTAAAATGAGAGGAACTTGGGGATCCGTGGGGATGTCAACAACAATAAAGTCTACGGGATAGTAGAACTTCCCCACTTTCACAAAAACGTCTTCCGCCAAACCACATGCGGGAATTGTGGAATGGTCGGCCAACTCGATAGACATTAGTGAAGGAGTAAGATTAGGAAGATTGAGCGACTTGAAGATTGCAAGTGGCATCAAGTTAATGCTAGCACCAAGATCGGCCAAGGCGAAGCATTCTTCCATGTCTTGGATTGCACAAGGGATCAAAAATTTACCGGGATCACCGACTTTTTGAGGTATGCGATTAAGATAAACCGACGAACAACTAGACAATTGGTGAAATTTCTCCTTGTTGTTCAACATACTCTTAAAGTTAGCGGCAAATCGAGGCATCATGACCAAAGCATCGGCGAAACTCACATTAAGGTGCAAATCACGAAACATTTTCATAAAAAGCTCAAATTGGTAATTGTCGCGCTCTTGTCGTTTCTCCTTCCTAAGTTTCGATGGATAGGGAAAAGGTGGTGTGGGTTGAGGCATAGTAGGCATAGCCTTTGGAATCTCGGGTTCCAATGATGGTAATGGGTCAACCGTAGGTGTGGCATGAGCGGTACTTCGTGGGATTGGGACATGCTCCTTTTGGACCACCACCTCGGGTTCTTCCTCAATTGCTTCCTCCGTAGGAGAAATTTGTTGAGGAATTGGCTCCTTAAGTGTCTTACCACTACGTGTGGTAATCACTTTCATCTCACCCTTAGGGTTAGATATGGTGTTACTAGGAAGACCACTTGACGATGGTTTACACATTATTGCCTCAAACATAGACGAGATTTTATCTTCAAAATTAGATTGCCTCAATACGGCTTTGGTTTGCCTTTTCTCGGCCTTAAGCATCTCTTGTTTAATCTCATGTTGCCCTTGTTCCATCTTTTGTTGGTTTTGTTGCAACCTAGTGACATTTCCTTCCATCTTGTTGGTGTGGATTTTAAGTTCATTAGCTAACTCATTTTTCAACTCTTTCTTCAAGTCGTTTTTAAACTCGGATCTTAGGCTAATGATTTCTCTTTGTATGTTGTCAAACCTAGCATCATTACCACTAGCATATTCAACAAACTCACTTGGAAGATCTTTCAATGTTTGCAAACTTTTGTTGTTATTTTGAAAATCATTTTTGTTTGAAACTTGATTATTAGCCCCTTGATTCCCATAGTTTCCCTTGTTGTAATTGTTCTTAAAACCAACTTGATTGTTGCGATAGTTGTTAGCATTTTGATTTGTTCCAAAACCCGGTGGAGTCATTTGATTAGAGCGGGAAACTTGACCGTTTTGGTTGTAATTTCCCGTGGCCGCGAAGGCACTCGAAGTGTTACCACCGTTGGTAATGCACTCGGAGAAATCATGACCTCCACCACAATACATGCAAGAAACCTCAACCGCTTTAACCGTAGCGGGAGCACTTGGTTCACCAACTTTAAACTCAATCAAAAGTCCCTTCAACTTATCAAAAATCTTGTTTTCCAAGTTCGCCTCAATTTGGCAAGCATCGATGGTATTAGACAAAGAGGGTGAAGCCGAAGACGAAGCCTTACGAACACTAGACGTGCTACGAGGACTATACACCTTAGATCTATTTTCAATTATCACCAAAGCTTCCTCAACCGTTTTACACAAAAAATTACCACCCGCGGCGGCATTCAAATAATCCCTTTCATGATCATTAAGTCCATTGTAAAACGTGTCAATTTGATGCAAATCGGAAAAACCGTGATGAGGACATTCATGTAACATTTCCTTAAACCTATTCCAAGCCGTTGAAAAACTTTCATTAAATTCTTGTGAAAACTTTGAAATCTCGTTTTTCAAGTGCGTAGTCTTAGAGGGAGGAAAAAATTGGTTCACAAACTTAGACACGAGATCCTTCCACGTCAATATAGAATTGGGTGGCTCTTTCTCTAACCAAATTTTAGCGGGACCCGCTAAGGAATACGGAAAAAGCATCATCTTAATCGAGTCGTTAGACACATCCTTAAACTTGCAAGTAGCGGTAAGACGATTGAATTGGCGGATATGGTTGTGTGGATTGTCCTTCTCATCACCACGGAATTTGTTGTTTTGAATCATGGACAACAAACCCGTTTTCACCTCAAAATTCTCCGCAAGGATAGCGGGAATCACAATAGCCTCTCCATAACTCTCGGTGGGTGCTTGAAGTAACTCCAGCATAGTTCGATTCGCCATGGTTGGTGCTTCTTTTACAATGGGTTCGTCAATAGGAGATTCCTCACTAGAATTGTTGGGAGTGGGAGTTTTGTTCTTTCGTTTACGTGCACGTCTTGCTTGATTTCGAGTTAGCATAAACGTCACGTACAACGAGGGGACGAGCAAAGAAGATTCTTTTTGGTGTTTTGTATTTTTTTAATTTTTTTGTGGTTTTTGATTGTATTAACCTTTTTTGGAACTTGGTGAAATGTATTAAGTAGACAAAAAGTCCACAAATCTCCTCACTAATCAAATCTCTTGATTAACGAAGCCTCAAGGAATGAAAACGATCACGTGGAGTGAACGCCTTCGATGACTTTAGAACGATGGTGGAACACCAAATCGTTCAAGAGGGTTTAATCAATAGAAACCAAGAAAATATATATGATACTTAGTAATACTTTGGGCGGCAAAACCCTCGATTCACTCTCACAATCAAATACTCACAAGCAAGCGGGGAAACGAGGCGGCGCGAAGCACTTAAGAGCCTTTTTCCTTAGGATATATTTTATAATATCCGCCTTATACCCACCTTATAGTTCGTATTTTCAAGATTAAGCTTCACGAAAGTATTTATCTATTTTTGCCTTTTTCTTTGGTTTGAGATTCGAATACAATGATTGGGTAATGACCTCCCAAGTCAAGGTTGTGATTTCTCACGTATTTGGAGTACTTGTGTATTTATTGTTCTACGTATACAATATAGTAATAATATTCACACAAAAACCGAAAAACGATAATACGTATTAGTAGAGTGCTACTAATACAAATACTAATTATGGTTAGTATAAAAACAACAATGCCAAATCAAAACACAACACGCCTCCCCGGCAGCGGCGCCAAAATGATGTTGAGTAAAACTACCCCTTTAGGAAAAGGAAGCAATAAAGTAGGACAAGTGAGCACGACGATTTAGGAAAACCGTGTGTGAATGACCCAATTAAGTTCGTTCTCAAGGAGGCTAGTGTGTTATGTGTGTAATGATTTGGATTAATTTGTGATTATATTTGAGAAAAGAAAAATAGAAAAGGGATAGAAGAGAATGACGGTTATGAAGACGGATTAAACTAAGTCTAAAAAGGCGTAAACGTAACACCGTAAAAACGACAAAAATTAAAATTTAAACCTAAAAATTTCTAAAAATCACCAAAAATCCCTAATAATATTCTAAGAGTTTACAAAAAATCAAAACTTGCAAAAACCTTTTAATTAATTAGATAATGACTTTTTAATGCTAATTAAAGCCCTAAAAATCAAAATTAATTATTAAAAAAGCCTTAAACAAGATTTTCAAGTTCGTAAACCTCAAAAATACTCTAATTAAGCTAAAAACTATTTTCCAAAATTTTAAAACCAATTAAAACTATTTTTAAACAATTAAAAATTCCTAAAATCAATTAAATCTTAAATTAATTATAGAAAATAATTAAAAGACCTAGAAAATAATTAGAAAGTTGCAAAAATCCTAATTAAGTGTTTAGAACCTAGGAAAAATATAAAAACCTAGAAAATCAGACTTTTAATTTTTAATAATAAAATAATATTAAAATAATATTAAAAATCCAAAAATTATAAAAAATTCTACAAACTTACAAACTAGCTTAATTTAACCTAAATAACTCAGAAATGAAAGTGAAATTACCTAAATACCCCTATTGGGCCTAGAAAATGGGCCAAACCCAAAACAGTCCCTTATTGGGCTTAATTAAGGCCCATTAAGAAAAAAGTGTTCAAATTAGGCTCAAAAAGCACAGGTTGACTCAAAATTTGATTTTAAACAACTTTTTCCAAAGGCCCAAAAGCTGAAAATGTGAAATAAGCTAACTTATAATAAGCAGCTTATTCTTAATGGGCTTTTTGGCCCATTAAGCCATAAGCTGATGCCATAAGCTAAAATTTAACACACAAGCTTCTTTTGACCTAACAAAGACTTCAGCAAAAAGAAATTTGAAATAAGCCCAAGGAATAAGCCTGAAAATGCAATAAGCAATCTTCACAAAACGACAAAATAGTCGTTTTCGAGTTCTAGGCCACCCCAAGTGCTGATTCAAGTTTCAAAAGCTTTGAAATGACTTAATTAAGCAAAATCAACAAAGAGTTTTCAAATAAGCACACTCAATAAGCTGGAATAAGCAAATAAGCACTTATGTAAAAGTCAAACAAGTTGGTTTCCTAGTAAAAAGTCAAAGTCAAAGGCCAATAAGCTCCAGTCTACTTAAATGGGTCAAATGAGGAAGACCTATCACAAAAAATAAGTTGTTGCAGGTACCAATAAGCAAAATAGATTTAATAAACTTCAAACCAAGTTTGACCAAAAGTCAAACGCTGATAAGTTAAAGTCAAACGCTGATAAGTTATAATCAAACGCTGACAGGAACAAAATGGACGCTGACAGACTTAATGAAGTGTAAGGACTTGTTTTTTCACCCTGCTGATCAAGGTTTGAGTGCAAACCTTGTGAATCAAGGCTCACCAGTTGGGTAAACTTGATGTGTTTTGGCACAGATAAGCCAATAAGCCAGTGGGCTTATAAGCTATGATCAAAGCAATCCAAATAGCAAAAACCAATCACAAGCAGCACAAGAACAAGATCCAAGCAACAATACAACAATCCTAATGCTAGAAATCACAATGCAACACCAAATGAGGTGGTCACTTTGCTGATGCAAATGACCACTTCATCAGACTTTGATAAGCTATAAAAATCACAATCAGCCAGCCAAATTCAACCAAAGGCACACACAAGCTATAATAAACTCCAATAAGCAAGTCTAAACAGGTTTCATGCACTGGTTCAAAGAATTAAGCAAGATTCAAGCAATGAAAGTTACTGATGAACACTACACATGTAGTTTTCTACTTTTGCTGATGTATTTAACACACAAGCCAATTTCAACACCTCAAATCTTTCAAACAGGTTATGTTAACTTTGTTTAAACCACTTTTATCCCTAAGCATGCATACACACTAAGTGTTCCCAAAATCCTAGGTCAAAACAAGCAGAAACAAGGCCTATATAGCAGATTGATCAATTCAAGTGTTCAAACCCAAAAACTTGCAGCAAAACACTCTCAAACAAAGGTATAGCAGATACAAAGCATAAACAACACTTTCCCTTAACACAAAAACAGATTACAAGCATAAACCAGTAGACCCAAACACCCCTTTAACTTTTTCAAATCAAAATTTTCAAAAGCAAAACAAGATTTCAGGCCAACCAAGCATCAATTAACACTAAAACAAGTCTAATAAACAGATTCAAGCAAGAACAAGCCACAAAATCCACAAGAACAACAGTTTCATACAAATATCACCAAAAATCACAATTTAAGCAGATTTGGAGATTAAGTATGCAAACCTCATGGATGTACATCCACACCCACGAATTTTGAGCTTATGTGCTAGCAAGAACAAGCACAAGCTTCCACAAAAGCCTGCTAAGATTCAACAAGGGTTAAACACAATAACATGAAAAATCAGAAACTTGGGAAAAACTTGATTAATGCAAACTTGTTACCCCACACTTGATTATCCCCAAGTTATAAGCCTCACCACACCTTAACCAACTCAGTTAGGATGCTATGATCAGCCCTATAGCCCAAGAATTCCAAGATTGGAACAAGACTTAGCAAAATATCAAGAAAATGAGGAAAATATGCAAACTTGTGCACACTCCTCTTTTGAAAATAGGTTTTAAACTTCAAAAGCAGTAAACTGAGAACATAAACAAGCAGAATAAAGATGGCACTTGGTCTTTCTTCAAAGCACTTAACTCAAATTCATTAATCAGAAAGAGGATTTACAAGTGTTTGAACAAAGGAAAAACCAAAAGCAGCTGAAAAATGAAGACCTAAGTGGCTTTATATAGCCTTACAATGAGCTAAGTTACAGCTAAAAACTATAAACCCTAATGGTTGAAGTCCCCAATATGCCCTTGTAGCTTCTTGAAAATCTTGGACTCATGTGATGTTTTCTTGGACGTTTGCATGAGTTGGCAGGGTTGGAATTTGATCAATGGCCCATAATAAGCTTAAGTTTGAAGCAAGGATGTGGGGCGTTGGATTTGCTTCACTGTTTTGTCATCTTCTCCAAGGGGTAGAAAGCAGGGTAAAACATGTGACAAAGGGATGATGTGGCAAGCTGTTTGTGAGTTGGGTTGTGATTAGGGAGACCCTAATTATAATTCTGGAGGTTACTGAGTGCTAATTACAAACGGATTAAGAAAACCCAAATTTGTTCTTATGATGAATAGTGCATGTTTTGATCCAGATTTATGTTTGAATGTGGTGTTTAGCGCGTTAATTAAACTTAATAAATTAAGTTTGTTAAGTCTGGTGTGAGTGGATGGTGAGGTGGAAGCAGGGAGCCATGTGATTGGTTGATTCAAGTGAGTGGGGCACGTGGCAGCTCACCACTGGTCTAGGTTTCTTCTTTGTCTGCCAGCTTAACACCCCTATGTTTCAAAAACTTGTCAAATTCAATCCAAACTTCTATCAGCGCCTGTTTAAGCTTTGTCAACTTTTGCCTTTTTACACTTTTGGCCCAAAAACTTTTGCAAAGTGAAATCAGGGGTAATTCTTGCCATAATTGAATTCTTCAAGGGCTGAATTGGTATTTTCTTCAATGATAATGGTCTAGACTTGCAATATTGATAATTTGGAGGGCTGAAATTGTCAATTCTTGATGATTGAGGGACCATTTTTGCCAATTGTTGAAAGTTGAAGGTCCTTTTTGTAATTTTGAGATTTTCAAAGGACCAAACTTGTCATTTCTTGTACTTTGAAGGACTTTATGATGTATTTGACTTTGTGGATGATATTGGTTGACAATTTAGCTTTGTTGAGGGGCTAAACTTGCCAATTCTTTAAAGCTAAGGGCCCTTTTTGTAATTTTGACAAACTTTAGGGACCAAACTTGTAATTATGAGGATACAAGGGTATAAAGTGTCAATTCTTCATAATTGGAGGACCCTTCTTCATAATTCTTCAAATCTTCAAGGGTTGATCTTGGGAAAGTCTTCACTAGGGCTTGGTTCATTGTGCGGCTTCGTTTCCCGTGTTCGTTTTTGCATGATTCTTGTGATCTTTTGTCATTATCTCAATATCCGTACCTAAAATACACAAGTAACAAACACAAGCATATATTTGGGTATTTTGATGATATTTAATGCATTTTAAGCCCTATTTGGAAGATGAGACTATGTATAAAAGCAGTCTTATCAAGTATCCACTAGAACAGATTCGTGAAGATCTCACTTTTATAGAAGAACCCGAACGAGTTCTTGAAGGCAAGAACGAGTCATGAGGAAGAAGACGATTCCATTCGTCAAAATTCTATGGAGGGATCATACCGAGCGGGAAGCCACTTGGGAAAAAAAGGAGTCTATCCGGACTTCTTACCCTCATTTCATATTTTGAATTCGGGTATGTTCTTCTTTTCCAGTTTACTTTATCTATAATTCGGGGACGAATTATTCTTTTTAGGGGGGAAGAGTTGTAAAACCCGCATGCTTTTACCATGCATATTACCTTAAGTTCGTACGTACTAGTTAAAAACTTTCCTAATATAGCATGATTATGATTACGTATTAGGAGTTTATGTATTACGTACGTGTTAGAACACGATAAGTATTTTATTTGTACGATCACGTAATAATTATTTAGTAATAATTATTCACGAACATACGATCACGAGATCACGAGCGTAATTAAAACACGAGATATTATTAATTACGTATATATATTTTATACGAGCGTAATTAAATATATAGGTGTAGGATATTTATGTAACGAGAACTTTTAAAACACGAACTAAATTAAACGTAAACGTGTACGAAATTACAAGACACGAAACGAGGTACGGGACCCCCACAAGGGAGTCCCTACCCGCGGCCAAACAAGAAACAATGGGCCAAGCCCATTGTTAATTTTACTTAAGGGGGGTTAATTAATTTTCACTACTTAGATTTACTTTACAGAAGATTTTCAAGAAAACCTAAAACCCCTTCCTCCTTCTTCCTTGTGTGCCGCCACCTACAACCCACCATAAGGGGGGTGATTTTGATCTTGGATCTTGTTGATTTAGTAATTGTTCGTGTTTGTTCTTCACCCTTTTGATCTACGAATACGGTAAAACCTTCTTACTTGTTTTCTTTTTAATTAATCTTTTATTAATTAGGAACACATGATGTTTTTCATAAAAAACATATTAATAAAACCTAGATCTAACATGTTATGGTCATTAATTAATCAATGGGATCGATTTAAGGGGTGTTTTTTTTGGGCCGCAGGAACAACCGACCCCAAGGGGGTTCGGTTTGTTCTAGCCGACCACCACCAAGACCTTTTTGGGTCTTGGTTGGTGCGTGTAGGTCCCACGGCAGCAAGGGGGTACCCCGAATTGGTTCGGGGTATGGTGTTTGTTAAGATCCGGTGCATGTTTTTAAGCCTAGATCCGGATCATGATTATGTTAAATGTTTATGTTATAAACTTAGGTTAAGAATTAAATGAATAAGATGTAATTAATTTGATCACATGAATTAGGTTAACTAATTATTAATAAACATGAATTATTTTAACCTAAGTATTTATTATTATTAGCACTTATAATTAATTAATTATTTTTAAAACCATGGATATAATTAATTAATTAAACATGATTTAGGTTATATTATTAATATTTAATAATACATATTTTAACCTAAGTATTCAATATATATTTAATTAAAACATGTCATACTTTAATTAAATATTATAACCTATAGTTTAATTAAATTACATGAAATAATTATTAAACTATATAATATATCATATGACTTAGAAAATAATCATGAAAATACGTAGGCTTATTTACTTAGCTTATTTAACCAGCTTATTTCTAATTATGGAAACTTTCTATTTTTAGAAACTTAATTAAATAAGGCAGCTATTTTATTTATGGAAACCAGCTATTTTTAGAAACTTATTTAATTGAGGCAGCTAATCTATTTATGGAAACTTTCTATTTTTAGAAACCTATCTATTTTAAGCAGTAAATCTATTTTTGGAAACTTTCTATTTTTGGAGACTTTCTATTTTTGGAAACTT
Source organism: Glebionis coronaria (assembly GCA_025667525.1). NCBI lineage: Eukaryota > Viridiplantae > Streptophyta > Magnoliopsida > Asterales > Asteraceae > Glebionis > Glebionis coronaria. The sequence continues at coordinate 528,138,669 of CM046875.1, read as the reverse complement.
TCTATTTTTCGAAACTTTCTATTTTTGGTAACTTTCTATTTTTGGAAACTTTCTATTTAAGGAAACCTGCTATTTTTTGAAAGTTACTTAATATTACACAGTAAGTATAATAACACATGAAATATCAGAAATACTTAATCAGAATGAACAGAATATAGGATTTAACACAGTTTAAGGTTTTAAACAGTGTAAATAGTAAGAACACATAAATAAGCTAAGACATGATATAAAACCAGCTATGTATGTAGTAAGCAGATACTTATTTCATGTACGTATTTATGTAGCACTAGTGTTTTGGAAGTAGGATTCTCGCAGTTCATCGTTCTCGTTCACTGGACATAAGGTATGGATTCCCGTCCTTTCAGTATGGACATTCTTTTCTTATTAGGATTTCCCCGTATGCAGCCAACTGTTTTCCCGTAGTATAAGTATGAGTTTGATTGCTTATGTTTAAATATGATTACCTATAGCCATATACATGCATGACCAGTTTCACCTAGTTATGGAGGTACCATAACCATAACATTAGAGGCACTGATGTTATGACTTCACCACGGCGGAGTGATTGTTCGTGGCGTCCCTTCAGCTTTTGGCCATTTATTTATATTTATCATGTGGGGCGTATGGGTGCATCCTAGTTACACATTTTATTCAGGATTACATGGTGAATGCGGTGTGTGCCTTGCATCCTTTACAAGGAGCTGATCCCTCCTACCCATAAAACCAGTATATTAAATTAGAGGCAGCCCCTCTAATTTGCATGATGAGGTCACCCCTCCAATTATTCATGCACGATGGACATTCATGACCTATATTGGCTAAATGGTAAAATATGATAAACAGTTTTTATAAGATAAACATAAGACTTTCAAACTATAAAATCAGTTTTATTAAGACTTAACCAGGTTACTCGGGACTTAGTTTCTTCCGTTGTTATTATGTTATATGCTTATCCTATTCATGCTTTATTGTACATCCGTGCACTGAGCGTATTGCTCAGCCGTTTTCCTTTTCTATGTTCCCAAAACGGCAGGTACTCAGGGACGCTCGTAGACACTAAGAGTACGTGCATATGGACTGGAAGCTGTCTAGCCTTCTTTACATTATGCATTTCCTTTCTTTATGATACTTATGCTTTGGACATTGTTTCGTCCTTTTCCTTTACTATACTATGTTTGTGTGTGATGAGCTTTACTTTTGGACTACCGATGTTTGATTCCGGTATTTTCCTTTATATGGTCAAGTAATGTTTTAGACATTTTACCTTGTATGCTTTGATGACACGCCATAATTTCTGTGATATTTCCATTTTCAAAATGGGGTGTTACATCCGATTTCCAGGATTTGTGTTCCTGGGGTTAGCTTGCGGATGCCCCTTCGTCATTGAGAGTTCAAGATGAGATTTTGCTCTAGCTTAGTGTAATGGGTCCCACGGATGGCGCCAACTTGTTGATGCAAAAGTTGGGTGATCCTTGCTAGACCCGAATTAGGCTTAATTCGGGCTGGTTGGGCTCTGGCTCCTGCACCAAGTGAACTGTATGGTTGGGATCCTGCACACTATACAACACGCGTTAGACTTACTATGGGAATGTTTCCCACGATTAGACTCCGGCGTGAGAGTAAGTAATCGGTTAGGGTTTATAGGAATCGGATGAGTTGAGAGTGTATAGAACGTAATACCTTTGTGGAACCCTTGGGGGTTCCTTTTATAGGCAGTGAAACCCTAGTGGGCTGTCACTGATACTTCGGCCCCAAGGAAAGGATAAGTACCATAATTAGATTGATTGTTATCTTCTAATTATGGTGAGTGAATATCCTCTTCTTTGGGGTAAATCATATTCATAGACAGAATATGATTCTGTCTAACCCTGTACCGGCCGTGCCGGGCCGTGGGCCGCACACGTGTGTGCGGTTACTGTTCATCCAAGCCTATGAGCTCAAATGACATTATTCCCGCCCATCTGTGATGGGTCGGATACGGGTAGTACCCGTGGGCCAGGTTCCTCACCCGGCTGGGGACTATACGTCATCATTTACTATTATAGATGTATTTATATGTTGTGTGTTGTGTGTATCTCATAATCTAAACATCTAAGTTGCGGAAAAGCTAAGGCTTAGTACGTGTGTGCTTCGTGTTTAGATTATGGTCAAGTGTACATCACTTAGTCTAAACATCCTAGTTGCGGAAAAGCTTATGATTAGTACGTGTATGCTTAGTGTTTAGACTATTGCTTGATGTACTCTTGATTTGATGTGTTTGTGTGTTTACTTACTTGTAGTATTTATCTTTCAATCAAACACATCTCATATCTAGTCAAGCTTGATCGAGAATTTGATACAAAGGATCGTCAAAGTTTAACATGTAACAAAAGGTTAAGTTCACTGTCGGCGGTTCCCTAAATGGTCCGACGGTTCTTTATTGATAAAGAACCGCGGGTACACATAAGGAACCGCACACAGTGGATTAAGCCGAAATGTTTTGAAAACTAACTAGAAACTATTCAACCCCCCCCCCCCCCCCCCTTCTAGTTTCTACATTCTTATATGTAAATCATGAGATCATGATAATTTTAATAAATTATACTTATAAAGTATTTTTTGTTCATTGACAATACTTTATATGGAATTATAAAAAAACTATTTTGTTAATGCAAGTGATGCCTAAAAACATTATTAGTGTTAACTAATCTTTCTTAGTTTTGATCACAAGAAACTATACAACACATTTAGTATAAAACACAAAACGAATTATTTAACTAACACTATCATCAAGGTAACAATCATATCACTAACCTTTCTTAATCATACTTAGTGATCATCAAAATGATTATACTTAAAACTCACTTTTGTTAATATGACAAAAGACTTTTTAATAAACTTTCTTTTTTAGAAAATGTTTTATTAAAATGGAAAATGAAAATTTGAAAATAGCATATTCCAAATGCTGTTAGAATATCCTTTGAAGGCTTCAAATACCTCAGATATTCCTACCCCACTAAAAGACAAAAAACGGAGCGTACTCTAGTGGCGGTACCTTAAGTAGCTACGCGGTTCCTTAGCGATATGGAACCGCTGGGCTAGATAAGGTACCGCGCCCAGATAGTCGTTATATATCCGTTATACTTTGTCTCCTTTAAATAGTGGGTCAAATCTCATTTTCCAACAAGCCTCTTGGACGTTTTTCTCAGCCTCCTTTCTATTTTCTATAGTATAATCATTAGTAAATGATCACTTAAAGTGTTAAGGATGTTTACATATGATTATCCTCTTGATCCCCTCCTTTACCTTGTCCAATGAGAAGATCACTCACTCACTAGTGTTGTGATAAAGATGAATCTATGAGCTAGTCATATTCATCATGATACCCTTTTTGTTTTAGGTCAATCCAATGTATTTATGAATACTTGGATTAGTTGTGTTCATCCAAGTTATTTGTGGATACTTGGATTTGTTGTGTACATCCATTGCATATGTGTTTGCTTGGATTTGTGTTGTGTAAATCCAAGCTACATGTGTGTACTTGGATAAGTCTAGTTGAGTTGTAATAGATTTGATTAGTAGTTCTCACTAAACTATAAAGTGATGTGGTTGTGTCTTGTGAGTTCTCACTAAACTTGAAAGTGATTAGTAGTTGTGTAGTGTGAAGTTCTCACTTAGCTTCAAAGTAAAGAGTCGTGAAGATTGGTTCTAGCTTTGGATTAGAACTCGACATCTAGCCTTGTGTCGTAAAATGGTGAAGTCGGCAACGTCGTGAAGATTGGTTCTACCTTAAGATTAGAACTCGACATCTAGCCTTGTGTCGTTAAATTGTGAAGTAGGCAACGTTGTGTAGATTGGTCCTAGCTAAAGATTAGGTCTCGACATTTAGCTTAGTGTCAGAAAATAATGTAAGCAACGATGTAAGGTTTTATCCGCCGAGAAGGGAGCTTGTGGATATAGTGGAAATCTCGAGTAGGTGTACTCGAGGAGTGGAGTAGAAACGAGGATAGAGCCTCGTTGTCGAACCACTATAAATCTTGGTGTCTTCCCACTAGGTTGTCTTCTTCCTTACTCTTTACTTATTTCATTATCATTACACTTACCTATTATCTTTGCTAGTGCATTTGAATTGAACCTAATCATTATGCTTTAAACAAAAGATAGTTTTGATACATACCAAATTGAAAGTAATTTTAATTTGGTCACCAATCGAAGAGAAAATATTCAGTCCCCCCCCCCCCCCTTCTAGTTTCTACAATTGGTATCAGAGCTGTGGTCACTCAAGATCTTTGAAGTATATTGTACTTTGAAACTTGGATCTATCCATTGTCTCCTCAAATTAGAAGGTCAAGTTGTACTAAAGTTTCTCTTTGGTCAAAACTATTTTGTTCTTGAAAAATAGGTCCTTTAATTGATAATATTGCATCCCACTTAAGATTAGTAGCCTTTATGCATTTTAGATATACTCTTGAAATGTATCTACTAGTTTGCATCTTTCTTTGTGTAGGTACTCATGAAGATCAATCACTTAATTGGTTGTGGATTGAGTTACTTGCACTTGTAGAAGACTCATCTTCATTGATCTTTAACATCTTTGAATGATGATACCAAGATGATTGGGAATGATACTAGTCCTTGAAGACTTAGTACTCATCATAGTCATTGTTGGGCATAGCATTTATTCCTTGATGGATTGCTCTCTATGGCCAAGGTACGCTTTCGTTCTTCCACACGCCCTTTGATCATTCTTTTGATCATTACTTGACTATGTGCTTGTTCTTGGCATCCTTGCCTTGACATTTGTTTGTGGTTTGTGATTCTTTCCTTTTATCCTCTCAAACCTTCATTGCTTGGATACTTGACTCACTATGGTGATGTAGAGTGAGTTAGTAGTAGCTTAAAGTATCAAGCATGATTTCCATGGTTTGCACCCATACGGTTAGTAGGCCCTTTGTGGGAGAGAAAGTGAATTAATACCTTGCTCATATTTTGGTTTAAACTAAGACTATTATTGAAAGTGATCTTAGTCTATACTTGAATAATTGCTTTGTGTTTATTCATTACCAAAGCCGTTTAACGTTTCGCCGGAAAGGCACGTCTTAAACCACTATATATGACACAAGCTCTTCGTTACCACTATTTGAAGATTGTCATTAATCCCTTGAGCATTGGTCCTAGTCTTGATTCACTTCCCTTGACTTCTCTCCACTTTGCCGTTTTGCTACGAGTAGTCGTTTGTCCGTTTCAGTTCTTTTCGATCTTGATTTAACTCGTCATCCTTCGTTAAGGCATATTGCTTAGTGTTATGATGATCCAATGATATTCTAAAAGGCTCATGATATAATTTTAAGTATTTTAGAAAAACTTGGTTTTTAAAATTTGGCGTTTTTCATTGATAAAAACCAGCTTCTGTAGGCGGTTCTTTATCTCAGCGGCTCAAACCCGCGGTTCCTTATCGATAAGGTACCGCGGGCAGTAACTTTTGTCAGAGCACCAGTTTGATTATTTTATTCCTTTTCAAACCACTATCTCTCTCCCAAAAACACACAGCCGACGGTTTTCTTGTTTTTCCACCATTGTTGAAGCTTCCAAAACCTTCAATCACTCAAATTAATTGATTCCAAGTTGTGGGTTTCACTCATCCTTCATCTAACATCAATTAATTGTAAGTATTTTCTTTCAATTTCATCTATTTTATTCTAGGGTTCATCCTTTCATATTTGGAGATTTTTAAAATTGAAATTGAGTTAAAACCTTAATAGGAATGTGGGTTGACATGGTTATTTTACTATGATTCCTTAGGTTCATATTCATTAAGATTTCACTAAAACCCACTTGTAGAACAAATCCGAATTTTAGCTAAATGATTTTGGTTAAGAGATGGATTTGAGATGAACCCATGAACAAGTAGGTAATGACATTGTTAATGCTTACCTAAAAACCTTGTTTTGAAAAACCAATATTCTAAGTCCATTGTTGATCCAACATAGTTCATATGTTCTTGGGAAATAATGGAATAGCTACATTGTAAACATGAGAATGATATGGATTCAATCCTTTGTTAGTCAAGAAATAGATATAACACGTTCTCATATTTTTGATCTTTGATTTTATTTTTCATATGAGTGATTGGAAAAATATTGTCTTATGTTTATTTAGGTACTAATCATGCCTTCTCAATTTCAAAAGGATCATCAATACACTAGACAATACATGCCAAACCTTTCCCAAACCTATGCTTCCCCCCAACTTCAAAATTCTTTTCCATCCCTTTCTACTCGTTGTTTCCATGAGGGTAGAGTCGTTGACAAGGAAATAACGGGTTATGACTATATCCAATCTATGTTTGAGCTTTCGGGGTTTGATTGCTTGCTCAACATAGAAGAAGATATTTACCCCTTATTCCTTCTTGAATTCTTTAGAACCTACTCCATGCTTGAATACAATGGAGAAATTTTCATTCGTTTCGTGTTGAATGATCAATTGATTCAATACTCCCTCGAAAACTTTGGTGAAATTCTCGGTGTGCCATATGAAGGCACTTGTCGTTTTACGGGTAAATGGAGACTTGATGCTCTATTGGAATCCTACGATAAACCTCCAAATGACCTCACCGAAATTGATCTAGAGTTCATCCTTGACATCATTTCGAAAGAGCGTGATGGAAACGTTGTGAGAAGCCTTCATTCAAATGTACGAAATGTGAATCGATATGAAGTGCTCTCTAGCGACCTTAAGGATTTTATGGTCCAATGGGCAAATATCTTTAGGGAGAATGTCTTTTGTCTCGGTGGAAACCGAGATCATATCCCGGCTTGTATGGTGCATATGTTAAGTTGCATCTTTACATCCACCAAATACAATTTGGCATTCTATATCGCTCGACGAATCAATTATGCCCTTTCAAAGCCCAAAACAAACCTTCCCTATGCTATGCTTCTTACTCGCCTTTTCAAAAGGGTTGCTCATGATTTTACCCACCTCGATCTTTCTCGCTTCTACCCGGTTCATCGGGTTATGTTGCCTATTCAAGAGGCATATACGAGAAAGACAAGAAGTGATCAAGGATCGCGAAAATCTGATCATCAAGAGATGGATGATGAGGACATGGACATGCCAACAAGTGATGGTGATGTCATAGGTACTAGTTCTCACTTCAACTCTTCGAGTAATTCCCACCCATCCTCAAACCCATTCGAGGATGAATTTGAAGACTTAGCTCCTCCGCCTCATCATTCTAGTGAAGTACCGGAAGATCTCAATATAGAGCATCTTTACCGTGAAAATCTTAGGACCAGAGGTGAATTGTATGAACATCGGGTTGAGTCAAGGAAGGGTTTCAAGTACTTGGGGAATATGATCAAGGGATTGGGCAAAAAGAGAAGGTGAAAGCTTTGAAGTTTTTCAAAGAATACATGTTGGTAAACATGTAATGTTGAATAATTTTTTTTATTATTATCTTGGATGTGTATTAACTTATGCTACATGTTTGGATTATTATTTATTTTGATCCTAAATGATGCTTATGCAATGATGTTTGTGATTTACGTAGCTTTGTACATCTTTGTGATAGTTAGCTTATTTGATTATGATCTGTAGTTAACTTTGGCTTGTGAATCCTTTGGTAAAAATTTGGGTTTATCAAAAACTGGGATGGGATATTTTTGAAAGACCTCTGGTCGCGGTTCCATATCGACCCGCGGATCCTTATCGATAAGGAACCGCCGGTCCTAGATAAGGAACCGCCTCCACTGTTGACGACATCATCTTTTGCTTTACACTGTTTTCTTAATTCTGTGTAAACACTACATGATTTTCTGTAATAAACTGCACATTTCCTAAACTAGCTTATCTAAATTCATTATTCACCTAAAATGATTTTAACCCATTACTAGTTTGGATCATCCCCTCACCCATTTAAACCCACCTTGTTAGTCATGTTCTTCACACATCAAAACTTCCTTCCCTAACCCTTAAACCACCCTTAAACAACCATGGTTTGTACCAAAACCTCAAACACTTCCAAGACCTCCACCCCAAGGAAAACACTCAAAATAAGGATTAAGGTAGCCAAGCCTAACTCCTAACCCTTCCACACACCTAAGAATGAGATGGTTCCTATCCTCATTTCATCATCACCTTCACCACCCCTTGCACCATGCAAGACAACATCCACCCATGGTACTAACCACTCCATTGGTTCTACCTCCTCTTCATTCAACTCAAGAATGAATGACCTCTCTTCACCCTTCACTCCAAGTGCACCCTTGTATGTGACCACACAACCCCAACCAATCCAAAGCATTCCTTTTGTGAATGACTTTGATGACACCTTGGTGACTTCACCATTTACCCCTCCTAACTCACCCATTTCACCAACCTTGGAGAACATACCTCCACACTCACCCATTTCCCCTTTAGGAAACATGCCTCCACTCTCACCCACATTACCCTTGGAGAACATGCCTCCTCCACCTCCACCCAACTCAAACATTCCAATTTTGGGTGTCCCACTTTCCCTCCTTTTGGGTGATCCTTAATATGGGTTTCAACAAACACATGGTCCTAGTTGTCCATGTTGTCTTTACAACCACTACATCATCCATAACCTTAGGATGGATATGTTTGGACTACATAGGAGATTGCAAGAGTTCTTGCTTGCCTTGTTAGGAGATGAATGATGAGTTTTCTTAATAAGTTTTTTTAAACAAAACCAAGCCAAAGAAGACTACTCATCTAGATTTAATGTTAAGCTAGCTATGTATTAGTTAGTTTTATTTTTCATTGTACTTGCTTCCTTCATGAATGTTTCATGTTGTTGATATATGGATTTAGTTTTATGTGTTTCTATCCTTATGTGCACATTAATCAACTTTAATTTGAAATTGAAATTGAACCTAAATCTATCACAACCTCTAAAAACTTGACTAAAATTGGTTCAAAATGATATCTAAATTATTTTGTCACCCTTTGTCAAGACATTCTTTGTGAATGTGTTGCTTTATGCAACCCTAGCATAATTTGGTGCTAATAGACGTAAAATTCCAAGATTTGCAACTTTTTGAAAAAGTCTTAGTTTTTCGAAAAACCCTAGAAAAACTTGGTTTCAAGTCCACTGGACGCGGATCCTTAAAGTCCCGCGGTTCCTTAAGTGGTAAGAAACCACCGGTCCCTATAAGGTACCGCGGACAGTTAATGACTTTTGACACGTTTTTGGTCAAAATTCTTTAAACCCTATACCCTGTCAAGATTCCTTGTTTGCTCATTTTGGCTAAACATTCCTTGACACTTCACATTTTGTATTCAAATTCTTACCTTGATTACATTTTACTTATACCCCAACCTTGAGATTTCATTCTCACACCTTCCCAACCTTGAGAATTCATTCTCACACAACCTTGAGATTTCATTCTCACACCTTCCCAACCTTGAGAATTCATTCTCACACAACCTTGAGATTTCATTCTCACACTCTCAAAATGCCTAATTCCTCCATTCCTAACCTTGACATTTCTTTGTCACAACCCCACTCACCCAAAGCTTCCTCATCCAAGCTTTCAAAGAAACCGAAAATCTCGATTCGACCTATTTGGGTTAAGAAGAATGAACCATCTTCCTCCAAACCACCTAAAAACCCTACCTTCTCTCCAATCAAGTATTGGAATGAGACTTATACCATTAACCCCATCACCGGAGCTAAAGAAAATGTTCCACCACCACCTCAATCCTTCAACACCCCTCAACTCAATGACCTTTCAACCTTCCCAAACCTCACAAGGCATTGTGAAAACATTCCCAAACCCACTACCCCTCCACCACCAAACCCTAAGTTTGATGCCCTACCCCCATCAAACGATTTTGTGTTGCATCATGGATCCTCGTGTGCTTGTTGTCGATTTCAACAAATTGAACTTGCTCATGTATATGAGAAGTAAAATTTTCTTGAATTCCTCCTCACTCGATCTCCTATTCAAGTTTTCGTTCCGGTGGACAAAACTTCGAATGATGCATCGTCGTCTTATTTTTCCAACTAAAGTCTTTATCACTTTAGTTGTTTTAGAGTCTTTTATTTTTTTAGCAATCTTGGAAAATTATCACTATTAGAATAGCTTATGCTTAGTGGTTTATTTTCCATATCTTTTGCTTTAGATACTCATATTGTGTGTATGACTATCTACTTTGTTGTGTCTTTTCTTTTATGTAACCTTTGTGTTGTTTGTGTGTTATCCCTTTAGTTCTATTTTGAGTTGATCATGGTTAATTTTTATAATTGCTTATGGGTGATTCCATCAATTATAAACATTAACCCCTTGACAAGCTTATCACCTTCATTGGATTATAGCTTGATGTTGTCAATTACCTCTTTGCACAAACTTAGCAAAATACTTGCTTCTAATTTGAGATTTCTTCTCTCTCTCCCTCTCAAGTTACTTAGTAGGTAGTGATCATATATACATTGGTGTTTCTTTCCTTTCTACTAACCTTTGTGTAGCATGTCACCTTAGCTCATATACTTGGTGCCCCAAGCAAGGGGGAGCAACCACCAAGGGGGAGCTACTAGCAAAGTTCGATGTTCTTCGAAGACTTATGCTAACCTTTTTGCTACGACGTAAATGAGTTTATCGTTTGTCGTAATCAAAAAGGGGGAGATTGTTAATGCAAGTGATGCCTAAAAACTTTATTAGTGTTAACTAATCTTTCTTAGTTTTGATCACAACAAACTATACAACACATTTAGTATAAAACACAAAACGAATTATTTAACTAACACTTCATCAAGGTAATAATCATATCACTAACCTTTCTTAATCATACTTAGTGATCATCAAAATGATTATTCTTAAAACTCACTTTTGTTAATATGACAAAAGACTTTTTAATAAACTTTCTTTTTTAGAAAATGTTTTATTAAAATGGAAAATGAAAATTTGAAATTAGCATATTCCAAATGCTGTTAGAATATCCTTTGAAGGCTTCAAATACCTCAGATATTCCTACCCCACTAAAAGACAAAAAACGGAGCGTACTCTAGTGGCGGTACCTTAAGTAGCTACGCGGTTCCTTAGCGATATAGAACCGCCGGGCTAGATAAGGTACCGCGCCCAGATATCCGTTATATATCCGTTATACTTTGTCTCCTTTAAATAGTGGGTCAAATCTCATTTTCCAACAAGCCTCTTGGACGTTTTTCTCAGCCCCCTTTCTATTTTCTATAGTATAATCATTAGTAAATGATCACTTAAAGTGTTAAGGATGTTTACATATGATTATCCTCTTGATCCCCTCCTTTACCTTGTCCAATGAGAAGATCACTCACTCACTAGTGTTGTGATAAAGATGAATCTATGAGCTAGTCATATTCATCATGATACCCTTTTTGTTTTAGGTCAATCCAATGTATTTATGAATACTTGGATTAGTTGTGTTCATCCAAGTTATTTGTGGATACTTAGATTTGTTGTGTACATCCATTGCATATGTGTTTGCTTGGATTTGTGTTGTGTAAATCCAAGCTACATGTGTGTACTTGGATAAGTCTAGTTGAGTTGTAATAGATTTGATTAGTAGTTCTCACTAAACTATAAAGTGATGTGGTTGTGTCTTGTGAGTTCTCACTAAACTTGAAAGTGATTAGTAGTTGTGTAGTGTGAAGTTCTCACTTAGCTTCAAAGTGAAGAGTCGTGAAGATTGGTTCTAGCTTTGGATTAGAACTCGACATCTAGCCTTGTGTCGTAAAATGGTGAAGTAGGCAACGTCGTGAAGATTGGTTCTACCTTAAGATTAGAACTCGACATCTAGCCTTGTGTCATTAATTTGTGAAGTAGGCAACATTGTGTAGATTGGTCCTAGCTAAAGATTAGGTCTCGACATTTAGCTTAGTGTCGGAAAATAATGTAAGCAACGATGTAAGGTTTTCTCCGCCGAGAAGGGAGCTTGTGGATATAGTGGAAATCTCGAGTAGGTGTACTCGAGGAGTGGAGTAGAAACGAGGATAGAGCCTCGTTGTCGAACCACTATAAATCTTGGTGTCTTCCCACTAGGTTGTCTCCTTCCTTACTCTTTACTTATTTCATTATCACCACACTTACCTATTATCTTTGCTAGTGCATTTGAATTGAACCTAATCATTATGCAACTTAGCTTTAAATAAAAGATAGTTTTGATACAAACCAAATTGAAAGTAATTTTAATTTGGTCACCAATCGAAGAGAAACTATTCAACCCCCCCCCCCCCTTCTAGTTTCTACATATTTTATTTTTCCATATTTATTTAAATCAAAGTTTTTTGATTTAAAATCACCCGCGTGCGTTTTACAATGAGTTTATTCAAAATTAATGTACAACGAGAATTCCTAGTGATCGCGATACCGACGGATGCCCAAAATTTTACATTTTATTATCGATTGTTTCGATAATTAACATTTTCTATGATTTCGTTTTAATTACGTATTAAGTCGTGTTGGGAAATCATATAATCATATTTATGATGCATTTTAACTTTTGAAAAGTATTTTTACGAAGCCCGAGCCCCGTAAATATTTTTAATATTTACTAATAGTTATTTTCCACCCTTTAAACTAGTAAATTATTTTTAAGTCCAAAAGTTTCAAAATTGGCAAGATTGACCCTTCCACTTACTACCACTATATAAACATTTTTTTCTTCTTTCTCCATTAAAAACTACACACACACATAACTTGATAAAAAAATCGCCACCCTCCCTTTTCTCTCAAACATGCCGCCACCCTAACACCCTTAAACATCCAAAATTTTTGATTTTGACAATGATTTAGCCAAAACTAAAATTAGACCACATCTTAAAATGTTCTTGTCATTCTTTTGATACCAAATCACCTACATACATCAAGTTTCCATGATTTTATGAATTTGTGGTTGGATTATGTTTATATCATCATGCATGTGATGATCTTGGTAAGATCATTACTTTTTTATCCTAAAAAGTTGTATTTTGATCTTGGGTTTTTTGTTAAATTTGCCATACAAGTGTTTTTAGGAGTGTTTGGTTGATGGGTATGATAGTAGAGTGATTCTATAAGTATAGGAACGAGGGGTTGTGGTTGGAAAATTTATTTGTTATTGTCACACCCCACCATGGCGGAATATGAGGCGCGACGTATGGATAACATCACAACAATAGCGTGTCTATAGAGATAACTAAATAAAATGGAAATACCATAAATGGTGACACAATGTCATGAAGATATCACAAACAATGCAGGCATCTAGGTAAGTGGGTAATAGGTCTACCTCTTACCAAAGACATACAATTAACAAATAACAAACATATAGGTGTCTACAAAGTATCACTTATTCAAACATAAGTAAAGACTAAGAGGAAAGGGGGTTCCTCCAAATGCTATCCTAAGCCTCCCAGCTAGCCACTCCTATTCTCACGCTTAACCACATTCTTACCTGAAAGAGACACTAAAATACGTCAACAATAATGTTGGTGAGAGTCATAGGTTTAGACTCCAACTCCAAATCAGTTATAAGCTGTGAATAACAACCATTAACAAAAGAACATATGGACAATGTGCTACAATTATGTATTAACAACTACCATTCAAGATTAACCAATCACCACAAATCCAAGGCTCTAAGCCTTACCAATAACCACAATTCAAAGGCTCCAAGCCTTACCAATAACCGTGGTCCCATAGTCGCCCATACACCTATGAACCAATCCCAAGGCCCTGCCTTGTCAACATCCCCTTGGTACCAAATCAAACCACAATAACTGAGACGGTACGTGTCCCCCGATCCAAATCATAAACACAATCAAGAATCACATAGTAGTTAATCACATAAGTGTACACACAAGTCCATCACAAACCATAAAAACATTCACAGCATTCTTTACAAAACCATATAGTGTCTCTTCCATCCCATCCGTAAATCAAATTTGTGACAATCCGTCAATTTACGATTGATATTTTATTCTCAAATATTATTTGAAAATATTATGTTAATGTTACAATATGAACTCACTTATTTTTGGGAAGAAATTGGATTTACGTCTTGAAGTAGCATCAACTACGTTTAGACCGGAGGATTCTACGTTACGTGCTTACGTTTACATACACCGTCTTTGGTGACAGTCCGACATTTCAGAAAATAAATTTATCCGTAAATATTATTTTGGAGTTTTAAATTTGTGTTGGTTCATAAACTCACAAATTTACGAGAAGAGATTAGGACTTACGATTTTATTTTAACGTCCTTTACGACTAAACCGGAAACCTTAGGATTACGTATTTACGTTTTCGAACTCCGTTTTTGATGAAACAATTTTTATTGGATTCGTTTTATGACGTTGATTCATAATTTATAAAAACGTTTTTCGTAAAACGACCCGAGGGCACGCAAATCGAGGAAACTAGAATCGAGGAGTACCCGTAAATAAATGGGATGAGACAAGTGGGACACTTGTCCCACCCCACTCCCAAAACCGGCCAAACTAGTTACTTAACACCATAAGGTGTCAAGTTGTAAACTACAAGTCTCACACTTGTCCATTTTTGCTTAAAAGTTAAGCACATCTTGAAAAAAAAACTACTAGCTACACAATACCACCATTTACACCATGCAATCAACTCACAAAATCCTCTCAACTCTCTCTCTTGGTGCCGTCCATATCCACCCTAAAAACACCACTTTTGATCAAAGTTTACCACAAAATCCTATGTTATTCATACATATGTTGAAGCTCTCTTGAAACCCTCTTGAATGGTGGTGGTTATAACATCCATGGAGGAGTTTCCTTGGTGTCTTGAGGCTGATTTTCCACAAGGTTTCTATGAAGAATGGTGGTCATGAAGGTGGTCTTGGTGCATCATAAGTTTCTCCATCCAAAACCATGTCAAACTCATAACCTACATCAAGTTGGTGGTATAAAGATTGTCCTCCTCATCTTCTTAATATTTTGATTATGTAAACATGTATTTTATTTCCTATTGTATATATTTATGATGATTATATGATGATAAAAATGTTATGTGGGGATTTGTTGTTGATAATCATGGATAAAAAGGTGAAAAACTATAAGAAACAAGGTTAAAATCTTGATTAATTTGCATAGCTGTATAAAACAGTAAAGAACCAAGTAGTGAACTGATAAAATGATGAAGTAAAATGGATTCACAGTAAGCTATGGGTCTTGTACACATGTGAGAGTTGTCCATGCAATGGAATCAAAATAATGAGTGAGATATGATCAAAACAAGTTTAGGGTATAAATCTGAAGTTACTGTTTTGGACGATTTTTAGAAAATATTTAGAAGATGATTCAACAGTAGCTATAGAAGATTTAAATGTAGCACTATCATGTAGTTTATGTGATAACAATTTGAGCTTCTATCTCCATATAGAACTCAAGATATGGCAGTTTTGGTGAAGATGAAGTTAAAAATCAGATTTTTGGAAATTAAAGAATAATACTATTATATAAGCACTCACATTTTAATATATAAAATGTAAAATATAAACCCACTAACTTATAAAACTTATTTATATAAATGTATAAAAGGTTAATTAAATAGGTAAATTATATAAATGGTGGTAAAATAATATTTATAAGTAATAAAAACTATAAACTTGATTTTTACGACTTTTTCGGCTATCGCCGTGAAATTAACGTTTTTCGCCAAATAAAACTTAGACGACCAAACCCGTCTAATGTAAAGTTTATAAAAGTCATATACTGATGTTTAAGTAGCTAATACAAGTAAAAACCTCTAAAACCCGAACTATAAGAAATACGGACGTTAACGGACTAAATTAACGTTATTGGACTAATAATACAACAAAAATGGACTAGAACACTTATAAACTTATTATTGGACTTAACCCATTTGGGCCCAACTTGAAAGTGTATGTACTTATAATATAAGTACAAAAAGGATTAATACAAGTTAAGAACTTATAATAGGCTTATTGGACCTAAAACACGTAAATAGGTAAAATGAGAAAACTAGTATAAAAGTTATCAACACATAACTCTAAAATGAGTAAACAAGAATATGTAAACCCACTTGATCATCATATATATATATAATCATCATATGTATACATAATTGATATTTTATAAAGTCATTGGACAAACGTCTAAGACCGATCATTATTTGTCTAGGTTTCCATGATTGAAGCACGTACCGTACGTCCGAATTGCCGATAACCCGCCTTCCCACATCAACGTGAGTTCATAGCCTCGCACTCTTTTAAATGTTTTTATAAATATTTTATAAACCCGCGAGGGATATAACATGTTAGTTTTTATAAAATAGGACACCATTTGTCCCGATTGTTTGTTTATTGATTTTGGACCCGAATGATTGAATGACCCGATTGTATGACCCGATAAATGATTAAAGGACCCGATAGATGAAATTAAATGGATTATTAAAGTTAGGTTATGTCACTAAAAGTGCCATTAGCATGAATTATGAACTACCGGGAGTTGGTAGACACTTATGCATTTAATAGTACTATTTGGGGACGATCACCCCAGTTCGCGCCTTGACGGTTGATCCCCGTCGTGCCACATTGATTGGTAAGCGAATTTATGTATGAGAAGATTTCCATAGCATGACCTTTGTGACGACACGCTACTTTAGATGGGCCAAATTGGTATCGGGTTAGCTACCCGTTGTTGGTTTAGTAAGGTAACAATGTCATGCGGATTATAATAATCCAAAAACTAACGAAATACTATTAGACGCTTCAAATTACGATGTATTGCCTCACTAGCAATACAGGGTCATACTATTGATATTATGTTTGTATTTTGGTTTTCATAACCATATTCATATAACGGTTTTTATTTGATTATATACAAACGTCATAAGACGTATTGTATGATGTTTTTACGACATTGGCTCGTATAATAATTTTTAAGGCAAATGCCTATATTATGATTTTTGATAAGGATTTATATAAAGTGACTTTGGCTATTTTATGGCCTATCACAAAGATTTGTATAAAATGATTTTTGGCTATTTTACGGCCTATTACAATGATTTGTACGAATTGATTTTTGGTACAAATTTTATACCAAAGTTATATTGATGGAATTTATTAAACTCTATGAATTCACTCGGCGTTATCGCTGACCTTTTCTTTTAACATGTTTTATCTCAGGTACTTGAAGGTAATTCTCGGGAAGACAATAAGAATTCATGGCCCGCACTTAAACAATATTTTTCCATTCAAACACTTTGTAAAACTTTTGTATGAAATGTAATGACTTGGGACCGATGTAACTTTAATGTTTATGAATGGAAATGATTTATTATTAAACGACGCGACTTTTAAGCGTTGTCTATGATGTGAGTAATGTGCTATCCCGTAACACCAACGAGTCTTCCACTGTATTGAGTTGTATAAATTTGGGGGTGTTACAGTTTGGTATCAGAGCTCTCGTTATAGAGAACGAAAGATTTTTAAAACCAAGGTTTTGAATAAAACATTTCAAAATCTTTTAACTAAAAACATTTTTTCTAAAAATGTCAAAAAATCTTTTGACTATAACGGTGCCAAAGAACTCCCGAGTTACCGACAAGGCCAGACTGAGAAGTGTTATTTTAATATATATATAACTTGGATTATATATATATATATATATGATGTAATTTTATTACATGATTGTTTGATGATTATTTTGATATTTATATGAGGTATTTATACGACGTAGATTGTCACAAGTAACCCTAACTCCCCTAGTAAATTAATCGAAGCTATTCTCGTAGGAATTCTAGCTATCCTAGATCTAAACCAAGTTGTGGATATTTATGATCCCAACAAATGGTTGATATTCGTAGAAATGTAGATATTAGTTGATTGCGATATGGAAGAAGAATTGGCGAGATTAAATCTGATATCGATGTCATGACGATCTTTTCTTATAGAGTGGAGTTTGACAAAACGTTACCACCTAGAAAGATGTCATCTGATTCGTTGTCATCCAATTCTTAAATTGAAATCGAAAGGGTGAATGTTGCACTTGAGGCTGTTATTAGAACCATTACCCAAAAGCCTCATGCCACTAATACCTTTCCGAGAAGTCTAGTTGAATGATCAAGTCATTTCATATTAATGACTCATTTGATAATTGTTGCAGTAAGAGCTAATAGGATTGGAAATTAAGTGTTGATTTATATTGAGATTGTATTGCCTTTACAAGGCCGAAGAATAAGATTGAAAGTATTGGAGAATGAAGTAGGATATCGAACTGAGTATAAGTTAATTGAAAACTTGAATGAAGTAAAATTTAACTCGTATGGAATATAAGATTGTTAAGAGGAAGTCGTTAAGTTTTGTGTCTGAATTATAAGGTTTTAATTGATTGTTGATTCGTGTTAAGTGTTGTTCCTAGGCCATTGTCCACTAATGAGGATGCCAAGTGTCCAAGAAATAAATTGAAGAAATCCTCTTCTGAATTGGGACCAATGGATCTTCCAGGACATATGGAACACCTAATGACTCTTGTAGATTAGTATTCATTGAGGTATCTTTTAAAAATAATCCCTAACTTAACTGAGACATCAGTTGGTAGGATGAGATATTGGAATTGTATGACATAGTGACACATAATGTGTTACGGTACAATTTGACTTGTTCGTGATTAATGAAAAAGACTACCTTTGATTGCTAAATTCTACATGTATTGATGTTATCTATCTTTTATTACTTCATCCTAATGTTCGCATTAGTGATGCAACCGTTGAACAAGTACTCATCTCGATTTGAGTTACGTTGTGGATTATTCTCTTTGTATTCATGAGTGCCATCGAAGTCATGAACCTCATGATTAATTGGCTAAGCTCATTTCCTATCATATCGTAGTTAATTCTTGATGAGCAACTCTTCATCACTCTTTGGCAGATCACACATTGTTTTTATAAAGTTAAAACGGTATCCTTTGAGAAAAATTGAATTTTCATCACTATAAGGATTATTCATAGTGAGATTTATAAGTGATTGTTATTGAAATGAAGCTGTTTATAAAACACTTTGGAAAACCTAATTGTTTTC
Organism: Glebionis coronaria; assembly: GCA_025667525.1. Lineage (NCBI taxonomy): Eukaryota > Viridiplantae > Streptophyta > Magnoliopsida > Asterales > Asteraceae > Glebionis > Glebionis coronaria. The sequence continues at coordinate 528,119,640 of CM046875.1, read as the reverse complement.
ATAACAAAGAAAACCTTTGTAAATATATTTTTTATTCTTATTTAAGAATTAAGCATGAAAATGTTTTTATTATAAACATGATGATAAAATTTTGACGAACTGAGTATTGCATCGTTAATCTTGAAATTGTATATAGTTGCGCGCCTACATACAATTTGGAATGGACTATGCAAGACTGATTAGTAGTCACCATAAAACTAATGAATAAACACTACATTTTCTTTGAAAATTGTGAAAGATTAAATTTTATGAGATCTGCAAAAAGTGCAAAATAGTGACATAATGTTAGGGACACCTACATATGTGCCTGTAGCATCTATTCTTCTGAGTCGAATTTACTCATCTGTGGACATTGTCTTATTTGACAATTGACGATTCTTTTCCAATTCTCCCGTAGTGAGATTCTTATGAAAAGTATTTGATTACCGAGTGTTGATACCCGACTGGATGTATCGACGTTCTTATCATTTCTTATGATTTGATTTCATTTGAATGACCTGGGTAACGATCCGAGGAGCTTTCGAATGCGTACTCAAATTCTGAAAACATGGGATATATTCATATTCGTTAAATGTTTTCGTCTGTATCTGATTTGAAATTCTCTCGCGTAAATTATGAGTTGACCTTACTCATTTGATAGTAGTTGTGTCTCCAGATATCCTTGAATTTGTGAAGGATTATGAATTATTATTAGTCTTTTGAGAAGCTCACATCTTATCGACAACAATGAAACTGGAAAGTTGATAATTCCAGTAGAACGGATTGATTGATTATGACATGACGACATTGTCTTAATTGATGGGAACTCGAGTAGAATTCCCCTAAAAAGATAAGATGTTGATTATCAAAAGTGATCTAAATAATTCTTGATGGATGACGATATCCTGTATTTAGACTTAAAATTATACCGTGAATGGTTATGAATTAGTCATAGATATTATAATCTAGAAAGAACCTAATATGATTTATTAAAAGATGTTTCTGTTATCTGAAACTTTAGTAAGTATTTATTGGTGAATTACCTAGACCTTTGCCATTAAAGCAAGTTGAAATTGGTATTGATTATATTTCCGGTGCTGCACCTGTGGCTTGTGCACTGTACGTCAGCACCATCTAAATGAAAGGAATTACCGTACAACTGAGAAAGTTGTCGGAGAAAGATTTTATTATACCAAGCCTGTCATCATGAAGAGCTATGGTGTTATCTTTCCTTATATTTATAGATTACTGTGACTGAGTAAATTGACAATCGAAAACGATATCCATAACTCGAAATGGAAGAATTGTTCGATCATTTACAAGGTTCTAGCAAATTTGATCCATGGAATGGTTATCATCAACTTCGCATATGCGAAAGAGATTATCTATTCCAATCATCACATCCCGAACTTGTGATGAACGTTATGAGTTTCACGTGATGTCGTTTGGATTGACAATGCACATGTAGTATTCAAAATTATGATGAATCATGTGTGTAGGCTGTAATTTGATAAATTCATGCTCGTGATCATTAAGAACTACATGTTTGTTTATCAGAATAAGAATGAGTTAATAATTATTTATAGACTGCCCTGAATTGGTCGAACAATTAAAACCTGTACCTTGAATAATTAACACGTGATTAAAGACTTGAACCTTTACATGATTTAACCATGTGATTAATAGATAATGGAATATAAATTGACTCTTCAAAAATTAAGAGCCCTTTTAAGACTTTGGATTTTACCAAAAAGAAAATGGAGATATATTTTGACAAACGTTTTAACAAAGGATTTTAAGGGGTTATTCCCTTATACACAAACCATTTAACTAAACTTCTGTTTAGGGGTAAATGTTTGTGTATACTTCAAGACAACTTAAGAAGGATTGAGTAGAACCGTTAAACCATGACTTAAAATCTGAAACGATAATTTTTACTTTTCAACTAAGAAAACTTTGACCAAAGTATAAACAAAGGTTTTTTCGAACATTTACGAATCTTATTAAATATTTTCGATAAATCAACAAAAATCGTGTTAATTAAATTCAAATTTATTTTTGAACATTTTATATAATTGGTCGAACTAAGAAATATAAAACTTTTACGTTTACGCTTCATAAAAATTAACTAATAATTATTTAATTAATTATAATAATTATCGACGCTTTAGACGACGGATTGAGAGAAACTGATAAAAATGATAGATGAGACGAAACTAAAACATAGAAGATATGAAGAAAGAATTTCTAATAAATACGGTTGTGATATTTATTTCATCAGGAAGGTGAACATAATTACTGACGCATAATATAGAAAGAATATCTCAGTGAATTGTAAACATGATAATTATATCATTATGAGAAGTGAATATAGATACCGACGCAATATGTAGAAAGGATAAAGAACCAGTTAGGACATGTTCCTTAATAATAAAGGTGCAAAATAAATTGCCGAACAATTTAAATATAAACGATGTTTGTAAAAAGGGATAATATAGATTATAAAAGAGGTTCGCGGCTAATGTGAACCATTAAAATTGAGAAGCCGATAGCGCTGAATATTTTAAAGACCACTTGTGATTGTCTAAATATGGAAAATTGTGAGATATAGTTATGTTGGAATTTGTAAGTATAAGTATTATATATATGTCATTTATGACTAAAAATGTCTCTGTCTGAAGAAGTTGTACTGATGGCAATTATGAAGGCAGATATCGCCTCATACATTAGTAAACGTCTAGCTATTGCAAAGGTCATCATCTGAATTTGATTCGATTTGGGTCATCGTCGACAGACTGACCAAATCTGCTAATATCATTCTCGTTAATGATAAAAGCAAAAGAGTTATGTAAACATAGTGTGCCTGTATCGAACATCTAAATCAAGATCCTCGCTTCGCATCGAATTTCTAGAGATTTGCTCAGAAATCATTGAGAATGAACCTTGATGAGAGTACTATGTACCACCCCAAATTGAAGGGATGAGGTAAAGTAACGATACAAGGCAATATAAGTGTTGTTTTGTGTTTGAATGATTGACCTTTGGTAATAGACCGTATAATCGTTTTCCTTTGGAGAGATTATCATTTATAATTATCGTATTAGGATCGAGATCTAATCTTGTTAGAATCTAAATCTTAGAGCATTTGTAAGCAAGAGTTGAGATGAAGACACCCGACATACACCCATTGTGAGTTGGACATGTCTTTTAGGTTTAAGGTTTCCTATGATGGTGAACCTATCCTTGCAAAATACCCGACCCGCGAGATCTGAAATGAATATTGAAATTAGGATTTGATTATTGACAGCCGGTAGTGGGCAAGAGGTTATGTGATTGTGAAATGTAGATCTTGAAGTGCCAAATGGGTAGCGAAGTTATGCCACAATTTTTAACCTTGGAAAAATGAATTCATGATCTGACAAATCATGGGATATAAGTCCCCGTTGTATGGGACCATTGAGATGATGTAAAAGTTGGGATTAAAAGGCATATAAGCTGGATCTACCCTAGGACTTCAAGAACTGCGTGAATTATGTTTCGTATATCGAACTTGATGGAATATCTATCAAGTGAAAATTCTGATTATTCTTAATAAAGCTTAGATCGGCGAAAAGTTGCATTCATCAGAAACCCGTGAACATCATGGATAGAGAAAGTAAGTCAACATTAAGCCCGATCTTAATTCCGTAGTTATGTTTGATGAAACTCGCGTATTATAATGAATTGCACTTGTGAGAAAAGACCGAATGTGGAGGAAATACCCACATGGCTTTAACCCTATAAGAAGCGAGTAGTAAGGTAAGATGATCTTTGAGGACAAAGATCCTGTTTAGGGGTAAATGCTGTGACAATCCGTCAATTTACGATTGATATTTTATTCTCAAATATTATTTGAAAATATTATTTTAATGTTACAATATGAACTCACTTATTTTTGGGAAGAAATTGGATTTACGTCTTGAAGTAGCATCAACTACGTTTAGACCGGAGGATTCTACGTTACGTGCTTACGTTTACATACACCGTCTTTGGTGACAGTCCGACATTTCAGAAAATAAATTTATCCGTAAATATTATTTTGGAGTTTTAAATTTGTGTTGGTTCATAAACTCACAAATTTACGAGAAGAGATTAGGACTTACGATTTTATTTTAACGTCCTTTACGACTAAACCGGAAACCTTAGGATTACGTATTTACGTTTTCGAACTCCGTTTTTAATGAAACAATTTTTATTGGATTCGCTTTATGACGTTGATTCATAATTTATAAAAACGTTTTTCGTAAAACGACCCGAGGGCACGCAAATCGAGGAAACTAGAATCGAGGAGTACCCGTAAATAAATGGGATGAGACAAGTGGGAAACTTGTCCCACCCCACTCCCAAAACCGGCCAAACTAGTTACTTAACACCATAAGGTGTCAAGTTGTAAACTACAAGCCTCACACTTGTCCATTTTTGCTTAAAAGTTAAGCACATCTTGAAACAAAAACTACTAGCTACACAATACCACCATTTACACCATGCAATCAACTCACAAAATCCTCTCAACTCTCTCTCTTGGTGCCGTCCATATCCACCCTAAAAACACCACTTTTGATCAAAGTTTACCACAAAATCCTATGTTATTCATACATATGTTAAAGCTCTCTTGAAACCCTCTTGAATGGTGGTGGTTATAACATCCATGGAGGAGTTTCCTTGGTGTCTTGAGGCTGATTTTCCACAAGGTTTCTATGAAGAATGGTGGTCATGAAGGTGGTCTTGGTGCATCATAAGTTTCTCCATCCAAAACCATGTCAAACTCATAACCTACATCAAGTTGGTGGTATAAAGATTGTCCTCCTCATCTTCTTAATATTTTGATTATGTAAACATGTATTTTATTTCCTATTGTATATATTTATGATGATTATATGATGATAAAAATGTTATGTGGGGATTTGTTGTTGATAATCATGGATAAAAAGGTGAAAAACTATAAGAAACAAGGTTAAAATCTTGATTAATTTGCATAGCTGTATAAAACAGTAAAGAACCAAGTGGTGAACTGATAAAATGATGAAGTAAAATGGATTCACATTAAGCTATGGGTCTTGTACACATGTGAGAGTTGGCCATGCAATGGAATCAAAATAATGAGTGAGATATGATCAAAACAAGTTTAGGGTATAAATCTGAAGTTACTGTTTTGGACGATTTTTAGAAATAATTTAGAAGATGATTCAACAGTATCTATAGAAGAGTTAAATGTAGCACATATCATTTAGTTTATGTGATAAAAATTTGAGATTCTATCTCCATATAGAACTCAAGATATGGCAGTTTTGGTGAAGATGAAGTTAAAAATCAGATTTTTGGAAATTAAAGAATAATACTATTATATAAGCACTCACATTTTAATATATAAAATGTAAAATATAAACCCACTAACTTATAAAACTTATTTATATAAATTTATAAAAGGTTAATTAAATAGGTAAATTATATAAATGGTGGTAAAATAATATTTATAAGTAATAAAAACTATAAACTTGATTTTTACGACTTTTTCGGCTATCGCCGTGAAATTAACGTTTTTCGCCAAATAAAACTTAGACGACCAAACCCGTCTAATGTAAAGTTTATAAAAGTCATATACTGATGTTTAAGTAACTAATACAAGTAAAAACCGCTAAAACCCGAACTATAAGAAATACGGACGTTAACGGACTAAATTAACGTTATTGGACTAATAATACAACAAAAATGGACTAGAACACTTATAAACTTATTATTGGACTTAACCCATTTGGGCCCAACTTGAAAGTGTATGTACTGATAATATAAGTACAAAAAGGATTAATACAAGTTAAGAACTTATAATAGGCTTATTGGACCTAAAACACGTAAATAGGTAAAACGAGAAAACTAGTATAAAAGTTATCAACACATAACTCTAAAATGAGTAAACAAGAATATGTAAACCCACTTGATCATCATATATATATATATAATCATCATATGTATACATAATTGATATTTTATAAAGTCATTGGACAAACGTCTAAGACCGATCATTATTTGTCTAGGTTTCCGTGATTGAAGCACGTACCGTACGTCCGAATTGCCGATAACCCGCCTTCCCACATCAACGTGAGTTCATAGCCTCTCACTCTTTTAAATGTTTTTATAAATATTTTATAAACCCGCGAGGGAGATAACATGTTAGTTTTTTATAAAATAGGACACCATTTGTCCCGATTGTTTGTTTATTGATTTTGGACCCGAATGATTGAATGACCCGATTGTATGACCCGATAAATGATTAAAGGACCCGATAGATGAAATTAAATGGATTATTAAAGTTAGGTTATGTTACTAAAAGTCCCATTAGCATGAATTGTGAACTACCGGGAGTTGGTAAACGCTTATGCATTTAATAGTACTATTTGGGGACGATCACCCCAGTTCGCGCCTTGACGGTTGATCCCCGTCGTGCCACATTGATTGGTAAGCGAATTTATGTATGAGAAGATTTCCATAGCGTGACCTTTGTGACGACACGCTACTTTAGATGGGCAAAATTGGTATCGGGTTAGCTACCCGTTGTTGGTTTAGTAAGGTAACAATGTCATGCGGCTTATAATAATCCAAAAACTAACGAAATACTATTAGACGCTTCAAATTACGATGTATTGCCTGACTAACAATACAGGGTCATACTATTGATATTATGTTTGTATTTTGGTTTTCATAACCATATTCATATAACGGTTTTTATTTGATTATATACAAACGTCATAAGACGTATTGTATGATGTTTTTACGACATTGGCTCGTATAATAATTTTTAAGGCAAATGCCTATATTATGATTTTCGATAAGGATTTATATAAAGTGACTTTGGCTATTTTATGGCCTATCACAAAGATTTGTATAAAATGATTTTTGGCTATTTTACGGCCTATTACAATGATTTGTACGAATTGATTTTTGGTACAAATTTTATACCAAAGTTATATTGATGGAATTTATTAAACTCTATGAATTCACTCGGCGTTATCGCTGACCTTTTCTTTTAACATGTTTTATCTCAGGTACTTGAAGGTAATTCTCGGGAAGACAACAAGAATTCATGGCCCGCACTTAAACAATATTTTTCCATTCAAACACTTTGTAAACTTTTGTATGAAATGTAATGACTTGGGACCGATGTAACTTTAATGTTTATGAATGGAAATGATTTATTATTAAACGACGCGACTTTTAAGCGTTGTCTATGATGTGAGTAATGTGCGATCCCGTAACACCAACGAGTCTTCCGCTGTATTGAGTTGTATAAATTTGGGGGTGTTACAAAATTATAAAAAGACATGGGACTATGAAACTCACCTGAACAAGCTTCTCCAAGTATCTGCGCTCTAGCAAAAATCTAAACACACAAACGTATACAATCAAGACATTAACCACATACCAAAATGGCTCATAAATCTATGATGGAAATATAACCTTATCCTACCACTTAACCCCATTTATATGACATATGCATCTCATTACATCCCTCTATAAAGCCCTTAACTTAGTTTAGTCATAACTCGCTCCGTTAACATTTAACCCAAAACAGTCCCGTTTTTCATACTTCAAACTATAGGTCGAACACCCCCTTAACCAAACTAACATGCCCTGTAAAAGAAACCCTATGCCCTTACATGTGTTGGCTAACTCTACCTTTTGTACAAAATCTTAAAGCTACTGTTAAGGCCTCCATATATATATATATATATATATATATATATATATATATATATATATATATATATATATATATATATATATATATATATATATATATATATATATACTTTTACCTATCTAGAATTTACTGATTTTGAACATACGAAAAGTTTGTTATGATCAAAAGGTCTTACCCTAACCCATTTATTTATCCCTCCTCTAGATCTTTTATTTAATATATAATCTAAGTCTCATGTTCGTTTGAAGGTCCAATTATACTCCTAAGTACCCTAAACATCTTAAAACATTAATTTAAACCCGACTGATTTCAAAACTGCTTTGACCTCCAACTGTTGTAACCTGTTTTTGACCCACTTTCCAACCTCCAATTTAGTTCTCGTTTCTTTAATTTGAAATCCAACTCAATTACCTTTTCAGTGGTACCAAGATCGCAATTTAAAAGTTTGTAAAACTCTAGATACGATCAAAACATTGACCCAAAAATTCTGCCCAGTTTTGAATGACGAATTTAATATGATTAACCTAATTAATCATACATAAACCCTAATTAAAACCTAAAAATGATTTCCAATGATAAAAACCCATTAATTACATCACTAATTACAGGTCATTAACAACCCCTAACCAAAAATTATGAATCTCGACCCTAATCCATCATATTAAGTTACATATACGTACATTAAACGTTAATTGTCATAGTTTTAGTGTGTACCTTAAATCCTAATTGAATTATTGGGTTTTCTTGCTCCTCCATTGATAGAAACCACTGAGATTAGAGTTATGGAAAGGATAAATTCGTTTTGGGGGCTAAAGGGAGTAATATGGCTAATTAAAACTAACTAGGAAGCCTAATAGTACTCAAACTGGGCTCCCCTTACTTTCCTTAAGCAAAATTCGGCCCAAAACCAAGTCCAACACCCTATGACCGACTTTTTTAATTATATTACTGTAAATTAACTATTAATTATTATTACCTTAAATTCCCTTAACTTATTTCAGCTCCTAAAGCCTCCCGAACCTCAAAATCGTAAAACTAGTCAAATTTACGCGTATACCATAAAAGACGTAAAAAATACAGTTTTATAAAAACTCTTGAAATAAGAAATAAACTAATTAACTAAGTCCTATATGACTTAAAACCATCCCGAAAAATACTCCCATGACTAAATACCTCATCTAAGACCTCTAAATGCTAAACCTTAAATCGTAAAAATACGATTTTCTATAATACATACACGTATACGTAAAACCACGAAATAACATCATCTCATTTCATAATCACTACCTTGTGAGATCATGAACATGAAATAACCGTTCCTCGATTTACTTATGAGTACCATATACCCATAAACGATATCCAAACCTCACTCCAAACACACAAAATAAACACATAAGCACATCAAAGCAAATATTTGCACAAAACACCCTAAACTATAGTCTAAGTGACGTACCCCAAAACCATGGTTTTCACATCACTCCCTCCTAATAGAAATCTCGTCCCGAGATTTACTCCTTAGGATCATACACACAAACAACAAATCACATGAGGATACTTGTTCTAAATGAACTCCTCTCATTTTCATGTGTACTTTAGTTCAAGTCTCAAATTACCACATATATTAACCAACATTATTTAAACTCATTCCCAAACTATTGACCTCACAGCCCATAAATCTCAAAAATGACTCTTTTTAACACAAATTCCTAATAACTGCTCATACAAATATGCATTCTCAAACCACATTTCCTAAATCTCAATACATGAAATATATCATGTACACCACTCAATTACCTAGGTAATTCTATACCCATAAACTACTGGTCTTATCTTTCAAAAGATCATAAATGGACCTATAAAACTCGACATCAACTTTTCCTTTTTTCCTAAACATGGCGCCCGTTACTATGGGTGAAACTTCCTACATATCTTTGTCACTAGACTGTAGTGGTTTCCTCCTTTTCGACATAGCATCTCTTGTTGCTCTCATACTTTCCACAAACACCATTACTACATTAGTAGTCTCTTTCACCAATTTTAGTCCACCATAAGGACAACTCAACATATCCTTCCATATAATGCCTCAAATGACCTTCATCGACTTCTAGTATGATAACTATCATTATATGAAAACTCAGACATTGCTATCGAGTTTCCCACCTCCCTCTAAATCAGTCATCCAAGCTCTCAACACGACTCCTATACTTGTAGCAATTTCTCACTTCGTCCATCCATTTCCAATTACCCGGATATACTCATGTCTAATCATGTTTATCAACCCCTTTAGTCCGTACCCCAAACCACTTGAAAATTCCAATTTCCTTACAAAAGTGACCTATGACGGTCTTTCACATATCCCTTAGTTAGTTTTATCAACTGTCATCCAAACCCATGTTACAACTACTTCCATCAAATTTGGATAGCTCATTAGTAGCACCCATACACTTCTTTTCTCACTTTCCTCAATGAAAGATTTATACATATATTTTTTTGATACCCAACACTTCCTTTATACGTACACAGTGTCTTACCTTCAAGGTCATAGTGCTCCTCATCTTGTCTCAGTTAGACCAAACCCTTCGTCTCTCATGACACATCACATCTATAACTCCTCATCCATTCGATTATCGATACTAAGCCTTCCAATACAACAGTATCGGTCAGTGTCATTCCCTTTTCCACACTACAACAATATTAGCAGCTTTGTACTTTAGTCTACTCATTAGGCTATACCAAAGTTTTACCTTCGGTTCCTATCTTGACCTATTTCATTCATGATTCGCATCTATCCACACTTCCTTCTTCTTCCTCAGCTAATGGCATACATCACGAGGTTATGCTTCCCGTCTTTCAAGTCATCTATACGTCAAAATTTTCCACGTAGCTTCACTTGTTTTCCTCACGACCAGTTCTCCCACTCCCTCCTAATAGGGACAAACTAGAGTTTCATGTGATTACATGCAGATCACACTCTCATCTTATACCCATATGAGTTTCCATAGGTCTAAACTAATCCATATTCTAAATTCTTACTCAAGTCTCATACTTCTATTATGACCTTGCACCTAACATGAGGTACTTTCAATCATGATCTTCTAGGAATACCTGGTTCTCTCCTTCCATGGTTCTCCCTAATTCCTTCACTATCATGTCCAACCAAAATTTCTCACTCAATTCATCAACTCTATGGAAATCGTTATTGCATTGGATAATGCATAATTGTCTCTTCCAAAGATCCTTCATAAACACCTTCACTAAATTGACCCTATAATTACTTCTCCACGAACTTATTCCGCTCAGCTTCACTACTCATCCCTTGATATTGATTGCCACGAAATTCGATCTTTGTGTAGTCACTCGACTCCCCTTGTTACTTCCACGAGTTCTTAATCTACCATGTTATGTAATCACTCCATCACGATCCATTGGTTCAACTCTTTGTAGCTCCACTCCGGTACTCGATTTGTCCTTCTTCATCACGAACCATACGGAGATTACCATCATAGTGCTTGTCACCTTTCCAATCCTTGCAACTTCTCTGACTCCTTCGAAATCTCTTGCATCCTTCTAGCAGCCGGCACGTATTCCTTTTAGCTCCTTGCTTCACGATGTAGCTCTTCACGCACTCTTTCTCGTCTGCATGATGTTGCCTAGGAACTTTACACTACGCAGTAGCTTCTAACTTCAACTCATCTACCATAATATTTCTAAAGGTACTTCAACCCCTCAATGGCTCACTCTTCCTTACTTGTTGTACGTCACCATTAATCAGCCTCCTACCAATCATTCTTTCACATCCATATTTTCCTTCACGTGTCTACTACTACCTTGCCTCTATAACTATACCAATTCCCTTGCGTGTTATTTGCCCCATCTTTCCATTAGTATTAACTTTCTACTCTACCCTCACATCCACTAGTACTTTCATCAATCTCCTAATGGTACTTCAACCGACTTCTCATAGCATGACATCTCGTTCCCACGACCAGTCAACTAACGTTACTTACTCCCTTATTCCCGTAACCAATCTAAGTTTTAAAACTCCACAAATCCTAATCATTCCTTCAACACAACCTTTAAACCAAAATACATCTCTCCATCCTAATATCTAACCATAAGTAATACTACCCAACTCTATCCTCTCATCCTAACGTTCTCACAACCGCATAACTAAATCAACCATGACGTGTACCAAAAGAATTCTAAATAATCGTGTCTCAAAATAAAATATAGGGTAAAACGAACACTAGCCAAAACCAATGTTTTAAAAACCAGGTTGAACCGGCCGGTTCAACCGGTTGAACCGGGAACCGGTTGGAGTGCCGGTCCGAATGTTAACGGTTTTTTAAGGGATTCGGAACCGAATTAAACCGGTCGGTTTTCTATAACCCGGGTTGAACCGGTTGTAATAACTCGGCCGGTTCAAAAAAATTTGCTCTATTTTCAATTAATGTAATTAATGGATTTCTTTTTCCAATAATAATGTCAGAATGATCTAACACAGATGATAGATCTGATGATAGATGATGATATTTGACAAGTTTCCATTTGTTGTTGAATATGATGAAGATCCATCTTTATGGGATGAATGGATGACTAGCGCATGAAAATAAGTATCCACCTGTGTGAATATGAGGATTAATTGTGGACAAAAATGAGGTGCTGGAAATGATGATGAATTGTGGACGAAAATAGAGATGGGAAAGGATAAGTTGGGATGTCAAAGTAAAGAAGATAGGGAAAAGAAATACGTAATGGTTTTTGCTTTGTACAATACGTTATCCAAATAAATATTTTCTAATTATATAAGTATTGAATTAAATTGGCATTATAGACATAAATTTTATACTGTATCTTGGTTTTATCTCCTTCAAAGTCTCACTCTTCTACTTTAATATGTATGTTTGAAAAACAAACCTATACAGTTTATAAATGTGTCATAAGATTAATTATTTTAAATTATTTTATTAGTAACCGGTTTGACTCAACGGTTCAACCGGTTGAACCGGTTGACCCGTGAACCAGTAGCTTAGCCTGTTCAATTAAAAATCGGGTTTTAAAACATTGGCCAAAACAACTGAAAACAAAACGATGTAATCCGAAAGATCAATGGAGTGTGCCAACAACAAAAGATAGACTCCTCACGATTTGTATTACCAAATTTCAATATCTTAGAAAATTTTAAATTTTCATCTCAATTAGTTACTTCACATTAGGACCATATTTTAACACCAATAAATGAAATCAGAGTTCGTTACTATCAAAGGGAATAACTCAGTTAGTGTACTAAAACTCACTTTATCTATCATCTCCTTTAACAATAAATTCATCTTTTATCTTCATTATTTTATCAAAGGTATCCACTAGTTAGTATAGTATAACGTTATTCTAACCATTATCTTGTTTACTCACATTAAACTCATTTCACTTGTTATTATGAAACCAATATGTGTTTATAAAATATGATTTTTTATTCATTTTATTCATTTTATTCTATATTATAATTATTTTATATAATCCGTTTAGGCTTGTCATAACTAACTATTACACGTTTACAAGGTGTGTTATTATTATTATTATTATTATTATAATAAAATCTTCCTTTTTACTCTTTCCGTCAATTTAAATACTTCTAAAATTTTAACTCCACTTTTAAGAAAATTATCATAAAATTTCTTTACCCTTTATATGTACCATCACATGTTACCTAGAAAACTAATCCATTCATTGTCAAGATTTTTTTTAACTTATTACCAATAAACTTAAAGAAAAGATATGTAAGTCAGGATATCATACCATACACTTACAAAATATTTTCAAAAGCATTTTCATTTAATTAGCTAGACTCATTTGCAAGAAAATTTGGCAGTTCTCATCAATTAAAATACATACCCGAATGTAGACACACTTCAAAAGATTCAAAACGTCATTGGAACTCCATCAAACTCCAGCACTAATAAACTGTTTAAACACGAGAGAACACTAGGTACGTTCAAGTTATAATAACTATTGAACGACTATATATCATAACATAACATCTACTAGTATATATACATCCGCATATATATACCTATTAAATCTCTCAAAACATACTTGTTATCATACATGTCAAGTCAATCGATCGCGTCATACACTCGTTTTTCCATACGAGTAATCACCATCTCACCATCTCACCATGCCACAACAAGGCATAAAACCCATCACCAAAACCAAACCATATTGTGTGACCCGATAATCACACAACACGACTATAACCCAAAACATATAACATAAAAAAACCATAGCCATATCATAGGAAACCATTACATAAACCCATAATGTTTACAAATACACAAAATACAGATCTCATCATATACAAGCATGTACTAACCCCTTTTTCATGCAACTATACTTGGAAGTCCATCGGTGTTGTGGCACATATATAATTACGTGGCATCCATAATTATAGATGTCCCCTTTCACCCATGTACTCTCTCATATGATGACACTTATAAGAAATTAGTACTACACAAAACACATAAGTCTACCACATATATACCACATAAAATACACTCTATATATACCGTATAGGTAAAATAAGAACATCTCATACGTCAACCCTAACTTCATTCATAACTCGAGGCTCAATCACCAAAATAAATCAATAACAACAAAATATCCAACATTAAAAAAAATGACCATAACCGTTCAGGCGGAAATTCGAATCTAGTACTAGTCGCAGACTCAACATCGGTACTATCCTATTATTACCTAGCGCACCTCTTCTTCTACGCGACATTGGTAACACTAAATAGGTTCCTACACTTCCGGTTCATACGTCGCATCAATAGAAAATAAATAAATGTACTTACATATATTATATATCAATAAGTAAGTATGACAGTACATAAATATTCAAAACGAAATTAACACTTAAGCACTCCATATACTATAATGCACACATACTCCTATGACACCTACATGCATGGATCCTTAAGCTATAGACTAGGCTACTAGACTAGGCAACCTAATTCTCTATAAACATTGTCTCTGATACCATTCTGTCACACCCCACCATGGCGGAATATGGGGTGCGACGTATGGATAACATCACAACAATAGCGTGTTTATATAGATAACTAAATGAAATGGAAATATCATAAATGGTGACACAATGTCATGAAGATATCACAAACAATGCAGGCATCTAGGTAAGTAGGTAATAGGTCTACCTCTTACCAAAGACATACAATTAACAAATAACAAACATATAGGTGTCTACAAAGTATCACTTATTCAAACATAAGTAAAGACTAAGAGGAAAGGAGGTTCCTCCAAATGCAATCCTAAGCCTCCCAGCTAGCCACTCCTATTCTTACGCTTAACCACATTCTCACCTGAAAGAGACACTAAAACACGTCAACAATAATGTTGGTGAGAGTCATAGGTTTAGACTCCAACTCCAAATCAGTTATAAGATGTGAATAACAACCATTAACAAAAGAACATATGGACAATGTGCTACAATTATGTATTAACAACTAGCATTCAAGATTAACCAATCACCACAAATCCAAGGCTCCAAGCCTTACCAATAACCACAATGCCAAGGCTCCAAGCCTTACCAATAACCATGGTCCCATAGGCGCCCATACACCTATGAACCAATCCCAAGGCCCTGCCTTGTCAACATCCCCTTGGTACCAAGTCAAACCACAATAACTGAGACGGTACGTGTCCCCCAATCCAAATCATAAACATAATCAAGAATCACATAGTAGTTAATCACATAAGTGTACACACAAGTCCATCATAAACCATAAAAACATTCACAGCATTCTTTATAAAACCATATAGTGTCTCTTCCATCCCATCTGGAAATCAAATCATAAAAAGACATGGGACTATGCAACTCACCTGAACAAGCTTCTCCAAGTATCCGCGCTCTAGAAAAAAATCTAAACACACAAACGTATACAATCAAGACATTAACCACATACCAAAATGACTCATAAATCTATGATGCATATATAACCTTATCCTACCACTTAACCCTATTTATATGCCGTATGCATCTCATTACATCCCTCTATAACGCCCTTAACTTAGTTTAGTCATAACTCACTCCGTTAACATTTAACCCAAAATAGTCCCGTTTTTCATACTTCAAACTATAGGTCGAACACCCCCTTAACAAAACTAACATGCCCTGTAAAAAAACCCTATGCCCTTACATGTGTTAGCTAACTCTCCCATTTGGACGAAATATTAAAGCTACTGTTAAGGCCTCCATATTATATATATATATATATATATATATATATATATATATATATATATATATATATATATATATATATATATATATATATATATATATATATATATATATATATATATATATATATATATATATATATATATATATATATATATATATATATATATATGTATATATATATATATATATATATATATATATATATATATATATATATATATATATATATATATACATACATATATATATATATATATATATATATATATATATATATATATATATATATATATATATATATATATATATATATATATATATATATATATATATATATATATATATATATATATATATATATATATATATATATATATATATATATATATATATATATATATATATATATATATATATATAGTTAGGATCAAATAAGAAGATTAAGTAAAATGAGAAGAATGAGAAGAAATCACAGCCACACATTTCAGATGCACCTACAAAGTCAGATGCATCTCCCCTTAAAATTCTCCTTCCTTTATGGAATTTGTGGTCAAGATTTCTTCTTATTCTTCTTATTTTAATTTTTCTTCTTATTGGATCCCTACTCTCTCTCTCTCTCTCTCTCTCTCTCTCTCTATATATATATATATATATATATATATATATATATATATATATATATATATATATATATATATATATATATATATATATATATATATATATATATATATATATATATATATATATATATATATATATAATATATATATATATATATATATATATATATATATATATATATATATATATATATATATATATATATATATATATATACTATATATATATATATATACATATATATATATATATATATATATATATATATATATATATATATATATATATATATATATATATATATATATATATATATATATATATATATATATATATATATATATATATATATATATATATATATATATATATATATATATATATATATATATATATATATATATATATATATATATATATATATATAATATATATATATATATATATGGGGAGAGTTAAAATAAAAAAACTTTTTTTGGTGAGAAGGATAAGAAGGATTTTCAGCCAATCGTTTAAAATTAATGGATAAGATCAATCCATATTTCTAACTAACTAACTAACTAACTAACCACCAAAACATGATTTTAAAAAGTCTTCAAAAAATTCTGAAAAAATTCCAAATTGTCGGATTTGTTGGTGCATAAAAAAGTTGTGAATAAACGTTTTTTAGTTTTGAGTTTTTTACGTTTTTCTGATGCACAAAAAACAAAATTTGATGCACAAACACGTGAATTTTGGTGTACAAAATTTTTTCATTCAAACAATTTTCAATTTGTTATAGTTTGATGCGGAATCATATTTTAAAGCAAAAAGTCAAAAGAAGTTGGGCATAAAAATGAATTCTTGATGCACAAAAAACCTAAAAAATGTAAAAGAAAACGTTTTTGTGCATCAAAATTCCGTTTTTGTGCATTAAAAAAGCGTAAAAAACTTCAAATTAAAAAAACTTTTTTCACAAAAGTTTTTTGCACCAACATACCCGATCTACTGGAACTTTTTCATAATTTTTGAAGTACTTTAAAAAAACATGTTTAGATGGTTAGTTAGTTAGTTAGTTAGGATTATGATTTAATCTCATCCATTGATTTTAAATCAATGGCTGAAAATCCTTCTTATCTTTCTCACAAAAAAAGTCTTTTTATTTGATCTCTCCCCATATATATATATATATATATATATATATATATATATATATATATATCTTTACATTATATATAACAGGAGGGAAATGCCACATAATCATCCCTTAATCCACATGCAAGAATCGAACTTATGTCTGCTTACTTGAAAGCAAACGTTACCAATAGTCCAAGTTACAACCTTTGTTAAATAATTGAAAATCAAATATAAAAACACACTTTAATTGTTAATGAATTACAACCCTTTATATATCATAAAGCTCGTCAAACGTATCTTCAAATCGCTAATATGTTTATCGTTATTCTCGTGATGACAACTGCGATACCCTTTCAAAACCCTAAATAAATAAATTATATATCAATAAACCCTTTATTAATCCTAATGTCATTTACGATCCTTACAGGTCATCTTCTTTGATCATGCATGCAATTGTTTGTGATGTTTTTTAGGGTGATGTTGTGTACTATTGCACTTGATAATGTGAAGTGGGGTGATGTTGAGAATATGTTTTGTGCGTTTCAAGGTGGTCATGGTAAAGCGATTTAGTGGTGAAGCCTGGTCTCAAACACGTTTTGAGGTTCATATGATGTCATTCTCGATCATGATTACTAGGACAATTAACATTATCGGTAGGTTTAATCCCAACACGTTTTGAGCTTCATATATGATATACTTGATTCAAGCTTAAATTCTTTTCTTTTTAATATTATGTGCATGGTAACAGATCATCAAACAAGAAGAGAAAAATAAGCACTGCTTATGATTAGGGAGATTTTACCCTTTGTCCAGCTTTGTAAATCAAACAACATCAAGGAGGTGATTAATTCATTTATATTCGATCTTTTTATATAGATAAATTTAGATTTAGTCCTGCCGGCATCCCAACCACTCTTCTTGCACTTCATCTAGCTATATGATTATTATCCAGATTAATTATTTTGGGATTTTAATCTTTTGAGCTATACTTGTGGGTCGTTATCGCTTTTACTACTATCTTTACATATGTACTAACTCTAGACCCAAGAAAACATGCTTATTAAAGAGTAACTTCTCATACTCAATGGGTTCTTGATTGTGTGAGATTCAACCGAAAGTGATGAAATCACTCTTGACCCTAATAAGTACTAACAAAGCTTAAAGCCTGAAAACTGGAAAAAGAGGACAGATAAAAAATTTGCCACTTCTGAGATCAAGTCATGGAAACAACTTTTACTTTGAAATTTAGGTATACTGTATGTGGCTTTGCATAATATTAGTTATCTATTTTGAAGGTTCTGGATCAAAACGTGCCTCATGGTTCGAGTCATTCTTTATCAGATAAAGTAGACATTCTCCAAAAGGAACCATCCCGATCACGTACTACCTATATCACCAGGTAATATAGTATCAAGTCTCCACCATTAATATCTGGGACAAATAGACAAAGTTTTTATTTGTTATGTAACCATCATTTTTTATCATCAGTTAGGTATCTATGAGACTATGGCTACTATTTCGCTGAGATGCGACTTATTGGAAGGTGCATCTTGCTGTTATGACCATGACAGTTTCTGCCCACATGATTACCCCATTTGTAATGTGTGTCGTGGTACGTCCTCAAAGGTGAGTTAATTTTAATCTATTCATTAATTCTTATATAAATATATATAATTTATAGTTGATGGCATTAGGAGACCAGATCGTAACAAGCATCCATCAACTCAACAAAGGCCGCAACTCGAGTTAATCAACTGATGATACTTCTAAAATCCACCAACGTTAACCAAGAAGCTTGGCAAGAAGCTGCTGACAAAGAAACAAACCAGTACAAAACCGTTTGTGGTCAGCTTATTTTACCCAAGCAACAACTTAATAACATTAAACATGATTTTGACATTGATTGGAAGCAAATTTGGCTTCTTTTCAAAGGCCTGCAGAAGCCTGATGTTCAGCAAAGCTTAACCGCACGAAAATAGATGCACTCTCCAAGGAATTCGACAAAATGAGTCAAACCCTCGAGCAAGTCAAACTTGCTTTTGCCAAAGTTGAGAAAGATCATACCAAAACAAAATCGGTGTTCCTGTTCTGCTCAGTTTGTTCCAGAAACTCCGCAGTACAAAATTTCTAATACTTATTAGTGAAATATTTGAGGTATGCATGTAGCACTTTTGGCGGTTTTCTATATCCATACGCATGTTATTCTTTTTTATGTACTAATTGTTTCTAATTTTCATATTTATGTGCCAAGGCTCTTGGATCAAATATGAATCAACTATCACATGAAACTTTTCGATTCGATAACCTAATGTCCTCGAAGATAAGCACAGAGCCCGAGTCACAAAAGGACCATATTACAGAATTAGCCATGCGAACCAGAAAGTATTTGTGAGAGAATTCTCTAGATGCCACTTTCACCATAACTAATTTACATCAGGTAGATCTATACATATGCAGAGTATGGTTTGTGCAATTTTCATCATATTCTAACAACTTCTGGTCAATATCTATATAGCAGTGAAGTTAGACGTGTCCATAACAAATGGTGTTTTTCTAATATGTGTCTTTTTATTGTTGGTTTACGTCTCACAATAACTTGGACATGATACGTTGAAACAGTGACTTGAGAATCTAAAGAGGTACATTGTTGTGTTCATCATTGGAATTTTTGAGCTGGTTTCTTGTGGAACTAAGTATTGTAGATTACATTTTCTTAAGTTTTGTGCCTTGAATGGTAGCAGACTTTGCCATTTTTTGCACACACATGGTGTAATGTTAAAAGTGTGACTAAATGACTATATACCAACTAATTTCTTCACTTGTGGGGTATTCTAGTAGCCGGAATAAGTGCGAAAGAAGACTCCTGTTCATTATGCTCAGTAAATAGTTGCCTTTTGTATACCTTAGTTGCCCGAGAAATCTAGATAAAAACACCTGAATGGCCATAGAAAATATAGATTTCTATGATTCAATTACATAAATACTAGATCAGAATCCTGCTTCTGAGTGTTCTAGACTTACCACACCATCAAGTCCTTTTGGAAACCCATCTCAAGAATCACAATCGGCAATGGGAGTGTTTGGCACGCCACCACTTGAAGCTTCAAGTAAACCCGATTTTGGTGTCCTTAGCACACGGCATCTGCATCTTCAGTCAGAATTATGTGTGGGAATCAAGGAGGTAGCTATTAAAATCCAAAATATATTTGTTTCCTGCGTTCTATTAAAATGATTCTTCCAATTTAATTGTCCACATTATGTGTTTTAAACTATATTCCCTATTACTGTTAAATATATTTAAGAAATAATATCATTGTTTCTGATCATTAAAGTTTTTGATATATTTGTGAAAGGGGTAGATTTATACTTAATTATCTTTGCATAGTATTGACTTTATTTATTACAATAAATGATAATTTAGTAATTTTTCCGTTTTGAATGGCATGTATTTTACTTGGGTTCGTGAATGGTATTATATAATCTTTGTTTGGAAGATATATAGAAGGTGGTACGAAGTGAGGTTTTGGCTCACAAGAATAAAGTAGAAATATGGCGAGGACTATATCAACTCAAGTTTAGTCCTGTTTCGTTGATAAGTAGAATTGTTTTTCAAGAAGATTGTGATTGTTGATTATTTATATAACTTTTAGGTAAACAGGGCATGAAGGGGGTATACAAGTCATTGAACGAAGAAGGCATATAATATGGATCCGCAAGTTACACCTCTTTAGAATGTTAACTTCTTTTAGACGGTATAACATATTCTGTTGAGGCTAACCAATGCCAAAATGATAACTTTTTTAAGTCGACTGTGATAAGGGCCACAAATGAACCTTGTGTTGGTAAAAGTGGAACTGTGATCATGTAAACTATTTTAAAAATGCTGATTGAATTCAAGGTTACATGTCAATTATGGTTAGAATGGTAAGGATTATTTGTTCATACTTTTCCTGTGTTCCTGAGAAAAATATGCTTCTGGTGAGATATTAGTTGTAGTTTTTATATGAGGAGCAAGCCAAGTTCTGATCGTTGGTTTAATGGTGGCTTGGTTGGGACATGGAAGATACATCCATGTTACTATTTGATCAAGTAGTGTGTCCATATAAGGGTTTGTATCAATGGGTTTTAAGATAAAGTCAAAGATGTATTAAAGTTCAATGTAAGCAGGTGATCCAATCCTAATTTCATTTGCTTTCATTTTGTATGTTATTTTGTCCGATACTTGTGGCAGAGGGGGTAAAATTCTCTGTTGAGGGCGAGTCTGACTGTGTTACAAACTACTGTTATGATATAAACTCATGTCAACCTGTTTCCAATCCAACCATGTTGAACTTTGGCTCGAAATTTAGAAGTTAGTTCGGCTGACCCATTAAATAACTTCTGTTGATTTACTGAATAAAACTCTTATGTTTTTGTGCATATGTATTCCTTTCTCTGCAGCTGTGATAAGTGCTATATGCAAATTGAAGGTGTTGTAGTCAAGTATCAAGACATCAAATAGTACGTAACTGCATTATTCTCTGTTTCTGACATAGGCTACACTGCTTATTTGCGGCCATTAACTCTCTTACTTAACACTTTCTGTACAAACCGCTCGGTGTAATTGAAAGACAGATATTTCATCTATATCAATAATACATGTCACTACTACAAAAAGAATATCTGAGACCTATTATAAATGGATTTGAGACCGGTTTTTCATATGTTCTCTATGAGGGGGGATCTCCATGTGAAAAGCAATGGAGATCGTTTGCAAAATAGAGCAGTAATTAGTATTTTATCCCTACAAGGTTCAGGTGTTCACATTTCGTAACTGTGTCACTTATACCTCTCTTATAGATAACGGTCTTTTTTTATCTTAGAAATGCAGGGATAAGGTGAGATCGATCAAACTGATCATAAGAATTTGATGTTTTCTATATGGGCTCATATAGCCCAGGGCCGTCTCGTCGAATTTGGTGGCCCTGTGCCAGATCGATTAAGAAGGCCCCTAAAAATGGTGATTCTTTTGTATATATAATCTAAGTTCTATGATCAAAATTTATCAGTGCTTTTTATTTTATTAACATAGCTTTATTTGCATCATGGAATGAGAAAGCAAAAATTATAACAAAAAATCAAAAGATTAGCTGATCAGTTAGGGATGTAAATACGGTAACTTTAGTCCTTAGTGCATGTATATACGGTAACTTTAGTCCTTACTGCATGTATATACAGATGTATCTACTGTAACTTTTCATTGGGCTTTTGTCCTGATAGTGTTAGTGGCCCCATACTATTTTTTTATCAGGTCTGATGGTACCATTCTTTACCAATTTATTCTTAAGATAGTAACAAAACAAAAATATAGCGCATATATATACGATAGATATAACTGAAATTGGAGGCCCTACTTTGCAGGAGGCCCTGTGTCGATGTCCCGCTTGCACCCCATAGAACTGGCCCTAATGTAGCCTGTAGGTGATGGGAGATTAGTGTCTACTACTCATGATGAAGTATGAAAGTTGAGCTTCTTGATGATAACAATTAAGTACATCATATTCTAGAGATATAGGTCAGCATACAATTTCTTTCTAAGTTGTCTCATTATATTAATGACCCTTTTAAGTGGTTGAACAGGTTACAATAAGAAAAGTAATTACCATGTATTTATGAATTTGATCAATTCATTCGTTGCTTGATATTACAGAATGGAAAATCATCGCATATAAGGAAACATTTATTAAAGTTTTTTTATATCATTTAACACAAAATTTGTTTTTAGACAGTGATGTTATAGCAAAAAAATGTGTCAATGGTGACACTCAATACCTCATGGCACACAAAGATAAGTTCAGACAAAAAATTTGAATTGGTTTGACACCTATTCCTGGCCTCCACGATTCTTGGTCTGCAATATTAAAAAGATTTGGCTCAACCAAACAGGTTTAATATAATACTAAAAACACTATTTCAAAAGAGGATTCGTTACATTTCTTTCGATAAAGGCCGCACGTAAGATGGGTCAGCATGGGTAGGATCGTAGGAGGCAGGTTGGATAATGGGTCAGAACGAGTAATTTTTGCATGGGTCAAGTTGGGTTGAGCGGAAGTACTTTTAGTCATCTAACTGAACTTTTTATCATATTTAAAGCTTGGAACCTCAATTACATTGTTACATAATGCCTTTTTTGAAGGTATTACTGATATGACTACTTCAACGGAAATTTGACGAAAGAGGTCACTAATATTACATTCAATACCGATCTTGCTTAATCGGCTTTAACCCGCGTGACTAACTATGGCACTTTAGAAACTCATCTTTGTACACTATTTTACATGTTACATGCTCATAAGACACACTAGAAGCAGGTTACCGCACTCTGTGTTTTGGCGATTTTATACTTATACATGCTGCATTTTTCTTAAGTAATAACTTCGATGTCTTGAGATCTCATCAGTTCCAGAATCTAGCCTTCCATTTACATAAACACGTGAAGGTTCTGGAGGACTACTGGCTCCACTTTCATCTAGAGAAGGTCTACAGCTCCTATCTGAGCAATCATCATTCGAGGTTCCATCAGATTGTTGGCAACACTTGACCATAATATCAGAAGCAAATCAATAATGGCCTGTTGTAAAACTTTAATAAACTCTCATTAGAAGATTCATAAGACTAGGAGAAGACTCGTCACTTTGCAACTTTCTTGACATCATTGTTACCTGAGAGATTTGTTAGAATAAGCAAACACTTTACTTTCACAGGGTCATCAAGATAGACTCAAAGTCCAGTAAAAAAATCCAGCAATGGCACCAGCATCCATCAGAAGCTTTTCTCTTAAGGTGACTTGGGGCCGGGAAGGATTATCCCCATATGAAAGGTGAAAGCCAACTCTAGAAAGAAGGTTCCAGAATATGTTTTTCATCTCCACTAATTCCTTCACTGTCCTCTGAATCAATAAGTTCATCAGGATCCGTAGTCAAAGCATCCTGATCATCCTCGAAGGTTTAAAGCTGAAGAAAAGACAAAAACAAACCTACTTAAGGGGCCCGTTACCATCAATCGCATGCTAATAACATTTGGGTTGCAATAGTCGATTAAAAATTATCCCTAATTCTATAGACAGTAGTACAAAGTTTTGGTTATGCATGTTTTGTAAAAGTGACATTTAAAAAATATATGCTTCATTTCCATATCCAGATAATGATAATGTTATATTTTAAAATGATTAGCTTTTTTTGAGTGTTTGTAATTCTGTCAATTGTCCAAATAGAATACCGTTGCATTTAAAACTTAAAAAATATTCAAAAACATTTCTTTCTTAACAATTTACTAGAAAAGGGATTATCAGACGTGAACATACACGTTGAGCCATCAAGCAAAACATGTACAAGTAAGCCAAAAGTTGGCACGGGAAAGGGAGGAAAATGTGGAGCCTCAAGCCGAACGGGGGATGAATAACCTAAAGACCACCACTGAATGTGAGTTGTGCCACATGAGTCAGTAAAATCACTCTTCCATAAACAATACCGTTAGTTCAACATCACTACATGTTCCTGTTGATCAAAAGGAAACAAGACGATAGGTATGTTACCTTCTACTATGGAGGTTGTAATATTAGTGCTGGGTATGATGGTATCTGATTGATCGAAGTGCTCATAGATTTTTTTTCAAATAATGTGGAGAATGGTCATGTAATGGCCTCATAGATGAACGCCAAAGGTTATGTTTCTTTCAACGGGTGTCCGTTGATTATAACTAATTCATGACAAGAACTATGCTCAAGTATTCAAGAACATGATTATTCCAAATCTTCACATAAAGTCATACATAATAATGTTGTTTGTAACTCAAGCGTAGGCTCGACACAGGTTAGTGACAACTTAATGTGTGAGAAATTTATCAAAATAACAAATAACATTTCGATTATTACGTTTTATACACAACCGTTCTAACACTTCTATGTCACTTTGAAATTAAAAAATGGAAAAGTAGAGTATGAATTGCTATAATGAGTTTGTCACCTAATGCTAATTACTAGTAATATTATGAAATACGTAAAACAATTTTCAAGGGATTAGGCTTCAAGGCATCAACAAAGGCTAAAGATGATGGGTTGGTTAATTCTTGTGAAGGTAAACTTATGTTCAATCCCAAAAGAGTATTCCCACATAAAGAGGTGTTCATTAACACCCCTAAATTCTATACTGCATATATTATCAATACATCATTGTAGTGTACTTTTGATACCAAACAATCCCAAATTTTACTACTATATTTTGTGTTTGACTTTGAACATCTATTTGACTATTTCTTTTGTGGGCCAAATGGAGTGTGAATAAGAGAGTACAAGTTTGAACATGGTTTGGAAAAGTTATAAAGATCGTATACCAATTTTTTTTACTAGCGTAACACTTGGTGCAATTCACCCACATATTCAAAATAGTCATATCGCACTTTGCTATAATAAGTTAAAGATTGTCAATGCATGTTTATTACGTGGCTTTCTAATGGAGAACAAATATTTGTTATTTAGTGATGTTCTAATTTATGAACTTCATTGCAGGAAATAGTGTAGAAGTGCTAGCAATAAGTGGAAGAAAAAGTGAAAATACATCATGAGACTTCAATGAAATTAGCTGAGAAAGCAACAAGAAGCATAGAAAGAGTAGATTGAACAACAACATTGCAAGAAGGAAGAAGCTAAACCACTAAACAAGCTAAACCGTAGCACTTTTTGTTGATAGATAAAATTGGGTTTTTTATATTTTGAACAAGGAGCTGCATCAAAAAATTAACATCGAGGAATATTATGATTCAGATTATTAAGCGTAGTAAGCATCACACTATTAATCATATCATCATTTTGTAAAAACCAAATTAAGTAGCATTTGTTGATGAAACTTCTCTATTTTTCTCGAATCCAAAGTGTATCGGTTAGAACTTTTGCACTATATTGTGCATATACTAAATATGTAACTAATTAAATGAAACCTCAAACAAAAGACCTTATGATGGAAAATGTGACACGCCACTCGACATGGTGATCTTCATCACATGTATCTAATGTGTTTTCCGTAATCGTTGGTCCAAAAGTAGTTACTCATCATCAGACCAAATTAAAGATTCTTACTTTTAATGGGTCTCTTGCTCAAACTGACACTAATAAACATCAAACACTTTTCCTAAATCCCATGCACCAAAGGCTTCTCTTTCCTCGAAAGCTTTATACATTTCTTAGCATGATCACTTGATTTTGAAGACTTATCGGCCTTTGTATTATTTTCATGTTTTGTTTAAACGTCTTTTCAATTTCAGTAATAATAGATTTAACAAGTACTAACAATTCTTATCTTTCTAACAATTCTTATCCTGAACGAATTATGTTTCTATAACATGTCAATGTCGCTAAATGTGGGCAACATATATTGACAACTTATGGCCTTTTTTTTATAAGGTTACATTATCTACGTGAATTAATCTGTCTTTTTTTAACAAAGTTAATTCAAAATTATATGGTTAGTTCATACTCATATAATATACTTCGTAATATAACAAACCTAAAGACTATGATTTAAAAGTATTTTCTAGAGTATATAACTTTTTAACGCCAATATTTAGCTAAAAAACGAGAACGATAATTAGATAAATGAGACCCTTAAAGATGCACATGTTACATAATCTAGCTCCAACAGATAATTGTTAAAGTGTAGTCCTTTTAACATAGGTTATTCTCCTTCACGCGAAAGAAATTCTAAGCATCTCTGTTTTTTTTATTTTGTGCGTTGTCTTGTGTTTTTGTATAAAGCTTACATATATTTATAAAAGGATAGTTCTCTAAAGCCTTTACAGAATTTTCAGTTTTGGGTTAATAATTAATATGCATGTGGATGTTAGAAATAATTCTTCTTTCGTTGTTTACTTAGGACATTTCAGGTCAAATATTAGTGATAACGATCAAATAGTAAGGCTGCACACAAACCTTATTGAGATTAAAAGCCTAAATGAAGGTTGCAATCTTCCTTAGTGGTCATGGTAGGAATACAGATGTATTACACACCGTGACTATGGCACAAGAAATAAGTATTGTCGGCAGTTCTACTCCTTAACCTTAAGGTCGGGTATAGGACTTATAGGTATAGAATTACGTAATTTTTACTTCTCGGTCGCGAAAAATACTCTAGGTGGGCCTATGGGATCCGTTTATTTAGGATTTGTAAGTTCACATAGTTTAAACATAGTTGGGATTTTATTTTAGTTGGATTATTGTGTCTTGGTGACTAATTTTTCATTTTAAAAATCAAATTTTATGTACTAAGCAGTACAAATGTTAAAAATAGTTTTGTTTGAGATATTTGTCATTATTTATTACTTACGTACGTTCATTTAGAAATTCTCAAGTAATAGAATGAACCTATCCCGAACATGGTAATAATCATTTTAGATAATAAAATGCTTCTCACGATGACATAAAGACAATATTAGTTTCAAGTATATTTTTTTTGACAATTGACAAAAGGTAAGGCCAAACATTATCGCAAATTGGTTTGATTCTACAAATGCTACTCTTAAAATAAAAATAATTAGAAAACAACAACTTGCCAAAATAAAATACGTAAACGAACATTATAAGTCATACCCGCCCATCGGGCGGGTTTCGCAACTAGTATATATATATATATATATATATATGTATGTATAAATATATATATATATATATATATATATATATATATATATATATATATATATATATATATATATATATATATATATATATATATATAGAGGCGTTATTGTAGGAACCGGTCTTAAAATAAAAACAATAAAAACCATTATGCACCGTCAGATCAATCATTATAAGTGAGATCTAATATTCATTAATTGGTTAATTGATAATGGTATTTTTGTAATAAAATCTTAACATTAGTGTCAATTAGCTCCATCACTAAAAGGTGATTTCATCTTTAGTTGAATTTTGTAACGTTTAAGAGAAATTAGTGGTACTCGAATTTTTAGTATAACTTTGGGACTCAATTTTATTTGAGGACTATTGGAAGGCTATTATCTTGGTACGTTTATACTCGTACTATATTTTGAAATATGTTTAGTTAGACGTTAAATATCTTGTCACATCAGTAATGACGTCAATTTGTCTATGCATATATAGTGACACACCCATATTTTTTTATTACATATCTAATGACACACTAACTTCAGTGATGTGTGTTTTAGAAAATACACAATCAACTACTTCATATAGCAAAAAAAGTGCACAAGGTACATTTCTTGAAACTATTCACTTTTTACTCGTAAATTCATGCTAAAAATTACAATTGTACGTACTTTAAATAATGTACTAGTTTTCATGTAAATGATTTGTGATTCGCATGTTCGCGTCTAAGAAACATCTAATACATACGTATTCGAGAAAATTAGAAATCAACTTAAAAAAGACACAAATAATACGTCTAAATAATATACACAGTCGGCTCAAAAATGCACATGCGATACGTTTTTGAAATTCTACAAAACCAACTAAAAAAAAATCTAACTGATATGTATTAAAAAATATACACAACAACTAAAAAAAACTCAAGTGATACGTATGCAAAAAAATACACAACCAATTAAAAAAAGAAACAAGCGATACGTATCCAAAAAATACAAAATCCCAACTAAAAAATAAACAAGTGATACATTTCGCAAAAACTACACAAGCAATTAAAAAAGACACAAGTGATACGTATTAAAAAAAGAAAAATGCTAGATCCACTTACAATTTCCACACAAAAAATCCACACCCTTATGTGTCAAATAATTATTGGTAGTTTATAAAAGAAAAAGAAAATATAATCCAATGTGATTGGTGCAACTAACATGTCACATGTGTATGTGAAAGTTTTTATGTAAAATGGGTGTGGATGTAGCATTCCTTTTAAAAAAATACACAATAAACTAAAAAAAGACGCATGTGATACATATGCAAAAAAATACACAACCAATTAAAAAAAAGATACAAGCCATACGTATAAAAAAATATACAATCCCAACTAAAAAAATAGACAAGTGATACATTTCGGAAAAACTACACAACCAATTAAAAAAGACATGGGTGATACGTATTAAAAAAATACACAATAAACTAAAAAATGACACACGTGATACGTATTCGAAAAAATACACAATCAATTAAAAAAAGACACAAGTGATACGTATCCAAAAATACACAATCTCAACTAAAAAATAGACAATTGATACATTTCGCAAAAACTACACAACCAATTAAAAAAGACACGGGTGATACGTATTCAAAAAAATACACAATAAACTAAAAAATGACGCACGTGATACGTATTCGAAAAATACACGATCAATTAAAAAAAGACACAAGCGATACGTATCCAAATAATACATAATCTCAACTAAAAAATAGACAAGTGATATATTTCGCAAAAACTACACAACCAAAACAGACACAGGTGATATGTATTAAAAAATACACAATAAACTAAAAAATAACACACGTGATACGTATTCGAAAAAATACACGACCAATCAAAAGAGACCCAAGTGATATATATCTAAAAAATACACGATCAACTATTTAGTAAAAAAACCACAAATAATATATATCCGAAAAAAACAATAAAACTAACTTAAAAAAGCCACAGTAATACGTATTTGAAAAAGTTACAACCAACTTGAGCATCACTTAAAATAGAATTACAAGAAATTGTACACATTTCTAATGATGAACTGATGCATAATATAATAATTGAGGTTGCTAGTGTTAATGAACATGCAACAAATATGTGACGGTTATTTATGTAGGAATCGACGACGACAAAAAGAAAAATGGATCCTAAGTGGTTGATTTTTTTAGACGAGATACATGATAGTACGTACTTTATATATGATTTAAAAAATTGATAGTTCTTGTTATTTTAAATAATTTGTTGGTGAAAAATATCTAATATATAATGTCATTGTTATTCATCGTAAATTTTGTGTGTGTGAAAAACCAACATAGCAGGTTTCAAGGTTTTAACTTTCAGGATCTCATGATTTCAAGACTAATGACACCGAAATAAATTGATAGTTATTATGGAAGAATAATAAACGTGTTTAAATTATGTCATAAATTGTGACGTACCCATAATACCCTTCAATTTATAGAAATTAATTTTTGTTCTTTTTAATTAAAAATGACACATGGCTTGTTTTTATTGGTTCTCATCGTTTGTATTTTAAGGTTAGTACTTACATGAACGTAAATCTATATATATATATATATATATATATATATATATATATATATATATATATATATATATATATATATATATATATATATATATATATATATATTATATATAGGTATAACTATGACTTGATACCACACCTCTAATCCATGTCATATGTGACATGGCACTTCTAAACCAATAGAATTTGTTTGTTAGCTAAAAAATCTCATAAACCTACCAAAAATAGTGTCCGAAAACGCAGTTTGCAAAAAGCGGGACGCAATTTGGAAAAAACCGCGTTTTGATACCGCAGGTATATATAATAGGTTTATAGTCAGTTTTTTCATTATTCTAGCCACGGAAACACACACACACACACACACACAAAACCCTAAAATAGCCGTCACTATCTTTTTGATCCTCTTCTTGATTTCCTGTCTTCCTCACATTCAAATCATCTCAAATATCATGTTTTCTTTATCATCAAATGGTTGTCAATCAAAAGATTGAATATGCGGGTCTAAGGAAAAACCTTTTCATGGATAAAATTATCATATATCACAAGATGCGTTAGTAAATGTTATTTTCCTAATGAAGTGTGGTTTGTGTTTTGCAGATCCGGATCTCATCAACCCTAATTAATAAAAAGCAATCGTTAGTGTGGTTTGTGTTTTGCAGATCCAGATCTCGTCAACCTTTGTAATGATTTTCAGTTATTAATACGGTTTGAATGAATTGATTGTGTTATTGTAATGATTTTTAGTTATTAATAAGGTTTTAATTGATTGATTGTGTTATTATTTGTTTTATATGTTGTTAACTTGATTATTGTTGAATGACTAATTATGTTAACTTGGATTTGCAAATCTCTTTACAGGGAATGGACTTCACCACTGATAAGTTGAGGTCACTTGTGAAGAAGTTGCTATCTTTGATTCAGGCACACATTGATGTTAAGAAAACTGACAACTAAACATTGAGAATGTTATGCATTGGATTCACAAGAAGCATGCTGACAGGTGTGTATGTCTATAAAGTCGTGTGATTTTTACGCATTGGGGGCTTTTTTATGTCTCAATCTATCAATCTTTACTAAGTTATCGATTTATGTAACAATTTAGTATTTTTTTTGTTTGTGCATTCCATTGAATTCATAAAAAATATTGGATTTCGATTAGCTCTCTTTTTTGTAAGAAAAATATTAGATTTTGATTAGGTCTGTAAAAGGTCTTGTATCTGTATAGGCTTACTGGCTCTAACTACTGGTTTGGGTGAGAAATCAGCAGAAATATTGGAAGATTCAGTCACTCCCATGAGGGGCGGTCCATACTTCTCTAGGTTACAGGTGTTACACCAGGTCATTTATTGGATAAAAAGGGTATGATTAAGTTGCTTGCAGAATTAGAAGAACGAAGAGCAGAAGCAAAAGAACGGAGAGCACAACAAACCTACGAGGCGGGGTCCATATTTCTCTCGATACCAGGTGTTTTACCAGCTGATTTAGATGATGACGAGGTGTTATTCAAACTGCTTAACTGAATATCTGTGTATGATATACATAGTTTTGCATAAGTAGCTTGAAGTTTCTTATTTCAAAAATAAATTAGGAGATAAACAGTTTTAGGGGGCGTTTGGGATTGCTAATCTGCATACTATATTTTTTTTGTATTGACCAACACTCTATTCAAAACTACTTGCTATTTTATGCAGTATTTAAGAAAACAAATTTGGGTAATCATTTAAATAAGCAATCCAAAACACCCTTATGTGTAATTACCCCTAATAAGTGGAATTAGTTTTGTTTTTCAGTTAATTGACCTTTAAGTAATAAAAGTTCGACTCACTATGCCCAAACCCTTGAAACAGGCTGTATGCTGCCTGAAAATGCAGTATGCCAAACAGGTAAATAGGCTTCATGGCTTCTTGATTATTTTTTTGTAGGTTTAGGAATGGTTACGCCATTAGGATGTGGAGTAGAAACTTACATGGAAGTGGTTGATCAAAGGGGAGAGTGGTATTCAGGCTTTTGCGGAACGAGTGAACCGCATTTTGCGGAAGTACCAATGTGTATGAAACGAGCTCAAGAAGGGTTTACAGATAATTCATATGATTTAACTACCCTATCCACTTTCAATACATCACAAAGAAGTTTTCAGCAATCATATTGGAACGCCTTTTAAACGTTTAACCATTAATATGATGTGGAGGTCGTTCAAGTTTCACTAGTATCATCGTTGGCATCGTTTGTGCCCGCTCCAGTGCTGGCATAATCTAAGCCTTTGATATTGACGTTACCAGCTCAAACAAAAATGGTTCCAGAGGTATGACTCTTCACATATAAACCTTTAATTCAGGAAATGGGAATCTTATTCTTTTATCCAAGTCTATTTCGTTTTGATACACCGCAGATAAAACTACAAATGAATGCGTTGTGTTTTTGTTTTGCTTTAATTAATTAATTGTTATTTGGTCGCTATGATAGGTGAATTGATTAATTGTATATTGATAGTTTGTATAATAGTTGTATTAAATACATATGGTTACGTTAGATTGGTTTATGTGATTATTTTCATCAATCCGATATCGATGTAGAGTTTTCGGACATGCATTTGTGCGAATTTTTAAAGCCATTGGTTTATGTTGCTATTGGCTTTTCTGTGGGTTATTTCTTACTTCTGTTTTTGGTGAACGCTGGTACTAAATTAATACTGGCAATGAAATTAGAACTCGTTAGAAAAAAAAAGTACTATGTTATAGCGAAGGTATTATGCATTATTGTTGGTTATAGGTATAAGCGTGTAAGGAAGAATTCATCAAGATTGCTTACATATGTAATATTATATGTTGTTTTCTGAATCATGTTACTTTTTAACATTTGGTCTTTAGCTCTTTAAATTCGAAGCGGAAGTTGCGCTGATGTTCTCGTGTTTATGATTGTTAGGGTTTTTAAGTATTTTTCTTTCATCTGTGTGTTATTTGCTGTAATCGTGTTCTATTTCTTTGTTATGTTACATCGTTTGTTTTGGAATTTGGTCTTGATGGATGTTATGATATAAACAACTAACTTTTACTTTTCTTTCATTAGCATATTTGAATTTTATCAACCATGGCTTCTGATGGTGATGCTAATGGGGTTCGTTACGCCCGACCTGATCCGACCTGATCCGACCTTAGCTGAACCATGGAAGGGTTTAATTGATGGGAGTTCAGTAGCGATGTACTATTGGAGTCCCGAAACTAATGTCACTCAGTATGAGAGACCTACTCCACCGGTGCCATTAGGCCCACCTCCTGTTCCTTCCGAACCCAAACCTTCGTCTTTACAAGCACAACCAAATGGTGCTCCTGGTCAACAAGCACATCAAATGTATTCGATTCCTGAGCAACAGATGCCGCATCAGCAAGGAAATAACTTGCCTCAGTTGTACCAGGGTGCTTATATACCAAACACAAAGCTACCAGCATCCACATCAACAACAGATGCATCACATGAGGTATATCAGCCGAACATGGCTCAACAAACGCCACAAAAAGTGATGCAACAACAGCATTTACAGCAGTACCCTCATCAACAAGATCACAGAGCTGCTTAAAACCCGAGAGACGATGCTCCACTTGCTCAAAATCAGCCTTCAGCTGTTAATTCCGTTTAAACGCCGCCTATTAGTCAGCCTTGCCAAGCTGCACAATACGCTGGGGCCCAGTTTAACATGCAACAACCATCACCTTATGGTCAAATGTAGCAGGGCAATTTATTTTTTTCAAACAGGTTTGTTGTTAGATAATGAGAAACAACCAAACACCCCCTTACACCAAAGTCTATGGTGGGTGAGATATCTGGAACAACCGCTACCCCGCAAAGAAACACATAACATCTTAGGTACCCCTTATTATAGATTTTTACTAACATTTGAGTGAATTTTTCAGGATCTGTAAACAGTTCAAAATTCAAGGAATTAGGAGGCCAAAAAGACGTTGACTCTGGATTGAACTCAGCAACACCAAACACTCTACTAAAAAAAACTAAACCAATGACAATTATCTTGAACTTTTAGGAGCTTTGGAACTACGTAAAACACAGTTTACCGATCTTTATGTTTCATGTCATGCTGCTTCAACTCCGTTCCTTGAAGCAGCATCTATAACTATCACCCCGAGTCTGTATGCACCATTCGAGGTATGTTTGAACTATACATAAAGGAACTCTTATTTTGGAGAAACTGAGAAACCCAACCCCTTCTTGTAGTTGCAAGAAAGTATTTTCTTGGAGGACTCGCTTGAGTTTCATGGCACTCACAAGTCTTTCTTAAAACACTTCAATTGTCCTGCCGCCGTCATCCTCACAAACCAGAAAACCCATTATTTCCACTTTTGTTGCGAATTCTACCCTGATAGTCACAAAATATTATTTTAGGCATCCAAGGGTAATAAAGGAGTCCAACTCTTCCTTTTCCATAAATCTTGGTTTCTGGTCTCAACACCTTCTCTTCTACATAATTCAGAATTCAAATATTTTCTTTCTAGGATGCCTCAGATTATGCATACATCCGGGGCCTGACCCACTCTTTTTTCAATATAAGTAGATTTTGCATTCATTCAGTAGATGTTTTCCCCTCCAGATTGTCAAAACATGATCGTAAATTACTGAACTTAGTAATTATTCCACCATCTTTGGTGGAGGTCGGTTTTGGTTGGGTCTTACCATGTGCGCAGGGCGGGAAGGTAATATTGCTCACTGTTAAACAATGTAGTAAAAACGAATTCTTCAATTAATTTTCACAACTTTTCCTTGGTTGCTATTCAGGAAATCAAACATTTGAACATCTTTTCATTTTTTAAATTTAGACAGGGCATCTAGCGCTTCAGCCGAGAACATCTGAGCCTTAGAAAGGGTTCTCAAGGATTTCCAGTGTTGGTCGCAATTGTATGCCAAACCAAGTAGGAGTCCATGAACTATGCTGAAGAGCATCAGGTGTGTTGCTGCCTGAAAAATTACGGTCTTGTGTCTTAAGAACTTCCATAGCTACCTACATCACTTTAGTTCAGTATCAAGACTTTTCTAATAAACTGGTGCCTAAGATCTTGCATTCAGATATCAGTATATTTAGAGTATGTTAAGCGCTTACGATACACGTCTTATCTATTTATATTGGCATCATACATAAAATGTAGGGGTATCGAGTGATTAATTTCTGCTAAACTTTGCAGTTTCCCCATTTACTTATGAATAGATCATTTGATTCGTATGTTATCTCAAACAGGTTAAAAGGAAAAAAGATTTGTTGTTAGATAATGAGAAACAACCAAACATTCCCTTACACCAAAGTCTATGGTGGGTGAGATATCTGGAAACCCTAAATCTAAATGAGGTTATACTAATGGTTTTTCAATGATAGGTCTACATGTATTTGTTTGGCAGTTGTTATTTCCTTTTTAACACTCCATGAATGTCGATGTTAAGTGCCTTTTGATAAAATGCATTCTCATCCACCTATAAACAAATATCAAGAAAGAACAGGTTGTTGTGTACTTTCTAAAATGTTATTCCTGTTCCTGTTGAGTTCTTTACCATTTATGATGTATATAGCTGATGTAATCTCATACACATTTTGTTTCTGAATTTGCTCAATGGAAAAGCAAACGTACAGTTGTAGAAATTATTTACTAAACCACAGGTGCAGATCTGATAACTATTTTATAGTATCACAAGTTTGAAGCTATAGTTTTTTTGTAGATTACAAGTTCAAATTCATTCGGTGGATAAGAAGTTGCTCATGGTCAAGCACTCAATACAATAATTTCAACATTCAGTAGGATGTTCGTGTTAAGAACTCACCAGGCTAATGTAAGTTTTCTTTTACCTTGAGTTTTAAAGTGAACTGATTTTTTTAAAATAATCTGAATATTTGGACACCAATTGGTGTCGTTCTTGATCAATGCTAATAAGGTTTTTACACCCGATGAATATAATCAGTATAAGTGACATATTGATATTTGATATTGTTAGAATTCAAGCCTCCAACTCATTATAAAAGAAGCATATTCATAGTGCTTATAATGGTGGCTGTGCCATTTTGCCTTATTCAATTCCCATAATAGCTGGTATTACCAGGAATAGAACTTGCATCACCTAACCATATTTAAGAAATTAAGACTCAATTGACACACTAAACTGTGTTATATATCCTGGAAGACCATATTGTGGGCCAAAGGTCCTACATTTGAGGATGGTCGGGGTTTATGCTTTTTCATGTGCAAATGGTGTGATCCCACTTTCTAAGGGTTAATTTAACAAGAAAGTGCTGGTTTTACCTGATGTGAGACAAAGTCTTGGATCTGGTAAGTAACTTAAAAAATGTTTGCAGGCAAGCTATTTGTTGATGTCATAAAGGAGGTTGGCTTGCCAATAGGCTGCTGAGAGCGGACATGCTTATTGGCAGTACTCACGGTCTATCTAACTGATAATATGTTCATTATTTTGTTCTTGTGAGACCCCATTTTCTTTTTTTAAACTGTCTTTTATATCACCTTTCCGTAGGTAATACTGGATCTAGGTCGTTTCCCACGTACAGAATGTTATCTCTTAGAGTAATCGGTTGATTAGTAGGCCATTCTATGATCGTATGTTGCAGCAAGATATCAAGGCATTGTTATGTTGTGTTACTGAAGGACCTGATGGTTATCCATTGATCAATGTCTGCTATCTTTTCGAACCAAAGTCGTTTGGTCACACACCGGGTAATGGATGATCGACTTGGTGATCGCCAAGCTAAATTCGCAGGTACATAGCTATTGGTTATTTAATACAATTGTTATGATTATCTCTTTGTATAAGAACCTAAAGCGAGTCCTTAATTGAAGTGTTTTGCATATTAGTTCTTACCTGCTCACCTAGCATAGTGAATATAACAAAGGCCTTGCTAAATTCACCTCAGATATAATACTCCTGAAGCACCATTCTAAACATAATCATAACCTTTTAAAACTGGCTCATAACCTGGTTAATCTGAATCATAAGTACAGCCCATAGTTTTTGCGATGTTGTCAACTTTAATTTTTTTCGCCTTTCCCTTTGATGTGTAAGCATGAGCATCTGATATATAAAGTTACACTATTAAATTTAAAATATACTTGCATACCAGTTAACCTTATCAATTTTCATCAATATCATTCTATTATTGTAAAAGACTATTACTTAACATTCGTTTAGGGATCTTATAAGAAAGCAACAATCTTATTTTATAACAGGTGATTCTTGGCATCGTTATATCTCAACCCAGCTTAAATACCATAAATTCACTAATATCCGTCACTTTTATAGGGTCGACTGGACAACCGCAAGCACGTAAAAAAAATAGACGTGAAAGGACATCCCGAACAAGTTATTTTACCATTTATATCTTATGTATCTGGGTCATTGTGTTACAATTACATTTATTCGTCATGATTTGCTTACACCTGTTATAATTACTTCATCGTGTTCTACCTTTTTGTATCTGTATAGGGCTTGCATTGGAATACACCAGGTATGCCATTACTGTGGCGACCTTTTTTGGTATGATGAGAGACTGAAAGCGTTATCAAAAGGAGGAGCTCGACAATATCATTGCTACCATATTTCAGGATTATCAATTCAACTCGGATATAAAGGTAATGATTAATGAGCCTTTTTATAACTTTTAGCACGTTTTGCTATTGATTTTGCAGACTGCGTTTGACTTTTTAAAAAATGTAAAAATAAAAACAGGGGTCAATCATACCCAGCACGACTCAATCAGACCTAACACGACTCATCCGACTTATTTTTGTTTTTAAATGTTCTGTTTTTACCCATTATGTGACTCATCATCCACCTCATAACCTCCCTCAAGTAAGTGAATCCGCATGATCCTGAACCCAAGTAACACATAAGTCAATTGAGATGGAAAAAGACAGCATGCTAGCCCAATTGAGAAAATAGATTAAAAGAGACTACTTGAATTAGTTAAAATAGTTGAAGAGACGGTAGTCAAACCCAATTGTTGTGATGGAGAAAAATATATTATCCGAATCAAGTTAGATAAATTAGTAATCTGGAGTTGTTTTGCAGAGATAACAAGTTTTAATAAAAAAGCTTGAACACCCCCTTAATTTATGTGATAGTATGATAAAAAAGTGTTACTTTGATAACTTTATGCACTTTCTTTTCAAATGTGTATGTAGCTTCTGAATCTATTAATATTTTTACCTTATCAGTGTTGATACATAGAAGAGTGGACGAAGAACAATGGCACACGGAACACTACGGAGACTGATGGTGTTGTGATCACAAAAACTGATACGGGTGACACTTCTGGTTCAAAAGTTCGAGCCACTGTTGTTCAAACCTCAACCTTTATGATACCCCCTGCTACTACTGGTTTGTCTCACTTCCATCTGAACACCACCCAAGATATAGCAGGTCAGGAATTCACATGGATGGACATGGGACGCACACAACCTCAACAATTGGAGGCCGAGGTGTTCCCAACGCCTCAGCTCTTGGTGGATTTTCCAGGAGGACCACCTTTGGTGGCGCACCTATGGCTCTCAAATCGCAATCTCATTGTTTTGTTAATGGTTTTATTAACTTCTAGATACTTGATTTAGTAAATGAAATTGTGTCAAAAAGCAACGGAAGGAAACAAGTGCAAACCCTTCGAAGTGTTCCTGATTCATAGGCAGCATTACCTGTGCATTGACACGAGGTCAGCTCTCCTGCTTCTTTTTCTTAAACATGTTTTAGCCATTTATTTGAATTATCTTTGGCCCGGTTTATTTCGTTTATTTGCTCACCCTATTATGTTTCTTCCTTCTTCTTCTGTCAGGGAACCTCTTATAACAAATATTTTGTGGAGGAATTTGCTGATACAGGTATTATTTTTAAAACTAATGTCTTGATAAATGAAAAACTAATGTCTTTTTATGAAAGGAGCATTCAGATACTAATTCTGGTTGTGTATTGTGATAAAACTACAGTCTATGTACCAAGTCACAGTCCTCCTTGTACTCAACTTTGATGGCATAAAACTTCTGAATCTAGAGCACGAGACTGATGAGAATGCTCTTAAAAATAAGAATACACTCATTTTTAATGCATTAGTCTTTTTTCGGGTAATGATTTACGCCTAGAGGGTGGTTAAATGAAGGGGTTGGTATTGGATAATGGTACATATAGATTCTCCTTGAGTAAGTAGTTTTGTTGCAGATGACATGAAACTGATAATTTAACCTTTTGACCCTCAAATAATTATAATCTGAATATTTTACAACCTATTCTTATGCCTTCACATGATTTAAAGCATTCAGGCATATCATCTTGACTCTTCTCATATATTGTAGCAGCTGCTCTTTTTATTCATTTTTCCTTTTTATGTGTTTTATATACCACTTCGAAGTACTAACTGGAAATTCATGAAATACTTTTGATAACATAACAAGTGCGTGAAAGAATCCAATGTCAAACTCAGGAAGACTATAAAAAGATTATACAATAAGGGGAAGCTCTGTTCGCATGTTTGTGTTTTTTATTTCCTTTTCTTTAACGTTGAGAAGTTTTAGAAGACAGTCGTTATTTGTTATTTTAATGGTTCATGATGCAATTTTCAGAAAGTCAAACGACTGTATGAGGGGTATTTTAACCATCATAGTTAGTCTGGTTATCGGATTCTTTATTGGAGTATCGTTTCCTGCATTTTCAACACAAAAGGTATGTTTGAACTTTTTGTTGAAATCTCTGTAATGGTTTCTTTACTGTGAGTCCAATATGCTGCTGCGAGAGTGGAACCGGCCTAAACTGTTGTCAAAATGAAAGAGGCATTTCTTCAAGTCAACTCGCAAAAATAATGCAACATCATCATAGTTGGGAAGCGTCGCAGATAATCCAACATCATCATAGTGGAAAGTCACGTGCTGCTTGCTGCTTTTATAGTATTGCCTTGTTTGTTGTTACTTTGTTATAATGTGAATGTTGTTCTGAACTTTCATTTACCCACACAATGTATAAGGATAGATTGATAATAGAAGAAGGGAAATATCATATTCATTTGCATTCGTTAATATCGTTTGCTATTTTTATGTTTTTGCTCAATAAATGTCTAATTTTTCTTGTGATGAATATAAACTATTTTTATGGAACCTCATTTTCACTCATAATTAATTTGTAGTTTGCTTAATATCAGGGGCTATGGTTTTTTTAGGAATTTACGTGAGTGTTCGATTCAGCGTTTCAAGACGACAAATTATATAAAGAGTACGTTTTTTGGTAACCTGAAATTGCCATAAGTAAACTTTCTTGGCCATTTACATTGAAATTTTTTCTTATAAATAAATATAGGTTTTTTTTTACAAGATGATGTAGTAAGATTCATCTCTTGTTTTTTCACACCATACAAGATGTAGTTTTTTTAGCTTTTAATATAGCACTAGCTAAGCTGATCTTTTGCATAATATATCGTGTTATCTTTTATGCAACTATTACGCAACTCAAGCTGTTTTTGCGCAACATAAGCTTTTTTCATTTCTTTTTTCGCCACTGGTCTTGGGCTCTCTTGGAGTGGGCTGGTTAGCCTTTGTAATGTTGTCATCTAAACAACCAATAGTATACAGTGTTGTCTTCACAGAATCAATAGTTTTCAAAAAAGCAATGCCAAATGCTTTTTTACCTAAAAGGATAGTGTTATATGTTATTTAAATACTTATGATTCTGAAACGAGCATCATATATATTCCATATGCTAACGATTATATATTATTTAACTACTATTGTAGTATTAGGAATATGTATTTATACCAATAACATCGAATATTTTAGAAAGTAATTTCATCGCAGGTAAAAGCTATACATTTTATCGTACTTATTTAAATGTATCAAATTTAAATACTTACTAATTTATCGCGTAACTTTACCAATGAAATTGTTTTTTTAACAATATTACCAATATTACAAGTTACATTTCCACGTCATTAACTAATTTAACTTAATAATCCATGTCACTGATAAAATCCACCGTCGACTACTAATATACCCGCATATAAAGTAGCAAGTGTTTAAAGTCGGTACATTTGAATAAGTATGATCGTATTGTATAGCTTTTACTCTTAATTTAACTAATTAACTTTACAATATTAATGGGAAAAATAAGTAGGTGGATAATACCGTGCCAACGTCTCGGTAACAAGTCACCTTATTGGTGAAGACGGAACAAATTCGAAAGTTCATTGTTAAAAGCACGCAATAAATTAGAAAGTGTTTAAAGTCTGTACATTTGAGTAACTACGATAGTATTGTATAACTTTTACCCTTTCATGGCAATGAAACTTTACAAATTTAGTTTATTTATTCATTGTCCATCCTTGAATCGATCCGACGTGTTAAGCGATAAATTGATTTGACCCGACAGGTTGAGCATGTAAACCTGTCGAGTTTTTGTTTGAAAAATCAAAAAAACACCTTGGTTTTTCAGCTGGGTACGCCCTGGTGTGTGGCCTCCATTATCACAAAAGTTTTATAAGCGCATAGTGATTGTAGGTTTGACTAAGTTAATTTTGGAGAAAATGAAATCTCAATTCATTGTTTACTTTCTCTTTTGGTTGGTCAAAAAGTTTCACTTGTGAAGTGCTTATGGTTTCTAAAGCCATCTAACGGTTCATAAACGGAAAACAAAATTTAAAGATGGTTGCAATTACGGATGATATGCGATAATTTCAACAATGTTTTAACCTTGCTCATCTTTGAGTGGATTTTATATAAGATCGAGCTCAACTAGATATATGTTTCGAGACCCCTCTTCTCTTTAATTTGCTTTTATATTTAAATTTTCTCACAGTTCTAAATGTTAGTATGTTTTGGTATAAGAGTTAAAACAATACTTTAACATGGAACAAAACACATCGGCTGGATGGCCAAGGTCTAAAAATATAAAACCTTAGTTTCCTACAGAACCGAGAACCCAAAAACATGTATTTTAGGAACGGATAACCGAAAAACATGTATTCTAGGAACCGAGAACCAAACCGAAAGCATGTTTTGATTCTGGTTCGCTTCTCGGTTTTGTTGCACATCCCTTGGATTGGCCAAGGCCTAAAAATATCAAAAATAACTTCCTTTTAGTTTTCTTTTAACAAAAACACGTCCCACTGTAAACAGATATAATTAATACACAAACGTACTATAAAAAAGATTTGCGAAACGGTCCCGCCCGTTGGGCGGGTTACGACGCTAGTATATATATATATATATATATATATATATATATATATATATATATATATATATATATATATATATATATATATATATATATATATATATATATATATATATATATATATATATATAGAGAGAGAGAGAGAGAGAGAGAGAGAGAGATTTATGTTCATGTGGTGAACACTCTTAAAATGGAACACAATAGGCACCAATCATAAATCGACATGTGGAATTTTAACTTTTAAGTAAAATAAAATTACACCATAAATAAAAGGGTAATGCTGTAAATTTTTTTTTCCTTATTTATCTCCCTATTATTCTTTGTTATTTATGTTTTCCCTCATAAAACCACGATCCTCGTCTCTCTTTCCCCATCTCAATGAAACTAGTAGATCACTCAAAACCTAACGCCTCCATAAGATGTATGTCTTTGTCCATTTATTGTTGTCATCTTCATGTATCATTCCTATCGCTAACGTCTTTATCTTTTTTCAGCCTACTCCCATTCTTCCTAAATTATAGCCTCTCTTCATTTTCTAAGATCTGCTCGCATGATCTTTAATTTTCCTGGTGACTTGTCACCATCGGTTTTAACGACCGAACCATCAGTCACCTTTTGAAAATCATTAACGAATGCAAACGATCGAAATAAGAATAAGATGCGTAGGATCTTGTTCTTGTAATGCGTAAAAGCAATCATTCTTAAGAAAGTATGTAAATGGAACGACCCACCACAATCGATACCATTCTCTCTTTTCTTTAGTTGTTTCTCATCTTAGCTCATGTTATATTATAGTAGTTTATTACTTATAAGTTCTTAGTAAGCATATCTTATTTTCATTGTAAAACACGTGTGTCATCTCAAAACATGAGATGAAATCATCATCATGCACTAATGCACGTACCACATGTATATAAATGGCTATGTAAGCCTATTAGTTGGTTTATCGGTAGGTACAATCATAGTCATTGTGATAAATATTTTTACTACTATGAGATTAATACTAGTAGTAGTAGACTTATTTTCTCGTTGTATTGAATAGGTTCATACAAAAAGTGTCACTTGTAGATCATTTTCCATTGGAAGCCTATATTGCA
Source organism: Glebionis coronaria (assembly GCA_025667525.1). NCBI lineage: Eukaryota > Viridiplantae > Streptophyta > Magnoliopsida > Asterales > Asteraceae > Glebionis > Glebionis coronaria. The sequence continues at coordinate 528,075,377 of CM046875.1, read as the reverse complement.
TCATGCAAGTGTACATAAATTTTGGCGTATCAAAAATCCGGGTATCTAGACGTATCATTTATTTTAGTCATTTTGTGTCAGTTTGAGTATATGTATCAATTCAGGAATCTATACGTATCAATTATTTTATTTTGTATCAGTTTGACTATATGCATCAGGCAATTTGTTCGAGTTGACAATTGAGGTTATGCTACGGTTATGTATAAGTTAGCACCTAGTCTTTTTGTATCATTGAGGGTCTTAATTTTATGTATATATTTTAAATACAAGATCACTGTCGAAAGGTTTGTTGTGACTTTTTAGTACCAATTTTTGCAATCCTTTGTTTCTTGTGTTGTTGTAATTCGAGTTAAAACATATCTGCTTCCACTAAATTCATTGCAGGAGCAACCATTGTTAAATGGGAGTCCTAGCCGGCAACTATGTAATAGGTTTTCATATTGTTATTGTTATGTTGAAATCACTGTTAAACATGAGTTTTGGATATCCACTTTTATACGATAGTGGGAACTAGCAAAATCTTCATATTTGTTTTGTGTCGATATTTATTTTAGTTCATTTCTTTTTCTTTTCGTGGTTATGACTATTTATTAAGGTTGTGACTTGTGATACTGTTTTGATGTTATCACTCTATTACTCTTGAGTCTTGAACGTTTTTATGTGTAAGAGATCTCACACGTGTATCAGTTTTTTTGTTATATGATGTATCGCTTTAGATTATATGTGTCATGTTTTAGTACAAAATAATCTACTCGTAATTCATATGTATCAGCGACTATTTTAAAAAAATATAGTTACATACCGATCGATGTTTTTACTAGAAGAATCTGATGTATTACTATTAGTAATTATTTTGAACTTAGTAACAGTAGTAGGTGGACCTTTTATAAAAATACATTGCAAGAGACTAAAAATTGCAAGACGTTATCAATAAAAAACTAGAAATCGAATGGTGGCACGTTTGATGAAGATTAAAATCAGTAAATAAGTTAAAATTTGCCACTAACATTGCTTTAAATTACAATACTGCCATTATCTATTTTTATTTAATGAAAATGAAGTTACATCTACCATAGTTGATCCAATGGTCCACAAGTGTACCTATTATATTCTACTTTAAGGTGTACACCCCAATAACACTCCCTTATATATATATATATATATATATATATATATATATATATATATATATATATATATATATATATATATATATATATATATATATATATATATACTAGTGGCAAAACCCGTCCGATGGACGGATATGACTTATGATTGTCTTTCAACTTTTTTTTATTTGTTAAATATTCGTTCGTAATGATATTTTTAGTATAGTTGTATTTTAATACATTTTCAATCTGGATGACTTGTATTTGTTATTTAAGTTTTTTATTTAAGAAATTAATTGTTTATAAGTTTTTTTGAGTAAATATTTGTTTGTATTTTTTTAAGCATAATGTTGGTTAATTAATGCTTTCTTTAATGTTCGTATATCTTTTATTTAATGCATGATTGGCATGGCTTTTGTTTTATTTACTATTTCGTTAGAATGCCTTAAGTTTTTTCTTTAATATATAAATGTGTTTTTCATTTTGTATTTTTAATATAAATATTTTTGGATGTTATTAAAGAAACGGTTTTAAATTGTGTTTAGCTTCAATTTGGCAGTGTCAAGCCATTTTTTTTATCATTTATAAAGATATTCAGTTCGTTGATCCATTCTCTTGAATGTTTTAAACAATTTCTTTTTTGTCATGTTTTGTAAAAAATTTAATATTATGAGACAAGTTTTTTAAATATAGTTTTGTTTTGTCATTTTAGTGCATATGATGTTTCTAACTGGTTTTCGACGGAGGAGTTGTAAGAATGTTTAAAGTAACTCTGTTAATATATTTTATGATTTATGATATTGAAGTAGAATCATATTATGCATATCCCCATGATGTGGTCATTTGTTTGACGTGAAATGATTAGTGATAAAACATAATAAGTCACGATAAAACAGGATGCGTGGATACTTCCTAAATTCAATTTCGATAAAAATCGTATTTTTTATATAGAAATGAAAAAGGTTACATTCAAAAATAACTTCTTAACTTTATTCCTTATGACTTTTTGTAACATCAATATATAAATTTTTATATATTTTCATAGTTACTGTCGATTTAATGCGCGTTTTAAAAACGTCGTGAGTCGCAATGGCTCGCAAAAACAAAAGGCTTGATCATGCCGCTACGCCACGCTATCTATCTAGAACTTCAGTTACTGGTATTTTTATGTGCCATATATATGGAAATGTGTTCTGATGGTTCTGAAATGAAGTAATATAAGCTATTTAGTTCTAAATTCAACGTAGGTTCTTTAGTGAAAACAATGTTCACATTTTAACGAATGATTAAACATTTATAGTTGTTGTTTGGTGCTTATAAACTTACAAATCATTTAAAGGTCATTGAGTTGTTTCTAGGTGTTTTTTTAATTTACACCGAGTAGGACATATTCTAATGCCCAACCCGATTACCCGATTACCCGAATGACCCGTTCAAACAAACCCGAAACCCGAACCCGACTAACCCGAAATCCGAACTCGACTAACCCAATTTTTTATAAGGTCAAGTTGCAGGTTAGTGTTTTCAAAACAAAACCGGACGTCACCCAACTCAATGAGCTTCTATCGTGTTTGGAAAACGTATAGCAAAACTATATGAAGAAAGATGATACGGGCTAGAAAACAATTTGGATTACTTTGAACAACGAATATATGTCATGTATATTTTTTGGTAAGCCCTTTGAAATAACAGGAAGAATGCGAATATATAATCCTAAAGCCAAAGAGTTACATCTGATGTTTTTTTAGCTACATTTGACATCTAGTTTAATAAGGCATCAACATCAACAATCAAATGTAGCAACCACATATAATATATATATTCATTAGCAATCAAATGCCAAATTAGAAACTACATCCCTTATTTCCCCTTAATTTTGGGCTTACCAGCTTGTTTTGTTATGCTTATTGAGCTGTTTTATTGCAGCAGGTCTGGTTTTGTTCTTAGCTACATATACACCTTTATTTCTCTCTTGACTTCCAGCTTCGATACCTCTTAAGTTAGCATCTTTTCTTTTTTCTAAATCTGCCACACTTTTCTGATTAAAAGTACCAAAAATGAGGTTCAATGGCTGCTCTATCTGTGGTATATTGCTGTTACCAACTGATGTAATCGAAGCTTCTTCAGACGTTTTTATGCATCTCCAAATGTTCACGCTTTAGTCTTGCAGCAACTTTCTTCAGATCCATTTGGCTTTTCCATTGATTCTTACTTAATATTAGTGATACTGATAGACCCCAAGTGGCAATAAACTAAGGGGTGACTGTTATTTAAGACATCGAAAAGTTGTCCAATAGTAGATGAAAAAAATGAACACTGTCTCGTTCCGTCACTTTGGGGGCAACAAACTTGAGCAATTCCACATCTCTCTGGTTGTATGCGCAATAATAAGTTCGGGGTTAAGAACTTTCATGTTTGCCAAATAATACAAAATAAATTTGACAACGATCCCAATTGAGAGTTATCCATGGGGCAGATTTTGATCTGAAAAGGGAAGAGATGAAAAGGAATCCGTGTTGCTGAGGTGGAATTCGGTTTGTGTGGGAGCCACTCCACCGGGCTCCATAGCAGTAGTAGGGATTTGCAATCATGACAGACTACGTCCTTCTTAGACCCCTTTAGTTTATAAAAAAATGAATCTTTGTAGTTAACTATTGAAATAAGAAATATAAGATGTGAAGAGTTTCAAGCAGTAGATATGGACATGTTATCTATCTGGTAGTCAGAATATTCTCCGAATTAATAAAATTGTTCAAATTCGACCTTAATATTTTTGCCAAGTTCCCCATCTTTAATGCATTATTGTTTGAAAGTCAAGTGAAGAAAAGTAATATATGGTTCAAGGAACAAAAATATAGTTGTTTGAATTAAAAACACAATCTTGAAATTGAAGTGACCTGAAGAGGATCAGAAGGGTTGGAAGGGGCGAATACAACTTTTCGGTCACGTATAGTAAGTGAGTAATCTACTTTAGCCTTGGTGTAAACTCTAACCACTATCGGCTGACTCTCATTGTTGAAATCTTCTTTGGGGCTTTTTTGGCAATCAGTGACATTACGCATGTGGATGCTTTGGTCAGGGAGCTCCGGGATCAGCCTATGGATTGTCTCTGGTGGGGTTCCTGTAAGCTCTACAACACATAAATAGAATCAAAACACACATTTGCGGATGCCAATATTTACAGGTAAGCTTAGAAAAATAAGAATCATGAGACCAGGAAAACAGTTGTGGCGTAGAAATGGACAAAAGTGTTGTCCTAACTGTAATTTGTTGTAATTCAATGCGAAGCCATTGGAGAACATAACATCACCTGTTGATGGACAGCCGTTCTAATTTCAGCATCCAACATGTTTCTCATTGTGTACTCTTTCCATCAGTGACTCTCCACCCGATAAAGCAACCACTAATTTCCATAAAACTTTCTAAATCTTTTATTTGAAAAATAGATCACTAACTTATTTTACAATCCTGAACACAAAAAGATTATAAAATTTCAAAAAGAGGAGATGGCATTTGAGTGTTGCCTATGCGTTTTGACCCGTTCAATTTGACATGGGACAAAATTATATTATGCCGTGAATTTAGTCTTTAGAATATGTTATTGAATATCTATCATTCTATAGGTACATCCTCCTATCTCTGAACAAAGATGTCAAAAGGTACTTAAGTTTCATTACTACTCCTGGGCATGATCATGGTAAACCTGAAGAAAAAATAACCGATCCTGATGACGGGTATCATAGAGGATGAAAAACTGATGAGGATTCAAGATCCTGTTATGATTGCTTGTAGCTGTTGTAATTGTTTGAAAAAATATACACAATTAGCTATGAAATATGAAGCCTCCAGGGTACTAAACCAGATAACTGCACAAGTTTTGTTGGACAGTTACCTAGCATGGCTTCTTAGGCACAATATCAGCATATCCTTTTTTGTCAAATTCCACAGCTTTCCTTTTTTATATTCCTTCACACACTGATGCTAAATGACCCACTTTCCACACATAAAACACTTGTCTTGTTGCCCAGGAGTATAATGGAATCAATGGAAGTTAGTGGCTGAAGATATTAAGCATCAATCTAAGAACAAAGAAAGCCGACTCGGGTTAGTATTCATTCTGATGACACACGTACCGATACATCACCCGTGCTTTTGAAGTGTGAGATTTATTAAATGGAACCACTATATTTTTTACTAATATTATAACAGTAAAAGAATTTTATCTCACTTGTCTGAAATTATTTACCTCGGGTCCACCCTACAATTAGGCTGTTGATACATGCTTCATAAGGTCCAGAAAATATATAGTGCGCTATTTTTAAAAACAGACTTAGATGTCCTATCTAGGGTTCCTGATGCTGATAGACTTCACCTCATCATTCTCGGCAGCTTCGAACCAAATGGGCATATTAGAACCAAATGGGCATATTGGATGTGTACCTTCAGGTTTGGCTTAGAAGCATGGATCACTTTAGGTAACGCCATTGCATCGCGAGTAAAGAAGACGTGGAAATTGTTTCCCACAATGTCACAGTTACCCTTTCTAGTGTGTAAAACTTGGTAGCAAAACCACGTTGTCTCTGATAGTTTCAGGACTTCCACGTTCATGGATGACAGTTGAGAAATGAACGATGGTGGGAGTTTGGACTTCTGGTGCATGAAGGAATCCGCACAAGTGAGATGAGAGATGTCATGTGTAACCTTAAAGAACACCAACTGTCAACTGCACAAAAGCCAAGAAGCAAGTATGCTTCTTGTGCTTGATAGTCAAAGAAAATCTGTAAGTTTTTGGGACCAAACATAATAAGTTGCACGTGATAATATTTAGTGGTGCAATCAGACACATCAACTGAACATTTGAGCTTAATTCACTCTTCAATAACAAAAGAGAAATGTCAACAACATCAAAATCAAAGTTCCTTTATGGTCCTACTTTAGATACAACGTCTGGCCTACTTTAGATGCAGGTTTACAAAAAAATTCATGTGTGGTATATATACAAAGTTGCAATGATAATATAGATAATATACTAAATAATGCAAGATAAGAAAGTAGCCTAATAGTTTTTCATTACAAAATTTCCCCGTGCCATGTTTACTGACAAACATCTCTTGTTGACTCGGTCCCAAAAAATCAAGTACTAAAATTGTATCCTCCGGGTTTACACAAGACCACTTTAGATCTTCAACCTAAATGACCAGTGACCCACATTTTCCTTCATCTATTAATTATCTACAATAAGTTTCACAATGCAATAAGTGAGCCAATAAGCATAGGAGGAGAGTCGTGGACTGATGCAGTAATGAATGGATCTAAATGACCAGATTAGACCCATTCATTATGAATTTTTCTAGCTACATTTGACTTACTCGATTAGTACTCTCACATAAGAGTTTTAAATCTTTAATTAAATATCATTTTCAATACTATCAGTTTCAAGTATTTGAAACTTATTTATACATCACAACAGTTTGTACCAACATACAATTTAATGATACTGAGAACATCTCATCTCACAAGATTCTCCAAACCATATCAACAGAGGGACAAGATGCCCAGTAAGTAAGAAGATACAGATCGGATGCATAATTGTGTATTAAATGTGTTACCTTTTATTGGATGGGCATCAATACACAAAATGCCAGCTTTGTTTGTTTTATGAAGAGGATAACTACTGAGTTGTGTAACCTCTCGATAACATCGAAGGGAGCCGATGTAGGAGAAACCTGAGATAGAGTAAAAGAAAGACAAGTGAACTGCATGTTTCTCACATTTGATAACGATATCCTGAGACTCAATAGCATGATAGATACTAATGGATAAAGTACCTGTCTTTTCTTCCTTTGTTGTGAAAGTGCAGCAGTGCAATTCGTTAGTTCGGTAATTATAGTAGATTTAATTCCTTGCCGAATCTTCTTACCATCAGGACCCAACTCATCATCATATGTTTAATAATTCATGCAAGTCGTTTTCATCACCCAAACTGCAACCTTGGTACTTCATTTAGTTCGAACACCACCTTGCATGGTCTCTCTAACTAAACATCTAGTTCATCATTAGAGAAAAATCTAACTATTACAAAACCGTATAGACTTATTCTGGATGCAGTAACCGCTATGAACGGCTAGACATGTATACATTTATATTCTTAGAATGAAGTTAATTAACATTGGAAAAATATTTGAAATAGCCAGCTAGTGGGACTACACACCTCTCTCGTGAACAAACGGTGTTCTTGCGAAATAGCGTCATCATCAGCAATAACTTGCTTCCAACGCACTCGGATACTACTGTTTCCATGTCTTAAACAGGTATTCGAGTTTCTGCAAGGCGGTTTCAAAGGCTCTTCTGTCGACACACAACAAACCGATTAACATGATAAAACACCGGTGTTTGCCACATGGGAAATCACGTTAGCTAAGACTAAAATTTTGGGGCCTATTTAAGCAACTCTCTCTATCTCCATGACTTGTAAAACTGTAATGAGAAACAGGAATGTAATACCTTATAGAATGTATCGACTGTTCAATCAGAATTTATCTACTGTTCAATCAGAATACTCTATCTCCATCTCCATCTAATCACAACAGTGATGTAGAATGTGCTTTATATTCTGTATCTCCATGACTTGTAAAACTGTAATTTGATAGTGTTAGATGAGAGTACGTACAAACTCGATGTATGCTTGATCAACCAAGTCTCTAGACTGTCCATGTATCTACTGTTCCATGCGTGTATCTAATAACAGCCCCACCCACAAACTAACCTTTTTTTTAAAAACACACCTTCAACAATTTATATATATTATGGGATATTCTGATGCTCTTCTAATTAAACAGTTGTGCAGAACACTATATAACTGAACTGGTCATGAATTCGTCCAAAGTAGTTTATAAGACATGCCCATTTAGAACCACCGCGGTCCCAGACTGCCAGTCCTTGATCAGTCTTACCCTCCAGTAAAGAACGACCCGAAAAAATGTTAACTTGAACCGATTTGAGTCCAAGACAGGCTAAAACCGGTCATTAAAATAGTAACAGTCCAGAATTGATAATAAACTGAAACTAATCTTAACAAAAAACCAAAACTCAAAAAGCTCCTAGACAGATCGTTTTCCATATTTTCTAAAACTACTTTCTTGTTTTTGTGAACTTTTACTATATTCTTTTTATTTGAAAAACAACCGCAAGACAAGTGAATATGACTTATTTCCTTTTCCTAAACAAAACAATAAGAAAAGTTGTACATCACATCCAGCGTCTAGATGATGAGACGTTTAAATCTAAAAAAGATATTTACATGTATTTTCGTTATTTGGTACAACTTCTGGTACATATACTCAAAAATCAGAACCAACAATACTTTTTGCTATAAGGTCAAACATGTAAAGTATGAGATGCTCACCCAATAGAAGTCGAATATTGTGTTTCCTGATGAACCAGAATCAGTGGAAGAAGGTGCCACATAACCCTGTATTTAAACAGTTTCATATTTTCGAAAGCATAGACCAAAATATAGTATGATATATTGATTGATGACTTGCGTTTTAGTCTTAAAAACCATAAGGTGGAGGGCTGATGGTTATGAAGATGATCAGCCCATTTGACCCATTCTCTTTTTAATTACATTGATGAGAACCTAGCAAAGTCATGCACCACTCTGATTCAGTGAGATCGATGAACTTTCTCCAACCCATATTCTGTGTTTGAACCCTTATATCAGTAATAGTTAGTATTTTGTTGTGAGGATCCAGATGATGAGATTTCTTTAAGGAGATCAAACCATGATCTGGATCATATAGCTTTAGTTAGCTGTTGGGGATACATATAATGTTTCTGATGCTTCCTACATTGTGAGCGTGTGACCATGAGCTGGCCGCTAAACCACACCAAATTAACCCATAAAGATTAAATAAAGAATGGGAATGCCTTAAATTTAAGAGATGGTTTTCATATTGCCGGATCCACTGGTTCAATAAGTCATAACAGAATTAAAAAATTATCAATTACCGCATCCTTCATAGCTTTTAAATAAATTAAAAAACCATTAAAGGGTTGGAGCTAAAATCCTTATTATGCTCCTATAAAAAACGATTCAGAAACACAAGAAAAAGATTGTGCCTTTGTCATAAAAAACGTTAAAATCAAATTACCTTGAGTAGTGGTTTCTCCTCACACCTTGTTGAGATTGAACCTGTTTAATCATCACTCTGATATAAAGCCATTCAAAGCTATGATTCTATAACAAACATTAATCGATCAAACTATATTGCTTTTTGATATATTACCTGTGGTTTAAGATCAATGAAAGAACCTGCAAAACTATTATGAGATTTAGAATATTAGTGTTTTAGGATCAATTGTTCGTGAGCCTTTTCTTCTCGATCTGTACTTTGGTATTAGGGGGGGTTTTATGCATTGATTTAGTACAATAAGAACTAAAATGATATCAGGTTGACTGAAAACCAAAGTACAGAGAAAAAAAAGACGTTTAATCCAATTAGGGATTCAATCCAATTCCCATAGATTGTTATCTTCAATCCGATTCCCATTGATTTGGATTCAAGGGGCTGATGGATGGATTTGTGTCGGACGATTAGTTGATCAACAATTTATGAATCTGATAATAATTTTTAAGGATTCGATTTGAAGTTTTATGTGTGATTTCTCTAGGGTACGATAATGTTTTTAGGGTTTCTGGGATTTGTAAGAGTCGATCACATACGAAACAGAGATTAAGTTTCAAAAAATCAATTTAAATATAACGTAAGCCCATGATATAACGCAGCCCATAACATGTGCTGACGTGGATTAGTGAATGATTAGATGACGTGGCAAATTCCTCCTGTTATATATAATGTAAAGATATATATATATATATATATAGTGAAAGGTTATTTTCAGACCCAAATAAATGTACATAACTGCGAGAACCACCTTAATACTCTTAACAATGCATATGTATTTTCATTATTATGTTTAAATTAACATTTAATAGTTGTTTTGTTGGTTATATATCCGAGTATGATGAGCTATATGAAAAGTGCACATGTGTTTTCTTATTATCCAACGAAAAGATAGTTATCATGCATACAAAACAAATACATGTGCATACATGTTCTTAGTGACCTACGACAATAAAAATTCATGTATTTCTACCTAATAAACTAACCCGATATATATACATGTGCATTTTAAGAGTAAAAATGTGTTTCTCGCAGTTCTGTACATTTATTTGGTTCTGAAAATAACCTCACCCTATATATATATATATATATATATATATATATATATATATATATATATATATATATATATATATATATATATATATATATATATATATATATATATATATATATATATATATATATATATATATATATATATATATATATATATATATATATATATATATATATATATATATATATATATATATATATATATATATATATATATATAGAATGTGGATCAAATAAAAACTTTTTAAGATTGAAAAAATGAGAACCAATCAATAACCAATAGGATTTATACAAATGACAATTAAATGAAATTTAATAAATAACAAAACTGAAAATAAAAAATATAGCTACAAGGGTACTATAGAAATTGTGTAATCTTTCGTTTATCAACCTCATTCCTTGTTCACCTCCCCCACCTTCATCTCTGTATACCTTCGCCCATCTTTTACACATATTTCATACCCATAAAATACTATCAAGATCAATAAACATATTATTAAGAAACTTTATCGAGATACCGTTGAAAGTGACAACCTATTTGCTGAAATTAATTATCCTAATCGAAAAGACGGAAACTCATATCACCATTTGAATTAAAGATCTAGATGGGTTGTACTCTTTTTGAATATTTTGAGATTTAAGGTGACGTGTAGACTTTCTTACATGAAGCAACGAAATTTATTCAAATTTATGAAAGTTCTAGTGCTAATGGTCCAAGATTACGTAGATGTTATGCATGTTTCACAAGATTTTGCTTTTTTAGATTTTTGAAGGTTTTGGTTTATAATTATTTTTCACGGCGATACATTTTCGTATATGGTTATGTGTTTTTTTAGTTTACTTTATTTTGTTATCAAGGTTTGGAACGTTTTCGAGAGATAATGCCGCATACTTATTTTAGATAAGCTATTTATTTTATGAGATAATGTATCACGATGCATCGGTTATTTTTAAAATAATGTATCACGATGCGTCATATATTTTAGAGGTAATGTATCATGATGCATCGGTTATTTTGGCGATAATGCATCACGACCGACGCATCAATTATTTTAGAGATTATGGACCACGATGCATAGGTTTTTTTTAAAGATAATGTATTACGACACATAAGTTATAGTAGAGATAATGTATCACGGGCATATGTTTTTTTTAAAGATAATGTATTACGATTCCGTTAGTTATTTTAGAGATAATGTATCACGACGCATCAGTTATTTTAGAGATAACATATTACGACACATCAACTAATAGACTGGACACATCAGTTATTTTCGAGATAATGCATCACCGTTTATATACGCATTAGTTTGGTTGTATCAGTTAGCGGTGATGTGTCATTTGTATGTTGTTAATTTATGCATCAAGTATATTAAGTGGAATAGTATAATTGGCAAAGATTAGTATGTTGGAATTTATTTTTATATCATTTAGTTGTTCGATGTATATGGTTTAGAGTATCATGATAAAAAAATGTGTAAAAATAGCGAAGTAATATGAAGAAAAAGCTGACGAGTGTTGGATGAAAAAGTTATGCAACATGTTTTATATATTAGAAATTTGTTAGAAAAATCTTAGTATTTTTGTGCATCAAAGTATTATAATAATTAATAATAACTGAAACGTATTATTTTATAAATACCAATAGACCTTCATGTTGTAGTTTATTACAAAAATGCCATGCATTAAACACTAGTCTCATCTAACATCAATATTAATGATCCAATGGTGGTTATTGATTCTTATTTTTACAACTTTAAGTTTGTTCTTACATTAACCCTCCTCTATATATATATATATATATATCTACATTATATATAAGAGGAGGGATATGCCACGTGTTAATCCACGTCAGCATGTCTATCAACCCATGTGCCATGCCAAGCCCGCTAAAATTGATAAACTAAAACTCGATATTATCATTCATTCTCACAAATTTCTGAAACAGTTAATGGCTTTGCAAGAAACCTACGCACAATAGATTCATAAATTTTAACTGATACTTCTTATTATTCAAAATCATGAACTGTAATCTAAAATCCTTCAAAATCATGAACCCTAATAATAGAGATACCTTTTTTGATTGTAGTTCTGTTGTTCATTGATGGAACGAAACCATAATAAAAATTATATATAAGAGGAGGGATATGCCACGTGTTAATCCACGTCAGCATGTCTATCAACTCATGTGCCATGCCAAGCCCGCTAAAATTGATAAATTAAAACTCGATATTATCATTCATTCTCACAAATTTCTGAAACAGTTAATGGCTTTGCAAGAAACCTACGCACAATATCAGATTCATAAATTACACAAAAACCCTAAATCGAATCCCTATGATTGTTAGAGTTACATTGTAATGAAATCATAATATTGAATTTGTTACATCAGATGAAGAATTGATGGTCTATAATCCAGGTAAATTAGATTAGGCATGCATAAGTTTGTTTTCTAATTGCAACTCAATCCTGATAAACATGGTGTATGGCGTGTTGTAATGGCGCAACTTGGGATACTCATGTTTTCAAGACTCAATTATCTTTTAAACCCTCAAACTACAAGTAAAGATTCTGCCTTAGGAATCATCTGTGATCATATTAGGTGTTCAAACTTGAGATTGGAATTAACTAGGGGCTTATTATCTGGTATAGTTTTAGGCTTATTTTTTGTTTAATTGTTGATCTAATATTTGTGTGGACAAGGGATTCAATGTTTGAAGAGAGTAGAGCTTAAATAAATGCCTTGGCTTGATTCACCAATCGAGTCTTACGTTCACTCTAAAGAATACAAAGAAAGAAGCTGTGTACATTAGACAAAATTAGGTGTATCGACTTTGACAATCATGTTGTATGTTGTATGTTGTAGTGCCAAGAAATGGTTGAAGGTGCCAAGGCAGGACAGTTGGTTCCTATGTCTGTATTGAAGAAGCAAAAGAGAAGCAAGGAATGGGTTTTGGCGAAGAAGCAAGAGAATGAGTTTCTAAGCAAGAAGAATGTGGCTATCAGTTAGTTGACCTTTTGCAAGGCTAAACAATACACTAAGAAGTAGGAGGATCAGGTATCATCATTTTTTGTGTTATGTTTTGCAGCCTGTTGCTACATTGGGTGGTTTGATTTATGATTTGTGTTGTAAATGTAGCCATTGAAGTTAACTCAGTTAAAGCGTGAAGCATGATGGCGAGAGAGTACTGTATGAGAGCACCGTCCCAAAGCTTAATGACGAGGAACTTGCGATGAATGCCATTGTTATATTATGTAAAGATGAGGCATATTATATGTCTAAGTGAGGCTAAAAGTCTCTTTATGTTTTTGAAGTTATTAGAATGGGATAATTTAAATGTTACATAATAAGATATACTCACAGATGGTAGTCATATTTCGGTTTAGGTGATGTTGAGTTCAGGGAATGGCTATAACTATTAGAATCCTTGATGTGTATGTTGTTGATGCGTATTATTCCTTTAAGGATACGCTCTCTTCATATCTGAACATTCTTTTTTCGTTTTCAAAACATAAAAAATTTCAACACATGGAAACTTTATCTAATCCTAGCTTTGTTTATATGTTCTTTTGTACACACATTATTTTATGAACTACCTTTTATAAAACATGTGATTTTATTATTTTACTTTGTTATATTTGCACAAACAGTTTTACAATCGCCAAGCACAGATACTCACCTTTGGGCATGATCTTGCAGGTGGACCTTTTTTTATTTGATTTTGAGGGTGTTTGGGATTCAATATTTATAAGTGATAATTTTCTTATTTTGTTAGGAACTAAGCCATAATCTTAGCACCCAAACCTGATCCTATCATATTCTTACTACATAATCTCTGTTTAGAATGCAAGCTTTGATATATAATTGATATATGACGGCAAAAATGATCAAGTAACTTTACTCAAACACAAGAAGCTGAGGGTGTAGTAGCTGATAGGTCCTACCAACCGCTACACACATGTTGATGTATGTGTAAAGATTTTATTGACCAGTGTTGTGTTTAGGTAGCTACAATATGCTTATTTATAAATGGAAATATGAATTATTGATAGATTATTCTGGCTTGAAACTTGGTTACACCTTAGGATGCAAATTCGGTTGACTTCCAAAAACTATATTAAGAGAAAGTATTTACGTTTTTCTCTGCACGGATCAGACTAATAAAATGTTATATCAATTTATGATTAGGTTTTTCTTATGGAAAAAAAAGGTGCATGCTTCAAAGTTATGATGTTCTTATGTAGGAGATTCCCAAAGAAATCCCTGAACGGGGTTATGCTGCAAAACTTAGTGACCAAGTCTAGGTAAGGTGCGATTTTTACGAGATCTTATTAGTTCAACATGTGTTTATCTACTGTGTTTGATCGATTGATTTTTCTAACTGCCTTATTTAAATAGATCACTTGGATGTACAGGGCTATGCTTGTCAGAGTTGGCCAAACTCGAAGGAATATGAAACCGTTATTAAAGGCATATTTTTATATCATGTATCTTCATTCTGCATGAACTTGCTTTAATCATTAAAGCTTGATAACAACTTTTTGTTTTTAGTGAATGGGGGTGCTGGAATGAGCATTGGGTATTGGGCCTATTTTCAACGACAACTTGAAAGTCACCGGTAATTCACTAAGAACTAAGAACTCGAACCAGGTAAGAGAGCTTTTACCCAGTGATTTTCATCTCCCAATAAGTTGAAGTTCTGTAGCTTCACACGTGAGAAGGTAGAGTCTTCCTGATTCAAATGTAAATGAATGTCCGGTAGAGGGTTACATTAGAGGCAAAGTACCCATCTGCTTAAACAAGAAGACTCAGGTAATTGTTAACTCCAGTGATAGACAAATAATATGGGTCAATCTGTAACCATCAACCTTTTAAAATGCTTGAAGTGACTGGATGTGGAGGCATTTGTGACAAGTTAACCTGCAAGGTTTGTAACCTGTAGTTCAAAAGATGTTTTAGCTAATATGAAAACTTTTTTGAAAACAGGTACTTTTTCATCTGTCATGTTTTAACCTATTTACAAAAGACGACCAAAATCCTATGTACATGATAAGATATGGAGAAGAAGTTAGTGGAAGAAGTGAACGAAGTAAAGAAACTTCTAGAATGATCTTGACGTGGTAGGAGTCGAAGTAAGCGGTATATACTTACTAAAAAGTGCCGCATTAATCAAGCAATTGTGAGTTAAAGTCGGTAATGAGACAAGGTGTTAAAGATGGCTTAGTTAGGTATCTGTTCAAACCAACAGAAAGAAAAAGTGAAAGCAAAGAGGGATGTCCCTTTTACACTTAAAAACTAATTTTTTGATTTCTTGTGCTTCCTGTACATTTGTCCTTTATACTTTTCTTTGTATGAGTTATTTCTTATTATCCCTTGAAAATATGTACATTCAAACTTCTAGATCAATAAAACTTTTTCACATTCACCTAATAATATGGCGCGACTGGACCTATTGAATTGTCTATTTTTCTTTTCATTCCATGCTGGAATAAAGCAATTCCTTAGTTTACATCATTATGCCAATGTGTGCTAAATACAACAGCACATACAGTGATCATCTGCTACTGAAATGGTTGGGCAGGGATCACTGCAGGAGTTGGTGCCGCCACAGATCCTGCTGCCACGACAGATCCAGGTGCAATCATGACCTGCAAGCCTCTACGTTGCCCTACTTGCATCAGGAATGCCACATCAGCTGGAGCTAATCCAACCAGTGGTAAACTCTGCTATTTTGGGTTCATACAAATTTAACAAATCAGTGGCAAACTATGATATTTTGCATGATTTTTAGCCATCAGCTTATTTTATGTTGAAGATTGGTGTTGTTCTATATGGAGGACAGGCTATTGGTGGACTTAATGTGATATTTGGTGAGAAAATTATCAATTCAATATGTTTATTTAACATATGTGTTTGAGGTGTAACTGATTTTTATAATCGATAACGTTCTGGCCAGTTTCCAAACGTATTGCGTTTATTTTGAAGATTTTCCCTAATATCTTCGTATCATCACAGAAAAAAAGTCCAATTTCTTTGTATAATCTGATGATTATGTTTCTTTAGCATCAACTTCTCCACATTGGCACTGTTTGGTTTCATGATTATGTTTGGTTTCAGCATCTTTCTACACTAAGTGTCATGGTATGTCAATGTATAGTCTGTTATATGCTTATTTTTTTGTACATTATTAAGATTAGATTCAAGTTAGAGGAGTTTGAGTCGACTTTAACCAGTAGAACTGTTATGAAATTTCTAAAACCACATCTATGTCTATTTATAACTCATAGTAATATTTTGTAGGTTGGATGGTTTCTGTCACAGGTAGTTATGAGTTCCAAAACATATGATATCTTAGGCCCGCTCATCTTTTTAGATGAGAACCGTGAAGTCTTGAGCATTAACATAACCATGGCTAGCAAAGCATTAACTAACAGATTTAATTTTTTAACAAAAATATATATTGATTTGTTTTAAAGGTCTCCTTTTCCTTTATTTAGAGC
Source organism: Glebionis coronaria (assembly GCA_025667525.1). Classification (NCBI taxonomy): domain Eukaryota; kingdom Viridiplantae; phylum Streptophyta; class Magnoliopsida; order Asterales; family Asteraceae; genus Glebionis; species Glebionis coronaria. Next base: position 528,058,519 of record CM046875.1, on the reverse strand, counting down.
CATCTGCATTCATGAGTGTATATGCTTAATGCACTCTTAGGCGTAATAAACAGGTTGTAAGTGACAACCAATCAGGTTCAGAAATAAGCAGATAAAACTGCATCAACAGGGACTGAAGCTGACAAGCGATAACCAAGTTAGGCGAAGGGTTGTTTTGGCTTCAATATTTTAAAGGGTTGCTGCTTGCACCGTTCATGTGCTAAGGGTTGTTTGGAGTAGAAAACCCCTTTAAAAAGAAATAAATTTGGTGCTGATATTTATGCAGAAAAATAGCCTTATTATTGCTCAAATTTCATGCAGTAAATCGGTGGTTTGATTGCTGAAATTTTTGCAAAAAAGTACTTTTGAAGTGTGGTTTGGTACAAAGATTTATGTGCAGAATATTAGCATATTGGTGCTGAATTTTTATGCAGAAACTTGGTTTGGTGATTGCAGAAATGGTATGTAGGAAATTTCGCAGTTTGGTTGCAGAATTTATAAGTGGTAAATAACCTTTCATTGATGATTTTTTTCGAGAAAGAGTTGACAGATTTGTTGCTGAATTTTTATGGAAATAAAATTTGTTGGTTGCTGATAATTATGCTGAAAAAATTAACTGTTTGGTTGTTCATTTTATGTTGTTCGGTTTCTGATTTATGCTCTTTTAGTTGCTGAACTTTTTATAGCAAATTGGCTATTTGGTCGTTGAATTTTGTGTAGAAAATTGCCTTCAAAAGGCTGTTTGGAACTAAGATTTTTTTTCCAGAAAACATTGGCATTTTGGTGCTGAGTTTTTATACAAAAACTTGGTTGTTTGTTTGCTGAATATTGGGCAGAAAAGTACCTCCAAAAGGCTGTTTGGTCGTAAAATTTTATGCTAAAAATTGGCATTGTAGTTGATGAATTTTCTAATGCCACAAATTGGGTCTTTTGGTTGCTGAAATTGTGTGCAGTAAATTGACGTTAAAGGGCTATTTGGTTACTGAATATTTATAAAAAAGTAGTTTATTAAACGTTGTTTGTTGCATAAAAATGACTTTAAGGTGTTGTTTGTTTGCTGAAATTTGTGTACTAAAAAGTGATTTTATAGGTATGTTTTGCTGCTGATTTTTTATGCAGGAAAACCATCATTATGGATGCTGATTTTTGTGTATAAAACATCATTTCGGGTTTTGGTTTAATACATGAAAATTTCTATTTTGGGTGCTGATTTATTAAGCAGAAAAATTGGCATTTTGGTTGCTGTTTTTTTTCTTTATTCTTTTTTGCATAATTTCCTGGTGCCTTATAAGTTGATCGAGTGAGCTAATATGAAGGTGTTTTTTTTGAACGAAATGAAGGTGTTTTATTGAGTATTGGAACATTGAGTTTAATGTGCCTACTGCATATGTTTATAAAAAGGAGTCCGTTTCCTTCTAACTTATTTTCACATGAGTAGTTTACTTTGTCGTTTTTTATAAGTTTAGCTAAAAAGGTTTTTATAATCAGTTGAGAGACCATAGTTCTTTAAATAATCAAATATCTAGATCAACCTTTATATCCAATATAGCTATACTTTTAAGCAATGTTTTCCAACCCGATTCTGGTCGGAAAAACAGGTCATTTTAATCCGGGTTTTACATTTTCGAAACCCGGCTTGACCCGCCGGGTTTAGAGTGGCCCGGGTCAGGTTTTTGTGACCCGGCCGGGTTTCGATTTTTTCAGGTTTTTTTTTTTCAAAAAATATATAATTTTTACGTATTTGTGATGAAATTTTATTTTTACATATTATATTGGTTGGTAAACAATTTATATATTTAATATACGGAAATTTTTATGATTTTAATATATAAATTTTGCTAATTATTAAAAATATGATTTTTTTTATTTTTTTTTTAAACCGGGTTAACCTAGGTTGACCCGGACCTGATGACTCAACCGAATCGATTCAAAAAACAGGTTTCAAAATATTGCTTTTAAGCGTAATAGTTCCAACAATTCAGTCAAATATAACCCAATACATTTCATCTCATTAAGGACAAAAGCTTTAGCATAAAAATTTCGAATTTGTGTGATCCACGCAAATAATTGTTGTTTTTCTAATAAAAACTGTCCCAAAAGCGAAAATTTGCTAAGAAAGTGCGAAAGACCTAAAATTCACATCCTTCATCATGTCATTTGTTTACTTACAATTTAACATATATGCAATAGCCCCAATCATATTCATTCGATCTTTCATTGGAAATAAAAAAAACCCATTTTAGACCATTAAAAAAGATATCTTACAAACGGTAAACCGATAAGCAACAAAAAATACACTATCAAAACAAATTAAATCATCTTTCTATAGAGAGGCACATGTATACACTTTTGACGAATTTATTTTTTCAATATTTTTTTTCAACCACGCTTGGGAAAATCATATATGGTTCATATCACGAATACGAATCATAAATGATTTTTCCAAAACATATATGATTTCAAAAGTTTATATATGATTCGTGATACAAATCATATACATTGAAAGTATATACATGTGCACATAGATAGAAAGATAATTTAATTTGTGTCGCGGTGATATATTTTGTTTTACTTAACAGTTAACGACTTGTGAGATAATTTATTTAAAGGATGAAAGTGACTGTTAGATGAATAAAATGAATTGATGGGATTGATTCATTGGGTCTATGCTAAGTATTTGGTTTAAATAGAGCTTTTTTGGCTACTTAGTAATATAACAAGGGGTAAAAGTTGTAAAATACCACTGTACTTATTAAAATGTACTGATTTTAAACACTTACTAATTAATCTCGAGACTTTCCCATTGGACTTTCAAATTTATTCCGACTATACCAATGTAAGCCTAAAATGACTATACTACCCTTAAAATAACTAATATACCCTTTAAAAAATACGATTCTTCAAAGGATAGTATTAGTCATTTTTAAAGGTAAAATAGTCATTTCAGGCTTATAATGGTATAGTCGAAACAAATTTAAAAGTACAAGGGTAAAGTTCCGAGATTAATTAGTAAGTATTTAAAGTCGGCACATTTTAATAAGTAAAATGGTATTTTATAACTTTTACCCAATTACAAGACGTAAATATTTTGACAATCATTGCCACTATGCTTAAAAAAATTTGTAAAATAGACAACTTTTTATCATAAATATTTATCTAAATAAAAAATATAAACGATAACTAAAAGTCATGCCCACCCATAGATCATCACAACAAACAACAACACACTTCATAATATACTTGGTGATATAACCAACACAAATAATTCAATAAACAATCATATTATACTTAAAATTTTTACCTAAAAAATGTAAGCGAAAATTAAAAGTCACAACAAATAGTAACACAATTCACAATATACTTAGTAATATAACCGACAGAATAATGCAATGCTTAAAATTACAAACATATATTTACCTTAATAAAATACGTAAACGATAGTTCAAAGTCATACCCGCTCATCGAGCATAAAAAACAACCACAAAACCGTCTTACACAATATGCTAAAAAAAGTCAAGGGATGACTCATACTATGCTTAAAAATATAATTTACATGTCTATTTACGTAAAAAAAAAACATAAAAGATAATCAGAAGTCATACCCGCCCATCGGGCGGGTTTTGAAACTAGTATATATATATATATATATATATATATATATATATATATATATATATATATATATATATATATATATATATATATATATATATATACTTTTACCTATCCAGAATTTACTGATTTTGAACATACGAAAAGTTTGTTATGATCAAAAGGTCTTACCCTAACCCATTTGTTTATCCCTCCTCCAGATCTTTTATTTAATATGTAATCTAAGTCTCATGTTCGTTTGAAGGTCCAATTATACTCCTAAGTACCCTAAACATCTTAAAACATTAATTTAAATCCGAATGATTTCAAAACTGCTTTGACCTCCAACTGTTGTAACCTATTTTTAACCCACTTCCCGACCTCCAATTTAGTTCTCGTTTCTTGCATTTGAAAGCCAACTTAAGTACCTTTTCAGGGGTACCAAGATCGCAATTTAAAAGTTTGTAAAACTCTAGATACGATCAAAACAATGACTCAAAAATTCTGCCCAGTCTTTAATGACGAATTTAATATGATTAACCTAATTAATCATACATAAACCCTAGTTAAAACCTAAAAACGATTTCCAATGATAAAGACCCATTAATTACATCACTAATTACAGATCGTTAACAAATCCTAACAAAAAATTATGAATCTCAACCCTAATCCGTCATATTAAGTTACATATACGTAAATTAAACGTTAAATGTCATAGTTTTAGTGTGTACCTTAAACCCTAATTGAATTATTGGGTTTTCTTGCTCCTCCATTGATAGAAACCACTGAGATTAGAGTTATGGAAAGGATAAATTCGGTTTTGGGGCTAAAGGGAGTAATATGGGTAATTAAAACTAACCAGGAAGCCTAATAGTACTCAAACTGGGCTCCCCTTACTTTCCTTAAGCAAAATTCGGACAAAACCAAGTCCAACACACTATAACCGACTTTTTTAATTATATTACTGTAAATTAACTATTAATTATTATTACCTTAAATTCCCTTAATTTATTTCAGCTCCCATGTATATATATATATATATATATATATATATATATATATATATATATAACTTTTAAGTAAAATAAAATTACACCATAAATAAAAGGGTAGTGCTGTAAATTTCTTTTTCCTTATTTATCTCCCTATTATTCTTTGTTATTTATGTTTTCCCTCATAAAACCACGATCCTCGTCTCTCTTTCCCCATCTCAATGAAACCAGTAGATCACTCAAAACCTAACGCCTCCATAAGATGTATGTCTTTGTCCATTTATTGTTGTCATCTTCATGTATCATTCCTATCGCTAACGTCTTTATCTTTTTCAGCCTACTCCCATTCTTCCTAAATTATAGCCTCTCTTCATTTTCTAAGATCTGCGCGCATGATCTTTAATTTTCCCGGTGACTTGTCACCATCGGTTTTAACGACCGAACCATCAATCACCTTTTGAAAATCATTAACGAATGCAAACGATCGAAATAAGAATAAGATGCGTAGGATCTTGTGCTTGTAATGCGTAAAAGCAATCATTCTTAAGAAAGTATGTAAATGGAACGACCCACCACAACCGATACCATTCTCTCTTTTCTTTAGTTTTTTCTCATCTTAGATCATGTTATATTATAGTAGTTTATTACTTATAAGTTCTTAGTAAGCATATCTTATTTTCATTGTAAAACATGTGTGTCATCTCAAAACATGAGATGAAATCATCATCATGCACTAATGCACGTACCACATGTATATAAATGGCTATGTAAGCCTATTAGTTGGTTTATCGGTAGGTACAATCATAGTCATTGTGATAAATATTTTTACTACTATGAGATTAATACTAGTAGTAGACTTATTTTCTCGTTGTATTGAATAGGTTCATACAAAAAGTGTCACTTGTAGATCATTTTCCATTGGAAGCCTATATTGCATCATGCAAGTGTACATAAATTTTGGCGTATCAAAAATCCGGGTATCTAGACGTATCATTTATTTTAGTCATTTTGTGTTAGTTTGAGTATATGTATCAATTCAGGAATCTATACGTATCAATTATTTTATTTTGTATCAGTTTGACTATATGCATTAGGCAATTTGTTCGAGTTGACAATTGAGGTTATGCTACGGTTATGTATAAGTTAGCACCTAGTATTTTTGTATCATAGAGGGTCTTAATTTTATGTATATATTTTAAATACAAGATCACTGTCGAAAGGTTTGTTGTGACTTTTTAGTACCAATTTTTGCAATCCGTTGTTTCTTGTGTTGTTGTAATTCGAGTTAAAACATAACCGCTTCCACTAAATTCATTGCAGGAGCAACCATTGTGAAATGGGAGTCCTAGCCGGCAACTATATAATAGGTTTTCATATTGTTATTGTTATGTTGAAATCACTGTTAAACATGAGTTTTAGATATCCGCTTTTATACGATAGTGGGAACTAGCAAAATCTTCATATTTGTTTTGTGTCGATATTTATTTTAGTTCATTTCTTTTTCTTTTCGTGGTTATGACTATTTATTGAGGTTGTGACTTGTGATACTGTTTTGATTTTATCACTTTATTACTCTTGAGTCTTGAACGTTTTTATGTGTAAGAGATCTCACATGTGTATCAGTTTTTTGTTATATGATGTATCGCTTTAGATTATATGTGTCATGTTTTAGTACAAAATAATCTACTCGTAATTCATATGTATCAGCGACTATTTTAAAAAAATATAGTTACATACCGATCGATGTTTTTACTAGAAGAATCTGATGTATTACTAGTAGTAATTATTTTGAACTTAGTAACAGTAGTAGGTGGACCCTTTATAAAAGTACATTGCAAGGGACTAAAAATTGCAAGACGTTATCAATAAAAAACTAGAAATCGAATGGTGGCACATTTGATGAAGATTAAAATCAGTAAATAAGTTAAAATTTGCCACTAACATTGCTTTAAATTACAATACTGCCATTATCTATTTTTACTTAATGAAAATGAAGTTACATCTACCATAGTTGATCCAATGGTCCACAAGTGTACCTATTATATTCTACTTTAAGGTGTACACCACAATAACACTCCCCTATATATATATATATATATATATATATATATATATATATATATATATATATAGGGTGGTTAATGTAAATTAGTGTCTTAATGTAAGTTAGTGTAGAAAGCAATCTTGACTATTTAATGTTATATTGCTGATGTCACTAAATTAAGATTACATTGGTGGTAAATCTGTAATAAATATTTAACCATGAGGGCATGATGTATCATCTTTCTAATATACGATTAATAAAAAATATATTAAAACATAGACAGATAAAAAAATATGTACATATAACTTCATCTAATCATCTTATATCCTACAAATTTGCTTTTCAAATTAATAACAAAACATGAAGAAAATCACGGATTATCATCAACTAGTTCAACCTGAACAATTAGTTCAAACAAGTATCATAGTTTGTTTACACGGTCGTCTAATTTTGCTGATATTTTTTTAGGTATGTTGACATTAAAGCGTAAAGGAGGTGATGCTACGCCAGGTACTTATCACAACTCTATTATTATAGGCAATCAACCAAAACGATGAATGATAAGATTTTGTAATGTAGTAGTTACTAATACTATAAGTTTGATGAAACGCATGGCCGTCTTTTGATGCTCACTAGTTTGACATCCAACTGATTTTTCTTCTTTTTAACATAGGATATCTCTAGTAATTAAAAGTTGAAATTAAGTTGGAGCTTCTAGTAAATGATATAGGGCTCTAAGATGGTACACACGATAATTGCACACCAACTGTTCGATCAAATGATTTATTGAATAATAATTGCACACCAATTTTTTGATCAAATGCTTTATTGAAATGTAGTTTTGGGAATGGCTTGAGCCATCGATTAGGATACCCTATGCTATTATGATACTGTAATATGATGTACCAAGACAAAAGTCAGCTAAATGAAATCCAAATTATGTTATAATTTTAAGTATCTTGGATTGTTTAACATCCAATATGTCATAGTGATTGTCTTCGTCAACTTAAAACAAATATGGGTGAGTATATGTGTTATGGTAGCTAATTGGAAAACTTATGAGTGGGTCACATTAACTTAAAGAATCCCATGTTATAATTGGTTCTATATCTAACCGTAGGTACATTACAGCATCAAACTCATTTTCCTCTCAGTTTAAAAGGTTATTGACCATTTAATCCTTTTTTATGCAAACTAGTGCGTCGAAGTAACAGACTGGTGTATCAAAAAGATTCCGGTGTTGTTGATGGTAAGTTTTCGAAAAATAATGTGTGTGGTATGATTTTGTTTATTTACAGTATTTATATAAATGCAACATATGGATTTATCTAATATATAGTGGTTGAATTGTATACTAGTTCGTCAAAGCCGCAAGCTGGTGTATCAAGATGATCCGGATGATGATGATTTTGTAAATGCCTTTGGTAAGTTGATTTTGATTTTCAAAACAAAAATATATGAAAACATCTATGTATTTATATTTCAGTGAAATAGTAAATGATGTTTAATTGTTCTAGGATCTACAAATGGTGAAGAAAAAGAATTTAAAGTCAAGAAAAAATAATAAAAAGGTTGTCACTAAATTTGTTAACAAAGCTAGTGACAATCATGAAGAGATGGGACGAGTGATACAAGTGATTTTATATGGTTCAGATTTAATCTCGGAATCTTCTCGAACTGATCACAGCTCAAAGTGGAATAGTTGTTCTTGGTGACAAATAGGGGGCTTGGTTTTCTATTCTACTAAAAGGTAATTGTGTGAAGTAACTAAAAATAAACTAGAAGCAGTTAATCAATAAAAATAAAACTTGAATTAAAATTTAAATAAAACAGTAACAGTAAATAACCTTAAAAATGCTTGATTCGGAATGTGGCCTTTATTCGGAATAAATCAGACACAACTTGTTCATGCGGAATAAACTACTCATGCGGAATAAAATGGAAATAAGCTTGATCCGGAATGTAAGGTTGATCCGGAATAATTGAATATTCCGGATGAAAGAGGTTGATTCGGAATGTTTAATAAAAAGTGACTGATCCGGAATATAGGAATATCCCGAACGAAGAGCTTGATCCGGAATGTTTGGATATTCCGAACAAAGAGCTTTGATCCGGAATAAATGAAATATTCCGGATGAAGGACGTTGATCCGGAATAATGGATATTCCGGATGAAGGAGCTTGACTCGGAATAATAAATATTCCGAATGAAGGGAACTGATCCGGAATAAATGAAATGTTCCGGATGAAGCAACTTGATACGGAATAAATGATGAACAGTAGTTGATTCGGAATTTCTGGGGAAATGAAGAACAGTAACAGAAAGAAAACAGGGGATACGTTTTTAAGCCAAAATCAACCAAGTTTTCAACCAAAACTTAAACAAAACTAATCACTAATCATTTACTAACCATAGACAACATATCAAAACATTAAAAACAAAAAACCCACCTTTTGAAGATCAAAATCAACTAAATAAGAACTTTAAAACATAGAATCAAAGAACAAGATGAACAAGATGAAATGGAAAGATTATATTGATTATTAAGGTTTAAACAATCAGAGGAAAAGATTAAAACTACAAGATTTGTGAAAACAAGAATAAAAATCACCAACACCTTAGTGGTGTTGGCTTCTTCCCTACGAAACAAAGAGAAAGAAAAGAGAAAAACTAAAAACTGCCTAAATTGTGTGAGGGGATCTCTTTATATAGGTCTTCCATTTTGTTGGTGAGTGGGCTTTCTCCCTTTCTTCTTGTCTTCTCGTCTTTTCAGAAAAGTTGACGTTTTCGATTCTGATTCGAGATTTGTCGACGATTAAATTCAACTCGTCTTTTAATTTCTTCGTTTAATAGACTTGAGTTTCTTCGACATATGTAAATCTTCCATCTTTGGTCCTTTTCTTTGATAAATCTTCAAACAGGCCCATTGACTTCAAATCTTTTGCATCTCTTGGACAATAGACTTCGTCTTGAGTCTTTTTCTTCGATAAAACCCGTGCAATCCCATGTTTTCTTCAATATTAATCCGGTTGACTCTGAAAACACAATAAACACAAAAACCACGCATAATTCCAAACAAATGATATTAAACACGCGTTTTGGTCTCGTTTTAGCAAGAAATAAGTGGTAAAAGGATGGGTGTTTTCACACCTATCAACGAGTTCATCTACGAATACCTCCAGAGATGTCTTAGAGTCACCGTACTGTAGGTGCTATTTATAACCGTGTCAGTGATGTCTTAGAGTCACCGTACACTACAAAAAAATGTTCGGTGGATGATGGTATAACCTACTCAGAGAAATGGGTTTTGGACTGCATTTTCACTGGCCGTTTTACGCCGACGTAAGCATATCTATTTGAACTATGTAGTTAATATGAAATTGTTTACATACATTTTTATCTGATACATAGTTTGTATATGTTGACAGTGACATAATATTCAGTACACATTCTGAGACGCATTCATTAGAAGTGCAACGAAGTGTTTTTGAAACTCTGTATCCAGGATTATGTATCGCTAGTGGAGTAATTGATGTGTTTACACATGTTCTTAACTACGGGGAAAAGTTTCGTGACGATAATACACCAAAAGGGTGTTCTGCAATACATCAATGGTGGTATGTTTTTTTATCGTATAGTTGATTTAACTTGAATATTATTACTCATATATGCAATTGAAATGAATACGGTGTGTGCAATATCTTCATAATCAGAGTGAGAAGATGCTGTTTGAAGATTGGAATGCTAAATATAAATCACATTTGTTCATTCAGAACATGAGGAATGTGTTGAGGACGACAGTGTATCAAACTCTTAAGAATGTTGATCTGGTAAGTGAATATACGATGAATACATACAGTGCCTTTGTTTTTTAACGATTATGATACATGTACATCCTTTTAACACATTAATTACGATGTTTAATTGAGTAGGTTTTTTCCCAATAATAAAAGGAGCACACTTTTACGTGATATGCATGAATCTAAAAATTTCGGAAATTCATATCCTGGACAACATCAATTATAATGAGCAAAACTTGGTAAAAAGAAATGGACAAATGCCTTGTGTACTGGTAAGTCTATACATGTATAATTTTCGCTTACCATTACAAGTATTTAAAGCATTAGTTGGTTTCTTATTAAAATGTCGATGAATATTGTTGACAGAAAAAATTGTTTGAGGACTACTTATCTTTCGAGAAGCATCGTCGTGAAGGCCGTATGGAGATTGCTGAATGTAAAATTCTGAGAATGGGGTGCCGAACAACGAGTAACTTTGTGGATTGTGGCATATTCGCAATGAGACACATGGAAACCTATAAAGGGGAAGGACATTACGGTCATGTATGTGGTTTAAGATTGGAGGGTAAAGCACAAAAATTCCTACTGAACGACCTTCAATGCAAGTACGTCGCGAAGATGCTACTCTGTGACATCAACATGAAAAAAACAATGGTTGAGAATGAGGCAGAAGAATACAAAAGCTTGCCAATGGAGGAAAAAAGATGGTTAAGTGAAAATGCATCAGCAAAAATTATGGAACGAGTGGAGCATATGTTTTAGTATGGAAAATTTTTGTTTTTTCGTATTAATAATGAGCATATATGTTTTGTTTTAACATATGCTTAAGTAAGGACTCGTTGCTAGCTCGAGTAACTTTGTTTTGGATTGTTTCTAAGTTTTTTTTGTTTTCGTACCACAGATAAGTCCACTATTTTTAGTGGGTCTTTAATAAAAATGCCTAGGCAAGACTAACAAAAATGTGATTTCACTTATTTTCTGGAATTTCAGTTGTTAAATTTTATAAGATTATAGTGATAAGTTAGAGATAGAATGTGTGATTAAAGTTTGTGAAGATGGAACAGGTTGTTGTGCAGGTAAAGTATCAGCTATAAGTAGTAATGATACACAGGTTGTTGTGCAGGTGTCTGTGCAGCATCTAAATAGCATAAATCTTGCTGATATGGTCTCGCAATTCAACCGTTGCTATAAGTAGTAATGCTACACAGGTGGTTGTTTCTTGACTGTATTAGATTTTATACAACCTCACATCCTTTTTTTGTATAACTAAACATCCTGCTTGCAAAAGCTATAGCGAGACCAGAAACACATATTTTAGTATTTCTGATATGGGTCGGTCCTAGTTTTTTACGCAGGCTTGTGAGGCTTATATAGCCATTTGAGTCACAACCTTATTGTATAAAACAGTCAATAGATCGTTCGGTAAAAATTTATATTATGCATCTTGTGTGAGAGTATCATCTTGTACCAGCAGTACTCCTGCATAGTTACAAGGTTTCACCCACATTTTTGAAGATGTGTGGTCTAATTATGTCTGTCAGAAAAAGGCTCAATGGCGAGTTAGTGTTTGGGAAGGGATTACTATGTATAAATTGTGGATCATGGCTATGTGTGGTTCTGGAGAGGACGTCATGTGTTTATGTGAGAGTTTGTAACAATCTGACTATAGTCGGCATAAAATGAGACGCATGAGCCCTTTATAAGCTTGAAATTGTGGCTTACTATTGTCCTTTCATCATGATTTAAGTTGAAATCAGAAACATACAAATGGCAGTCTTCTCCTTTCAATTTTAAGGGGCATTACAATTACAAATCCAGACAAGTAAAGTTGAAGATTATTATACAAACTTTTCGACTTAAAATAGTTATACAGAATGTACAGATGTGAGAACCACATTTTAAGGTAATCAAGAAGAGGATTGAAGATCTGATCACACGCGAGTACTTGGAAAGGGACAAGGAGAACCCACAACAGTTCAGATACTTGGCTTGATCATATTTAGTCTTTTGACGATCATATTTTGTTGCAAAGACAGAGCAATGATTAAACACGTCTTTGCTGGATATTATAGGAACAATCTTTTGGGGAGGGGGGGTCGATTTTTTGGCAATCGATTTTGTGCAGTTAAACTTGTTGAAATTCTGCTAGGATATTATTGACGTGATATTTGGGAAGTATTGGAGCTGTTTTTAGATACAATCTTTGTTACCAAGTTTATGTTTTATAGCTTACTAGCAGGCCGATTTTGGATTGTGTAGTTACGGGTAGATTGGGGAAATTGCAATACATCACCAATATGCTTGTCTAGAATTTATATATTACACCGACTGATAACTATGGGTTGTCGGTTCTCTCTGGACAAATCAAAACAGATGTATGCATAACGTATTGTCAGTGGGTTGCTATGCTACTCTTTGAACAAGTGGTTGCGTATATGAAGTCCGCGACTTGATATCTTCTTTCATGTTTGATCTTGCTCCGTTACATCAACGTTTTTTGTACACGCCAAACAGCTATAGTTTAATTAACTTTAGTACACATCATATTGTAGTGAGGAATAGAATGGGTAATGATACACAGGTTGTTGTGCAGGTGTCTGTGCAGCATAAAAAGAAGTATATGAGTGTTTGGGATTGCGTATTAAAACTGATTACCTGTTTATTGGCGTTTTGATACACCATGTGAGTATTGCCCTTTGGGTATCAGTTCACATCCTCCATATATTCGAAACAGTTTTCTCTTAATGTCACAAAAATAAGTTATATGAGGCATGATCTACACGGTATTGCCAAATAATAATACCGTGTTGCAGGAAGCTATTTTGTTTGTTGTTTCATGTTGCAGGAAGCTATTTTATTTGTTTTTGTTTCTGTTTCATCAACCAATCAATACATTCCTCTACATTACCATAAGGGTAAGCAAACTGCGATTGAATTACTTTCTGTTGGGTCAAAAAGTTGATGTGACAGAAACTCAAAATCGAAGGACATTTACTCAGGCGTTGACAAGAGTAATACAAGAGTTGACAAGAGCAATATAGGCGTTGACAGAAGTCAACAAAAGTCAAACGCAGTCAACAAAAGTCAACGCTGATAGATTTGATGGAGAATTCTATTTAAGGAATATATTGAGTATATTATTTATGATATACACAATATATAGTTTATCTAAATAGAATATTTAGATGTTTATTTGATTTGATCTCTTGTAGATTCTGTTCCTTCCACTATAAAAGGAACAATGGTCTTAGGTTTTATTCATACTTTCATTCACAATGTAAACCTAAAGCGTGTGTCGACTAGACGTGGGATTCAATGTATACACGTCTAGTGATTGTTGATTATCAATATAATTAGCAATCCATTTGTTTTAATTCATGTTATTGTGCCTAAACACCTTGTTAATGTGTCATGTTCTAATTCCGCTTTGATTGTATAATCATATGAACATGGTGCATTCCTAGTTGCTTAAAAGATCCAGAAACCAAGGTTTCCACAATTGGTATCAGAGCCTCGTGGCTCGTGATGCTAGGACCAACAAGGTGTTCGTGTATGGTGAAAAGAAGAAAAATCCGTCTAGGGTTTTTCTGGACGTTTTTGTGTGCGCAGCAGTATTCAGAAGGTCATAACTTTTGATTGAACCGTTGGATCGTCACGAAATTTTATATATGTGTTCTTTATACACATATCTAAACATCCACCGGAGGGATTGTCCTGTTTTATCCCCAATCAAAAGTTATTAAGCGTCGAAGTAGGCGGCAGAGGTGATTTTCAGTTTTTCAGCTTTTGCATAGAATCATGATTAGGGTTTTTACAAACCCTCAATCAACTTAAGGTTGAAAAAACTGGAGGATTATGGCTGTTATGATTCAAGATCTAAGGTTTATTTACAAACCCTAATTAGGGTTTTGGTGCTTAACCTTCTCAAACCCTAGATCTATTCAAAACTGCAGCAAGATAATGGTTCCTGTCATGTACAAACAGCAAGTACAACAGCTATAATAAATCGTGGGTATTATAGCTATTGGTAATGGATGGTTGAGACGTGGCTTGATACAAAAGAAAAAGGAAGAGTAAACTGCTTGTTTACATCACGTGTGTATTCAAATTAAAAGCATAGGTAAGTTGTAAAGATTTGATGCAGATATCACGTGATGTTTATGGTTCTTTTTCAAAGACGTAACTGCTGATCCATATACGCTGCTACAAGGTGTTCTTATTGAGTATATTCACATGACAAGATATATTATGTACGGTCGTTCCTTATTGGTGGAGGATATTTGTGTTCACACGATCAATTTATTGTGTGTTCACATGGTTATGGTAGACCTGCGGTCACACGATCAAAGCCCAGCTTATTCTATCATATTCAAAGACGTGAGTTTTTGCTGAATTTATTTGGTACAATTGTCCAAAAATCGAAGGAATTTTTGTGTTCACACGGCTCTACGCATGTGATTGGATGATGCAACAAGAAAGGGACGTTGATTGATTGTTTAATATTCATATCACATACTTTAAATTGTAACATGACAATATAGTCATGTGAGGATGCATTAATAGAAGAGTGTGATGTGATGTAGAGAAACAAAAGTTCCAACGTTGTCATGAAGACGTTTAGCTGCAAGATGACGTCAGCAGAAACATGACGCTGACAAGGTTTGTTATATGACGTCAGCAGAAACATGACGCTGACAAGGTTTGTTATTTAGACGCTGACGAGTTGAAATTTGACGCTGACAGAGTAAGTCAACGCTGACAGAGTTGACAGTGTCGTCCGAGATATGGTTTTTCAAACGTTGTTAGGTATTGTCCGATATGTGACAATACACATTCCAGATATATTGGATAGAGAAGGATCTCAGATAACACAATGTTTGCTGCTGTTTGAGAAAATTGGTACGTTTTGAGCACACAAAAAGGTGGTATTTACACACGAAGGTACATGGAATCTCCGTTTTATTTAGAATATCATGTTGATATTTATGGCTCGGATATTTTTGAAAGGGATTAATGATTTTTAAGTAAGTTAGCAACAAATCATGAAGAATTTTATTGGATTATGTAATCGGGATAGCCTTGTGAAAGAGTTATTCGCTTACAGCTTTTACATATGAAGATATTGACTTGTCATGAAGAGGTGTTGGCTTAAGGGGAAGAATTCTTATGGTAAGTTTGATGATTGAAGAAGATTTTCGCGAGTTTGTGTTCTATCATATCTTAAAGTCGTGCACTACCAGTCATAGACTTTAAAGGTAACTTGTTTATGCTTACATGGTTACTGATGAAGTGATACAAGGTCTAGGAATATGTGATTTTTCTTATGGTTCTCTATGCACATATTTGCTATCACTTGAAGGAGTTACATTATCGTGCTCAGTGTCTCACAAAGGATGAGGATTTTTGTATCAGCAACGTACTTCATCACATCATCGTACAAGATATGGAACATAGGTTTGGGTTACTCTACTTTAACATCAAAAAATATTATATTAATTGTTCTTCAAGATCATTACATAGAGCTACATTTGGAGAATGTGACAAAAAGGGGAAGACATACATGCTACACTTGAGGGGAAGCAATTTGAAGATCATGTACAACTTACAAGAGATACACATAGAGTTTTGCCACCATCAACTAGGGGAAGATTGTTGGGTCAAAAAGTTGATGTGGCAGAAACTCAAAATCGAAGGACATTTACTCAGGCGTTGACAAGAGTAATACAAGAGTTGACAAGAGCAATATAGGCGTTGACAGAACTCAACAAAAGTCAAACGCAGTCAACAAAAGTCAACGCTGATAGATTTGATGGAGAATTCTATTTAGGGAATATATTGAGTATATTATTTATGATATACACAATATATAGTTTATCTAAATAGAATATTTAGATGTTTATTTGATTTGATCTCTTGTAGATTCTATTCCTTCCACTATAAAAGGAACAAGGGTCTTAGGTTTTATTCATACTTTCATTCACAATATAAACCTAAAGCGTGTGTCGACTAGACGTGGGATTCAATGTATACACGTCTAGTGATTGTTGATTATCAATATAATTATCAATCCATTTGTTTTAATTCATGTTATTGTGCCTAAACACCTTGTTAATGTGTCATGTTCTAATTCCGCTTTGATTGTATAATCATATGAACATGGTGCATTCCTAGTTGCTTAAAAGATCCGGAAACCAAGGTTTCCACACTTTCTCCGCCATTCACTAACAATCGGACCTCCATTCTTAAGCTCCAAAGTCTTCATTATATACCTCTCATTAACTAACGTTTTAACCTCCCACAATTTATATAAATCTAGTTTCAAAATCTCCTCCTGAACCTTTTCAAACACTCTTATTTTGCTCTCAACCGCATTGTGCAATCTCAATACATCAGCAGCATCACTATGTCTAAGCTTAATTGACTTTTTGAAAATGTGTTTCACGACCGAAATCATCTGCTCTTTATTACATCCGTACATGGCAGCAACCAAAGCTACAGCAAACACTTTCATTAGAGCTATTTGAACAACATATAATTGCAAAAATTCTCAGATGATTCAGCAAGATACTTCTAATACATCAAGTTGCCAATACCTTGATGAGATATGTAGATAAAACAATAAAAAAATGAAATATGATGAAATATAAAATACAAAAATGTCATAAAAACATTTTAACCAATAGAATGAAAACATTCCAAGCATTCAAACAAAATAGCAGACCTTAATAACATTCGAATGAATGTCAAAACCTAAAACCAACAGAAGTCTAACATTCTAAACATCCAAAAGAATGTCAGAACTTATTTAAAACAAAGGAATTGGAAATTGTTCTGGTAGAAACAGAAAACAAACATAAAGCTAAGCATCTTAATCGATATCTTCCATGCTCACATCCTGGTCATCATGTGACTTTTCTTTCTCCGGGCAGTTTCGGGAATCATGGTAACCATATTTGCTACAGCTCCTGCATAACCTCTTAGGCTTGTTTGATTGACTTGATGCAATCTCTCTCTTTGATACATACCTCTTATCACATCCAGTGCCTTTGTTTCGAATACCATTAGGAAGATGTATAGTAACCTCTTCAGGTTCAGTAACACCAAGTAGGGATGCATACATGTTGTTCTTGTTCATGACAGAGGGGTTAGGTATGTCCGACTTAGCTTTCTCGAGCAATGCATACTGGTCATCTCTATACAGCTGAAGTCTGTCGAAATCACCAACCAGCCGGTTCACAGACTCTTCAACTTTAATGTAAATGTCCCGGATCAGCGAATCTAAATCATTGCCTGCATTTGACGAGCTGCCAGGTTCGACAGTACGGCCAGAACTCTTACGCGGCATAGCATTTTTTGACCATCTTTTTTGGACATAACTTTTAGGGAAGTTGTCAACCTTTGATAATCTGAGCGCATAAAAAATATGCCTACATAAAAGTCCGTAACGCTCGTACCTTAGGCAGCTACAGTTAACTTTTTCATCAGATGGAACATAGTGAACCTACAAATCCACGAACAATCGAAGCACTCAGTTTTTATTATCAAAAAATGTAAAGTGTACATAATAGAAGTGAATAAACTGTGTTACCTCATACTTGACTTCAATAACCACGCCTTTGTGCTCAAAGTCAGCTTCTGTGTCACGAATCACGAAGTGACGGTGTGATTCACCATCATGTACATTCAAGGCATAGCAATGAATTATAGAGGAATAAATCTCCTCTTGCACATCATAAAATAATGTCCTGGTATAAAGCTCTGTCGCCTCCTTCTCAACCAAAAAACCAGTCTTAAAATCAGGCGTAGTATAGTTGGAATCATGATTATTTTTACCATAAATGAATCTTTGTGAATCCATTGCTGTTTCGTAATGGCTCACAAATTCAACAAGACTTAAACCTGTACTGGTAAGCTGGCCGAAGAAGTGATTCTCGCTTTCAGACCTTGATGTTGTACGCATGAGACCAGACATAGGCTCATTGCGGAAATAAGCAGGGATCCACCTATCACGCATTTCAAACATGTCACTTAGCCATTTGTTGTCGTTCAGTAAAAAATCGTCCATTATAGCAGCCCATTTTTTTTCAAATGTTTCAGGGTCGACTTTGTCAGTCCAGACAATGGTGCATAATCGTCTTCTGAAATCGGTATTGCTACAGATTTCTGATCCAACCTTTAAAAAAATTACACAAAACAACATAAACATGTGCAAATTTAATGAAATGTGTATCAAATAACCAATATAAATTGATTGATCAAAAATATTAATTTGCAAATGTAATACATACCTTAACTATCAGTTTACTCATTATGTGCCACATACAAAGACGGTGCCTAGTGTCCGGAAAAATCTCGGCGATAGTTGATCTCATCGCCGGATCCTGGTCGGTCACGACCACTTTAGGTGCACTACCAAAGATTTTCTTGAATGTTGTTAGCAGCCATGTGTATTTTTGGGTAGACTCACTAGCTAACAAACCAGCCCCAAATGTGACACACCTATTATGGTTATCAATCCCAGTAAAAGGAACCAACACCATATTGTACCTACACATAAGTAATAAGTTTATTACTTTGATTACATAAGAACCTAGGTATAATAGATAAAAATATAACGTAGTTACAAGTAAATGACATAATTTAAAACGAATGAGTAGTTAACCTGTTGGAACGGAATGTAGCATCGAAGGAGACAACATCACCAAACGCGGCATAATTGTTTTTGGCAGTCTCGTCTGCCCAAAAGAGCCCAACCAAAGATTTGTCATCTTTGTCTTGCTCGTATTCTACAGAGAAACCAGGTAAAAACTCTGCACGGGCCAAAAGTTTTTCAACAACCATATGAGCATCTCGGTTGCCAATGAAATGATTCATGCCACGCCTGTAGCTTTTACACTCGACTGAAGTCGCTCCTATATTTTCAAAACCACCATACATTTCTTTCATAACTTTAAAACTTTTAACAAGACCTAAGTTAACATTCGAAAGCTGGTGCAACAATAGTTGCTTAGGATAAGTCAACTTGCGACATGTCCTAAGATATTTGATATCGTCTTCGTGGACCAAACAGTGGTTGTGTTTTTCCACAAACTTATAAACCTTATACTTATTACCCGTAATCTTCTTGATTCGCAGCTGAGCGTTGCACCCACAACGACACGAGGCTCGTTTCCTCCTTTCAACCATTTTCCCATCGGGTTTAGCATCAGTTGTCTGGTCATTATTTGACTGTTCATTACTTGAAAGATCATTGACATTTTGATCTTTTTTTGCAGCTGGTTTGAACCCTTCTCTGACACAATAGAAGAACTTCAACTCCGGATGAAGTTGTTTTTTCGGGTTCCAAGCTCCACCCCTTTTAACTTCAAATCCAGCTTCAATCGCGTAAGCTTTGTAATATTCAAAAGCTTCTTCCACAGAATCAAAAGTATCTCCAACAGCAGGTTTATTTTTGGCCTCCGGTATCCAAAATTTACTACCATTCGGTGTTGTTTTGACCATGTCATCTTCCGATCCGCTTGATGTATAACATGTGCAAAAAGATAATGAAAATAAACAAATTAAAAATAAAAGTATATTAAATCAAACATATCAATAAACAATTATTTCTGGTATAAAAAGTGCGTACCTTGTGGGGTTTTTTGTGAGTTCTCATGATCATCTTCAGGACCATTAGGCGCATAGCCTATCAATTAATTAAAATACACAAAATCATAATGCTAAACGAAGAAAGTAAATCATTGGCAAAGTGTTTTATCTAAGTTTATATATAAGACTCACATCTAAGTATACACAAACTTATAATGCTACACAAAAAAAAGACATTGGAATTGGAAATATATATATTCAATAAAATAATAGAAGGTTTACCCAACGTAGTTCTATGATCCATGCTTCCAGATTGGTTATCCATTAGGTTTGTGTGGAGGAATTCATCCTCATCTTCAGTATTATTAGGCGCATAAGCTGACAAAATTATTTCACATTCACATACTTATAATGATAACACAAAAGTTTTTGAAAACATTGAGGATGTAAAAAATGGTAACAAAAAACATAACATTTTACCCAAAGTAGTTGGACGAGCCTGGATAACAGATTGAACGGTTCCCTTTTGGGTTTGAAGGAAGGAGTTATCCTTATCAGAACCACTAGGAGTGAAACCTATCAAATAAATATGTATACACAAAACTTAACATGCTGGCACAAAAAAATTAAAAGATACAGTGTATGCACCTTCAGAAGGTTCCTATGTGATTATTTTTCCGAACATCAAAATTAGTTTTCAGCGTGACATATGTATGCGTAACACATAAAATGAAATTGACACTATATAAACCACTTCTATATGATCAAACGGATGTGCGTAACACATAAAATGCGTAACACATAAAATGCGAGTAACATTTCAAAAAAAGGAGGTATAACTAGTGAAAAGTAAAAGCTAAAATTTGGCGAATTTGTGCATTTATCACGTACTAACCGCATCTTTTCTTTGGTTTAGTTGCTATTGTTAATGATTCATAAAAATTATACTCCCTACTATATAATTCCAAAAACTAGTTTTTCTAACCTTGAATTGGGGGAATTCTATCAAATACAGTAAACCAAAGATGCAGTACTCTTACCATGGTCTGAATGATCAGCAAAGGAATCAGTAGGTGGAGATGAGCTTGATATGTTTGTCATTGCAAGTCCAAGGTTCTTACAATCCAATCTAAATGAACCTAACATTAATAAAAATACATTTGGTACATAATCAGTAACCCTCAAATAGACTTTTTCAAGCAATTAACATCTAGTGAACATAACCTGAAGCTAATTGGTCAAAACGTATGTTATGTAAATATGGGTGTGTTGAATATACACGGTCAAAACTATAATATATTAAAAGTTTTTCTCACATTGGGCATATCAATCTCAGACTTCTCGAAAATAATAAACTGTATTTATTTATTTTGAAAGGTTTGACTACCAGAATGAGGGGTTTTGACCCATGTTTCTTGAACAATCATAAATTGTATGAACATAAAAAAATTAAAAACCAAATCAACCAAACCATTAATTATATGATTCATAAAAACAAAAACGTGATAAAATTACCTTGTTCAATCGAAGATTTGGATCCATCAGCCATTAGTGCCTGTGAGTTGTTAGTATGTGTTGCTATTAAAAGCTTTTCAAGTTGTGATAAATGACTAAATGATTGTTGAAATATATAAGGAGAAGAAGTGGGAAAAAGTGGATGAGGGAAAGAGGGAAAGAGGGGAGGCGGGAAGGAGTGAAAGACGGTAAGCGGGAAGGTGGGTAACCGGAGAAGTAGGATGACTTCTTCATGGAAGAACTTCTTATCCTAAAATGGTGGGATGTGGAAGATAGTCAAACACATTACTGAATTAAGCTAAGATCAATTAAACTAAATGTACTAAAAGAGAGAAAATAGTTTTATCTCAAAAAAAGAGATTGAATATAAAATTCCAATTTTACCCTTTTCTGTATTTAAAATTATTAATATCATTAAATAAAATAAATATACACATGGCATTAATATATTGGTTGCCTAGACTATTTTATTTTAAACACTATCCTACATGAACCTCAATATATATATATATATATATATATATATATATATATATATATATATATATATATATATATATATATATATATATATATATATATATATATATATATATATATATATATATATATATATATATATATATATATATATATATATATATATATATATATATATATATATATATATATATATATATATATATATATATATATATATATATATATATATATATATATATATATATATATATATATATATATATATATATATATATATATATATATATATACTAGTTGCAAAGCCCGTCCGATGGACGGGCATGACTTGTAATTATCGTTTACATTTATTTGTATAGCTAAAGATTGTCTTTAAAAATTGTACATTCTACCAAGTCTTTTTAAAAAATAATCGACATCTATATTAAAGAGCGTTTGTAACAATATCATAAATAATTAACTTTCATAAAGACATACATACATATCATGTCAGTCGGTAAGAGATCCGTTAAACTATATCTTAAACCGTTTAATTATAAACAAAAACTTAAGTTTTAATTTTTAAAGGTAGTGGACTCTTTCCTCTGCGTTTTAAAAAATTTGAAAAAGTCTTGTCCAATCAATCTTTCATTTCTTAAAATATTAGTATGATTATATAGTCGCTTCATACGATATAATAATAATTATAGTATTTATATATAATAATTGACGTTTACCGTTTTTCTTTTTCCTTCCTTTAACCGGAGTAAGGAGAACATGTACGTTCTTCTAAAGGTGAGGGTATGATCTGTCTACACTTTACTTTTCTCATACTCTACTTTAGCGAGATTGATTATCGTTGTTGTTGTTGTTGATACGATATAAAGTCTAAAAAGCAAATTGAATAGAAAAAATAATCAGAATTGTAAGTGATAGACAAACTTTATAATTTAAGCGGATGATTAAAAAGTCTTACTAAATCTTGCAAAACTTAAAAAAAGGATTACATATTCTCTTTGTTTACACTGTTACTATTGATTAAAAACTGTGCGTTCTATAAATATTAAGTTGAAAGTTGAAAAAAAAATCAAAAGTCAAAACAAAATACTCAGGGGAAGATTATTATTGTTTGAGAAGTTTCATTACACCTTTTATAAAAATCGGCTAATTGGTTCGTCTACTGAGGTCCACGCTTGCATTTTACCACCCCATTTAGAGTCGACACTTTTATGCGAATTTAAAGGTTGATTGCATTTTTGCCACATAGCTTAGGCATATTTAGGACTTGAAACACTGATTCGTTAAATTGTAGAGACTAATATGTTGATTATGAAACATGTGAAAGAATTAATTGAAAATGCCTGAGATGAGCTCCGTACCAATCTCGCTTCAAACCCGTATCGAATCATTGGTTCCGTTTTTTTCTCGGTCATAAAAAACGTGTATCGATATCGTACCGAACACGATTCGAGTATCAAGATATCGGTTATTCCCCTTTTTTTTAAAACCATATTGACATATCAATTAATTTTCACCATTACAATTTATTGACCGTTGCTTGTGGTCCACACTAATCCCCAATGTCTTTGAAGTTATTAGTCATATATGTTGCGTATGAATTGGAGCTTTATATTTTTGTTATTATCGTAAAGCTGATATACAAAAATATGTTACATATTTGTAAAAAGAATTGAGATAAATGTATACCCCTAAAATAACATATACTTAATTAATAAATTACAACTACCCATTTTTTTAAAAACCCACTTCCTATCATTTTTTTAAAAATTAAATATCTCACAAACGATAAATCGTCAAATGAAAATAAATACACCATTGTAATTAGAATTAAATCATCTTCTATCGAGAGACATGTGTATATACTTTCGACAAACTTTTTTTAATTTTTTCTTAGTATGAGAAAATCATATATGATTCGTTCACGCATCATATATGATTTTCTGAAATCATATATGATTCAAATCACGAATCATATATGATTTTTGAAAAACATATATGATTCGTGAGACGAATTATATATGATTTTCTCAGACGTGATTGAAAAAAAATTAAAAAATAGTTTGTCAAAGTATACACGTGCCCTCGATGGATAGATGATTTAATTCGCGATGGTATGTTTCGTTTTACGTAACGATTAACGGTTTGTGAGATATTTAATTTTTTAAAAAATAAGTTTTCTTATTATATGAAAAAGATGAGTAACTGAGATCGGTTGATGGGGTGTATGCTAAAACAAGATATATAGACATTTTTCCTTTCTAAAAAATAAGAATTACGAACGAATAGAGCATTTTTCTTTGGATCATTTATCTTTAATATGCAATTTTGTTAATATGTACCATCAAAACTGTAATACTTGCTTCAATTCAAATTGGTACCATCAAAACGTGAAACGCTGATTAGCACTGTATATTATATGTTGCACATGCTCAGAAACAACTGAAATTTAAGTACATGTGAAATCAATAATTTACATATGAAATTAACATAAACATTGCCGGTGATAAGCGAATTCATATGAACTATCTTTGCCTCATAAGTGACTCGGAGGTGCTGTAATGAGTGGAAATAGTATAATGACATAAGAACTGGATGTATCGGTCCTTATGAATACAATCACAGCTTGAAATTCTTCATTTACCGAAACAAAATTAATTACCATATAAGGTTAATTATTGTAGTTAAAGGCAGAAACCAGAAATGATAAATAATACAAAAATTAAAGATGTTAATCTCAAACACAGGTTAGAACCCACATTAGTTTTAATTAGCTGGTAACCTTCTTTTCATTTATAGTCATTCCTAAAGTTACATGCTTATCTCTCACTGCCATGTTCACATCCAATTTAAGTGAATGATGGCCGATTTGGGCCGTATTTCATCAATGAAAAGTAAAATAGGTAAAAGACAACAATCAATGGAATTTGCTTTATGTCGCGGTCTCAATTTTATAAACCAAAATGCATTAAGAAAAAATTCATATGGAGAAATTCATGTGGAACCATGTTCCACTTTAATTGTTATATACTCGTTTTGAATCAGTGAAACAGAAAGTAGGAAAAATGATATGCAGTATCGAATTACTAATGGCTAAACCTGCAGCGTATCAGTAAGAAATTTGCTTGCAATGATGTCAAGATAGTGGTGGTGTCCGAATATTATATCACTTATGCATAAAAAAATCCTGATAATGTGATTGAAGTAACACATGTTAATCGTCGTCTTGTATTAAAATGAAAAAACGTAATGCTAATGCTTAAGAAACAAATTAAGAAAAGTAATCTTACTGCGCCATGAACAACAGATGCATAATTCTAGGATGTTCCGAGGTTTCCTTGTGCCTGGCCATGTGCACTTGCAATATTTTTTATGCCAAATAAAACTAATCCGAGTTCTGCATATTGGTTTTATGTACTTGAAGACCTAATCTCGGGCGTAGTTGGTCAATCCCTGCATTGTATGCCGATAAATAGGTGAAGCACGAAAATAAAATGTTACAGATAGATCAAGAGAACAACTATCAAAACACTTACAGTTAAAGGCCAGCCTAAAATTTAAGAATTATTTTTATTGACTCAATCATCAACCTATACATCCCTCATATCTGCTTTAGAAGATTGCACATGCTACGGCTAGTATGGAGCTTCTCACAAAGCTAGAGGTTCACCATACACTTCTCCTTGGTGACGAGGAAGGACTAAAATCTGGGATCATTTGGGTTACCATATCCCTTCTTGAGACATCATGGGAAATGTCTGTGGCAGCAACTATAAAATCACCAGCGTTATCATCTGTATCGTGATGAAAATCCAACTATACTCACAATAATAACTATATAACCATAGATTACTACACACGGATCAGGCATCTTTGAAATAGCTACATCGAAGCATGAAAGAACTTTGTTTGTAGCTACAACGTCATTCATGGTATATGTCTACCTGCTTGGTTGCTTATTGTCTAAGCATTATAGTCTTATAATCAAGGACTGACATAACATAGTAAGACGATGTAACTCTGTAATAGTAGTTGTAATGTGCATCTTTAGAAAATCTACCTTTTTAATGTCACGACATATTTTGTGAATGATTGTTCGCTTTTCTCAGCCTTGCTTTTAATTTCTCTGACTTTATACATTAGTTCCTTAAAATGATATAACCAACTTAAAAGCCTAAATGGTAAAACTAATTAGCTGCAATGGTGGTATAGCTTACTCTCATTACAGAAGTATGTGCTTCACCTGTAATAAGATATGCTAAGTTGCTAACATCTAATAGTTATACAATAGTATCATATGGCTGTAGCTACCATATAATTAGTCTAGTGATCTAACAACTTATTCCTAGTTAAAAAAAAAGATCTAACAACTTATTCTTTAGTTAAGTAATACATGGACACCAATAAGCTGGAAATATAAGGGATACTAAAAAAAGTAAGCATGAGAATGAACCGTGATCAAATATCGCAGCTCTAGCACCTGTGTGTCCACCCCTAACTTGAAAAAGCTTAAATTCTCTTTGTCATCTTCAAAACCATCACCACCACATTTGGCTGCCTCTTTCAGCCGCCACCAGCACCACCACTTCCTGTCTCCCACCCTGACACCACGACACCATAATGACACCTGACACATCGTGGACATCTAACTTAGCAGCAACTGATTCATCCTCGGTGTTCACGTCTCTGGCTTTTGCCAACAAAGGGAGCATCGTGATCATATTCTCACAACATCTAGATAAGCAGAGCTATGGGAATACTTGGACCAGTCTTCCATTACAATCTTTTTCTTGTTGCCGATCCTGCAGATAAAAAGGACCAATAAGTGAATATAAATGCACATACAATATAAACATAGGGGTGTTTGGCTATATACCATGAAAGTGATTCTGATTGCACTCACATTTCATCTATGTTGTGAGCACCATTAATAGAAAACTTGTTATGTTTGTTCATCTCGAAATCATACCGTATGATCAAGCCCTTTTTCTACATTGGTGAGAAGAGTCTTTAACCTTCGCGAACACCCTAAAAGGCGTAATTTTCACTCCCGTTATAATCTGTAACCTGTATACATGTTTCAATCAGGATGGTTAAGCTCATACCATCAAAATAACCTATATATCAGTTGTTCAACACACCAAGTACCAACCTCTATGCTTTCTTAACTTGAGTTGTTGCATATGCATATACTCCAACATTAGGACTGTGATGGTATACCAATTAAAGTTTATAGTAGTTGTGTCGTGTCTTAGTCTAACAAATGACTTGTTGGTTTTGAGTGGTCCCAATTTCGCAGCAGCATTAGGCTCCAATTGACCACTAACGTCTTGTGGCATTGTAACATTAATCTCCTACATCATCTGTTTTTTTGCATTGGAGCTTTTCCCCTGAACCATTAATAAATAAACCTATTACTACAATCACCTTACATTTGTTATGTAAAAACACTAAGTTACGTGCGTAGACTTACCTTTCTATCCTCTCAGTTAAACGCAAGGGAGAAATCTTTGAAGCTTTCTTAATTAGATGCATTGAGCGTTCTGCATCCAAACCATCTCATCTATTAAAAATTGAGTGAAATAAAATTAATTCTGATTTTTTAGGGGTGTAATGTATGCTATAGCCACAACAATCATCACAACTAACCCTTTAGGCTTTAAGATCATAAGTACAACAATTTGTACTACAATCAGTGCGAACTATTTGACTCGAACTAAAAAGATGGAAGGCGGCAGACAACCAAAATATGTAAGAACCGCAAGCATAGGTGTTGTATTACTGGAAATATAATGAGAGCATGAACTTCTCTAATAACCTTTGCTGCAACCTACACTAATATGAGACAAACTAAGTCTTCTATGTTGAAATTTTTGGGATTATATCATTATAAATACCTGATCTTTCTTGGTATCATTATAAGATATGAATGAGATAAGCCACCTATCTTAAAAAATGCAACATTTATGTAAATCTTGTTTTTACCGAACTGAGTTTATCCTCAAAATGCAAAATTATATCTCACCCTATATGTTTTATCTGTATCATATTTCTTAATCTGATCCCATAAGTTTTATTTTAATGATACACTAATGCCTACATACAGAATAGCTATACTACTAAGGCTAATATATACACATATCTATACCAACAAAATAGCAGCCTAAGAGCTTGCAAGAATAACATGCAATTCCTGATTGTATAACCAAATTCATAAGACTAACTTTTCCATGACATTCATCACGTAGTTGCTAATTCTTCTAGGGTGTTTGGGAGAACTGATAGTCCAGGCCGACAAGTTTAAGTTCTATGTCATGGCTGCAGTTAAAAATGAAATTAACCCCACCATAGAGTACAATTGGTTCAAAGTGTTTCCGCGCTGTTAGCAAGTCGCCACGCCAATTTGTGAATAACACATTAAAAAAAATTACAACCTACTTAAGAATAACAGTAATAGGTAGTAAAACTATCTGAATTATTTTGATGCACGAAACATTATCTAAACATGTTTAACTTGGCGGACCTACAGATTATTAAAAAGATCTTGTGTGTGTCCGGTTCATGTTTTTGAACATGTATTTTTGTATAATAGGAACAGTGACATGCCGCCTAAAAGTTATATCGATGGATTCACATGACGTGTGCACATAGTGTTATAGGAGTCCTATAATGAAAACAGAAACCTGGGTCTTCTGAGTCGGAAAGATTATAAAAAGCACATCTATAAAGGGTAAAAAAGAAATTACCTGCTCCAAGACATGCAGAAACTCCTAACGTGACTGCTCTTCAACATGTCCCCAAATTCCTCAAGTAAAATACCCGCTTGCTAATGATCTGGACCATTTTATCTAAGCTTTCATCGGTTGATTGGAACGTTCTCGGCCCCCCTCCATTCCACATTGAAGATCCAAAGGTTAACATGGTAAAATATAATTTACCCCTGACCATCATTAGCACGGTATCAGACCCATCCATTCCACAACAAAGACCTCATACATAGACTGTCGAAGCACAGTTTTAAGATTTAGTCACGTTATTGAGTTTAGTACCTTTTATCAAGTTAAAATTTATTATTTTGTGCACGCTAAGGTTCTTCTGATAAGCACATTACTCAAATAAAAATGTTTAGGCCAAAATCGGTTTGCGTCTTTCTTGTTTACGTAAATCATGTTCAAGATACTAAAATTTTACCAAGCAAGACTTTACACCACATGCTTATAATATCAGCTCCTCTTTATTGAGTAGTATATTAGTTGCTCGAGTATATATGACTTACAATGGCCCTGAGGGTGTCTAAGATACCATTGAGAGTCCCACCATCCAGTGTGACCCTTAGGAGCCATGATTGTAGGATGCAAACCATCGACATCCATTGGTTTCTGTTCAAGGATTCTCCCATAAACAGTAGCCTTTTATCTCTCAACCTCTCTACTACTAATTTTACGCCAAACCTACAAAACAGCACGAATTATAAAAAAATAGCAGCAAAGCATTAGTAATGGCGATACTTAATTGGATTATTGTGCAAATGCATTAGAATTTCTGATTTTATCCAGAACTTTGAGTAAAAAAATACACAATCTAGTTTTAGTGGACATAAAGTAACACGACCGAACCACACAGATAAATCACGGAACCTCTTTTTCTTTTTACCAGAATGACAGCGGAGAACGACATAAGATAAATCACAAAGAACAATCAAATTCATGAATTTATCTTCATCTTTCGATACAATATGTTTCTTTTTTAGTCGATATCACTAACTTTGGCACTACTGATTATACTAACAAAATAATAGCGTAAGTTTTTTAGTTTTGGCACTACTGATTATACTAACAAAATAATAACATACGTTTTTTAGTTTTAGAATACAACATCAACAAAACAATAGTTGTGTATCGACATATGTTTGCTATAGTCAGATCCAGATGAAAGATCATGACTCTAGATATTGCAACACACAATCATAGAAGGCTAAAATCAAATAACGACGATTGATGACCACTCTACGGGGTGATCTTGTACAACCCAAATAAACTTAGTTATCAACTGAAAATCAAGAGCAACATCATTATTTGCATTGGTTTTGCGTTGAATCATCATCACCATCATTCATAGAAAAATGTTCCAATTTATATACAAAAAATAAAAGAGTCTCAGAATTAAGAAAAACTAACATCGCGATTGATCGAGTAGTGATTGTGAGAGGTGATTTCGGCGATTTTCAATTGATATATCTAATAACAAAACAATGGTCATAAACAATAACACATAAATCAACATAAAAAATAAAAATACTCAATGAGGAACAAATCAAGAGATCATGGTTGACCGTATTTAAACTAATTCGGATACCGTGAAATAATCAGTGTGCTTTTGTATGTCAATTATGATCGATTGATTATGTGTCTGCTTCGATGATTTTAGGGTTAATCCCAGACGTTTTTGTGACTACTTTTGGCTTGTAGATGTAAATACGTGAGTTTTAATACGAATGGTAAGATTTTTATTTTCAATCTTCAGTTGTCCTTATCAATTTAAGTTTGCAATAAATATCAAAACTGTTGGTCCAGTCTGATGGTTAAGGCTCTTCGTATTAGGTTTCAAGTCCAAGGTTCGAATCCTGCGGCTGTCTAAAATTTTTAAAATCCGAACACTTAAGATAGTATGGCATGCTGACGTCGATTAGGGGATGATTAGATGATGTGGCATTTCCCTCCTCTTATATATAATATAAAGATATATATATATATATATATATATATATATATATATATATATATATATATATATATATATATATATATATATATATATATATATATATATATATATATATATATATATATATATATATATATATATATATATATATATATAAGGGAGAGATCAAATAAAAAGACTTTTTTTTGTGAGAAGGATAAAAAGGATTTTCAGCCATTGATTTAAAATCAATGGATGAGATTAAATCAAAATCCTAACAAACTAACTAACTAACTAACTAACCATCTAAACGTGTTTTTTTAAAGTTCTTCAAAAATTATGAAAAAATTCCAGTAGATCGGGTATGTTGGTGCAAAAAACTTTTGTGAAAAAAGTTTTTTTAATTTGAAGTTTTTTACGCTTTTTTAATGCACAAAAACGGAATTTTGATGCACAAAAACGTTTTCTTTTACGTTTTTTTAGGTTTTTTGTGCATCAAGAATTCATTTTTATGCCCAACTTCTTTTGACTTTTTGCTTTAAAATATGATTCCGCATCAACTATAATAAAATTGAAAATTTTTTGAATGAAAAAATTTTGTACACCAAAATTCACGTGTTTGTGCATCAAATTTTGTTTTTTGTGCATCAGAAAAACGTAAAAAACTCAAAATTAAAAAAACGTTTATTCACAACTTTTTTAGGCACCAACAAATCCGACCATTTGGAATTTTTTCAGAATTTTTTGAAGACTTTTTTAAAATCGTGTTTTGGTGGTTAGTTAGTTATTTAGTTAGTTAGTTAGGAATATGGATTGATCTTATCCATTGATTTTAAATGATTGGCTAAAAATCCTTCTTATCCTTCTCACCAAAAAAAGTCTTTTTATTTTAACTATATATATATATATATATATATATATATATATATATATATATTTACATTATATATAAGAGGAGGGATATGCCACGTGTTAATCCATGTCAGCATGTCTATCAACCCATGTGCCATGCCAAGCCCGCTAAAATTGATAAACTAAAACTTGATATTATCATTCATTCTCACAAATTTCTGAAACAGTTAATGGCTTTGCATGAAACCTAGCACAATATTAGATTCATAAATTACACAAAAACCCTAAATCGAATCCCTATGATTGTTAGAGTTACATTGTATTGAAATCATAATCTTGAATTTGTTACATCAGATGAAGAATTGATGGTCCACAATCCAGGTAAATTAGATTAGGCATGCATAAGTTTGTTTTCTAATTGCAACTCAATCCTGATAAACATGGTGTATGGCGTGTTGTAATGGCGCAACTTGGGATACTCATGTTTTCAAGACTCAATTATCTTTTAAACCCTCAAACTACAAGTAAAGATTCTGCCTTAGGAATCATCTGTGATCATATTAGGTGTTCAAACTTGAGATTGGAATTAACTAGGGGCTTATTATCTGGTATAGTTTTAGGCTTATTTTTTTGTTTAATTGTTGATCTAATATTTGTGTGGACAAGGGATTCAATGTTTGAAGAGAGTAGAGCTTAAATAAATGCCTTGGCTTGATTCACCAATCAAGTCTTACGTTCACTCTAAAGAATACAAAGAAAGAAGTTGTGTACATTAGACAAAATTAGGTGTATCGACTTTCACAATCATGTTGTATGTTGTATGTTGTAGTGCCAAGAAATGGTTGAAGGTGCCAAGGCAGGACAATTGGTTCCTATGTCTGTATTGAAGAAGCAAAAGAGAAGCAAGGAATGGGTTTTGGCGAAGAAGCAAGAGAATGATTTTCTAAGCAAGAAGAATGTGGCTATCAGTTAGTTGACCTTTTGCAGGGCTAAACAATACACTAAGAAGTAGGAGGATCAGGTATCATCATTTTTTGTGTTATGTTTTGCAGCCTGTTGCTACATTGGGTGGTTTGATTTATGATTTGTGTTGTAAATGTAGCCATTGAAGTTAACTCAGTTAAAGCGTGAAGCATGATGGCGAGAGAGTACTGTATGAGAGCACCGTCCCAAAGCTTAATGACGAGGAACTTGCGATGAACGCCATTGTTATATTATGTAAAGATGAGGTATATTATATGTCTAAGTGAGTCTAAAAGTCTCTTTATGTTTTTGAAGTTATTAGAATGAGATAATTTAAATGTTACATAATAAGATATACTCACAGATGGTAGTCATATTTCGGTTTAGGTGATGTTGGGTTCAGGGAATGGCTATAACTATTAGAATCCTTGATGTGTATGTTGTTGATGCGTATTATTCCTTTAAGGATACGCTCTCTTCATATCTGAACATTCTTTTTTCGTTTTCAAAACATAAAAAATTTCAACACATGGAAACTTTATCTAATCCTAGCTTTGTTTATATGTTCTTTTGTACACACATTATTTTATGAACTACCTTTTATAAAACATGTGATTTTATTATTTTACTTTGTTATATTTGCACAAACAGTTTTACAATCGCCAAGCACAGATACTCACCTTTGGGCATGATCTTGCAGGTGGACCTTTTTTTATTTGATTTGGAGGGTGTTTGGGATTCAATATTTATAAGTGATAATTTTCTTATTTTGTTAGGAACTAAGCCATAATCTTAGCACCCAAACCTGATCCTATCATATTCTTACTACATAATCTCTGTTTAGAATGCAAGATTTGATATATAATTGATATATGACGGCAAAACTGATCAAGTAACTTTACTCAAACACAAGAAGCTGAGGGTGTAGTAGCTGATAGGTCCTACCAACCGCTACACACATGTTGATGTATGTGTAAAGATTTTATTGACCAGTGTTGTGTTTAGGTAGCTACAATATGCTTATTTATAAATGGAAATATGAATTATTGATAGATTATTCTGGCTTGAAACTTGGTTACACCTTAGGATGCAAATTCGGTTGACTTCCAAAAACTATATTAAGAGAAAGTATTTACGTTTTTCTCTGCACGGATCAGACTAATAAAATGTTATATCAATTTATGATTAGGTTGTTCTTATGGAAAAAAAAGGTGCGTGCTTCAAAGTTATGATGTTCTTATGTAGGAGATTCCCAAAGAAATCCCTGAACGGGGTTATGCTGCAAAACTTAGTGACCAAGTCTAGGTAAGGTGCGATTTTTACGAGATCTTATTAGTTCAACATGTGTTTATCTACTGTGTTTGATCGATTGATTTTTCTAACTGCCTTATTTAAATAGATCACTTGGATGTATAGGGCTATTATGATTGTCAGAGTTGGCCAAACTCGAAGGAATATGAAACCGTTATTAAAGGCATATTTTTATATCATGTATCTTCATTCTGCATGAACTTGCTTTAATCATTAAAGCTTGATAACAACTTTTTGTTTTTAGTGAATGGGGGTGCTGGAATGAGCATTGGGTATTGGGCCTATTTTCAACGACAACTTGAAAGTCACCGGTAATTCACTAAGAACTAAGAACTCGAACCAGGTAAGAGAGCTTTTACCCAGTGAATTTCATCTCCCAATAAGTTGAAGTTCTGTAGCTTCACACGTGAGAAGGTAGAGTCTTCCTGATTCAAATGTAAATGAATGTCCGGTAGAGGGTTACATTAGAGGCAAGTACCCATCTGCTTAAACAAGAAGACTCAGGTAATTGTTAACTCCAGTGATAGACAAATAATATGGGTCAATCTGTAACCATCAACCTTTTAAAATGCTTAAAGTGACTGGATGTGGAGGCATTTGTGACAAGTTAACCTGCAAGGTTTGTAACCTGTAGTTCAAAAGATGTTTTAGCTAATATGAAAACTTTTTTGCAAACAGGTACTTTTTCATCTGTCATGTTTTAACCTATTTACAAAAGACGACCAAAATCCTATGTACATAATAAGATATGGAGAAGAAGTTAGTGGAAGAAGTGAACGAAGTAAAGAAACTTCTAGAATGATCTTGACGTGGTAGGAGTCGAAGTAAGCGGTATATACTTACTAAAAAGTGCCGCATTAATCAAGCAATTGTGAGTTAAAGTCGGTAATGAGACAAGGTGTTAAAGATAGCTTAGTTAGGTATCTGTTCAAACCAACAGAAAGAAAAAGTGAAAGCAAAAAGGGATGTCCCTTTTACACTTAAAAACTAATTTTTTGATTTCTTGTGCTTCCTGTACATTTGTCCTTTATACTTTTCTTTGTATGAGTTATTTCTTATTATCCCTTGAAAATATGTACATTCAAACTTCTAGATCAATAAAACTTTTTCACATTCACCTAATAATATGGCGCGACTGGACCTATTGAATTGTCTATTTTTCTTTTCATTCCATGCTGGAATAAAGCAATTCCTTAGTTTACATCATTATGCCAATGTGTGCTAAATACAACAGCACATACAGTGATCATCTGCTACTGAAATGGTTGGGCAGGGATCACTGCAGGAGTTGGTGCCGCCACAGATCCTGCTGCCACGACAGATCCAGGTGCAATCATGACCTGCAAGCCTCTACGTTGCCCTACTTGCATCAGGAATGCCACATCAGCTGGAGCTAATCCAACCAGTGGTAAACTCTGCTATTTTGGGTTCATACAAATTTAACAAATCAGTGGCAAACTATGATATTTTGCATGATTTTTAGCCATCAGCTTATTTTATGTTGAAGATTGGTGTTGTTCTATATGGAGGACAGGCTGTTGGTGGACTTAATGTGATATTTGGTGAGAAAATTATCAATTCAATATGTTTATTTAACATATGTGTTTGAGGTGTAACTGATTTTTATAATCGATAACGTTCTGGCCAGTTTCCAAACGTATTGCGTTTATTTTGAAGATTTTCCCTAATATCTTCGTATCATCACAGAAAAAAAGTCCAATTTCTTTGTATAATCTGATGATTATGTTTCTTTAGCATCAACTTCTCCACATTGGCACTGTTTGGTTTCATGATTATGTTTGGTTTCAGCATCTTTCTACACTAAGTGTCATGGTATGTCAATGTATAGTCTGTTATATGCTTATTTTTTGTACATTATTAAGATTAGGTTCAAGTTAGAGGAGTTTGAGTCGACTTTAACCAGTAGAACTGTTATGAAATTTCTAAAACCACATCTATGTCTATTTATAACTCATAGTAATATTTTGTAGGTTGGATGGTTTCTGTCACAGGTAGTTATGAGTTCCAAAACATATGATACCTTAGGCCCGCTCATCTTTTTAGATGAGAACCGTGAAGTCTTGAGCATTAACATAACCATGGCTAGCAAAGCATTAACTAACAGATTTAATTTTTTAACAAAAATATATATTGATTTCTTTTAAAGGTCTCCTTTTCCTTTATTTAGAGCCATCTGCAGTCATGAGTGTATATGCTTAATGCACTCTTAGGCGTAATAAACAGGTTGTAAGTGACAACCAATCAGGTTCAGAAATAAGCAGATAAAACCGCATCAATAGGGACTAAAGCTGACAAGCGATAACCAAGTTAGGCGAAGGGTTGTTTTGGCTTCAATATTTTTACAAAAAAGTACTTTTGAAGTGTGGTTTGGTACAAAGATTTATATGCAGAATATTAGCATATTGGTGCTGAATTTTTATGCAGAAACTTGGTTTGGTGATTGCAGAAATGTTATGTAGGAAATTTCGCAGTTTGGTTGCAGAATTTATAAGTGGTAAATAACCTTTCATTGATGATTTTTTTCGAGAAAGAGTTGACAGATTTGTTGCTGAATAATATGGAAATAAAATTTGTTGGTTGCTGATAATTATGCTGAAAAAATTAACTGTTTGGTTGTTCATTTTATGTTGTTTGGTTTCTGATTTATGCTCTTTTAGTTGCTGAACTTTTTATAGCAAATTGGCTATTTGGTCATTGAATTTTGTGTAGAAAATTGCCTTCAAAAGGCTGTTTGGAACTAAGATTTTTTTTCTAGAAAACATTGGCATTTTGGTGCTGAGTTTTTATACAAAAACTTGGTTGTTTGTTTGCTGAATATTGGGCAGAAAAGTACCTCCAAAGGGCTGTTTGGTCGTAAAATTTTATGCTAAAAATTGGCATTGTAGTTGATGAGTTTTCTAATGCCACAAATTGGGTCTTTTGGTTGCTGAAATTGTGTGCAGTAAATTGACGTTAAAGGGGTTACTGAATATTTATAAAAAAGTAGTTTATTAAACGTTGTTTGTTGCTTAAAAATGACTTTAAGGTGTTGTTTGTTTGCTGAAATTTGTGTACTAAAAAGTGATTTTATAGGTATGTTTGGCTGCTGATTTTTTATGCAGGAAAACCATCATTATGGATGCTGATTTTTGTGCATAAAACATCATTTCGGGTTCTGGTTTAATACATGAAAATTTCTATTTTGGGTGCTGATTTATTAAGCAGAAAAATTGGCATTTTGGTTGCTGTTTTTTTTTCTTTATTCTTTTTTGCATAATTTCCTGGTGCCTTACAAGTTGATCGAGTGAGCTAATATGAAGGTGTTTTTTTTTTGAACGAAATGAAGGTTTTTTATTGAGTATTGGAACATTGAGTTTAATGTGCCTACTGCATAAGTTTATAAAAAGGAGTCCGTTTCCTTCTAACTTATTTTCACATGAGTAGTTTACTTTGTCGTTTTTTATAAGTTTAGCTAAAAAGGTTTTTATAATCAGTTGAGAGACCATAGTTCTTTAAATAATCAAATATCTAGATCAACCTTTATATCCAATATAGCTATACTTTTAAGCAATGTTTTCCAACCCGGTTCTGGTCGGAAAAACAGGTCATTTTAATTCGGGTTTTATATTTTCGAAACCCGGCTTGACCCGCCGGGTTTAGAGTGGCCCGGGTCAACCCGATTTTTGTGACCCGGCCGGGTTTCGATTTTTTCAGGTTTTTTTTTACAAAAAATATATAAATTTTACGTATTTGTGATGAAATTTTATTTTTACATATTATATTGGTTGGTAAACAATTTATATATTTAATATACGGAAATTTTTATGATTTTAATATATAATTTTTGCTAATTATTAAAAATATGATTTTTTTTTTATTTTTTTTTTAAAACCGGGTTAACCTAGGTTGAACCGGACCTGATGACTCAACCGGATCTATTCAAAAAACAGGTTTCAAAATATTGCTTTTAAGTGTAATAGTTCCAACAATTCAGTCAAATATAACCCAATACGTTCCATCTCATTAAGGACAAAAGCTTTAGCATAAAATTTTCGAATTTGTGTGATCCACGCAAATAATTGTTGTTTTTCTAATAAAAACTATCCCAAAAGCGAAAATTTGCTAAGAAAGTGCAAAAGACCTAAAATTCACATCCTTCATTATGTCATTTGTTTACTTACAATTTAACATATATGCAATAGCCCCAATCATATTCATTCGATCTTTCATTGGAAATAAAAAAACCAATTTTAGACCATTAAAAAAGATATCTTACAAACGGTAAACCGATAAGCAACAAAAAATACACTATCAAAACGAAAATTAAATCATCTTTCTATAGAGAGGCACATGTATACACTTTTGACGAATTTATTTTTTCAATATTTTTTTTCAACCACGCTTGGAAAAATCATATATGGTTCATATCACGAATACGAATCATAAATGATTTTTCCAAAACATATATGATTTCAAAAGTTTATATATGATTCGTGATACAAATCATATACATTGAAAGTATATACATGTGCACATAGATAGAAAGATAATTTAATTTGTATCGCGATGATATATTTTGTTTTACTTAACAGTTAACGACTTGTGAGATAGTTTTTTTAAAGGATGAAAGTGACTGTTAGATGAATAAAATGAATTGATGGGATTGATTCATTGGGTCTATGCTAAGTATTTGGTTTAAATAGAGCTTTTGGCTACTTAGTAATATAACAAGGGGTAAAAGTTGTAAAATACCACTGTACTTATTAAAATGTACTGATTTTAAACACTTACTAATTAATCTCGAGACTTTCCCATTGGACTTTCAAATTTGTTCCGACTATACCAATGTAAGCCTGAAATGACTATACTACCCTTAAAATAACTAATATACCCTTTGAAAAATACGATTCTTCAAAGGATAGTATTAGTCATTTTTAAAGGTAAAATAGTCATTTCAGGCTTATAATGGTATAGTCGAAACAAATTTAAAAGTATAAGGGTAAAGTTCCGAGATTAATTAGTAAGTACTTAAAGTCGGCACATTTTAATAAGTAAAATAGTATTTTATAACTTTTACCCAATTACAAGACATAAATATTTTGACAATCATTGCCACTATGCTTAAAATTTTTTTGTAGAATAGACAACTATTTATCATAAATAGTTAGCTAAATAAAAAATATAAACGATAATTAAAAGTCATGCCCACCCATAGATCATCACAACAAACAACAACACACTTCACAATATACTTGGTGATTTAACCAACACAAATAATTCAATAAACAATCATATTATACTTAAAATTTTTACCTAAAAAATGTAAGCGAAAATTAAAAGTCACAACAAATAGTAACACAATTCACAATATACTTAGTAATATAACCGACACAATAATTCAATGCTTAAAATTACAAACATATATTTACCTTAATAAAATACGTAAACGATAGTTCAAAGTCATACCCGCTCATCGAGCATAAAAAACAACCACAAAACCGTCTTACACAATATGCTAAAAAAAATCAAGGGATGACTCATACTATGCTTAAAAATATAATTTACATATCTATTTACGTAAACAAAAAATATAAACGATAATCAGAAGTCATACCCGCCCATCGGGCGGGTTTTGAAACTAGTATATATATATATATATATATATATATATATATATATATATATATATATATATATATATATATATATATATATATATATATATATATATATATATATATATATATATATATATATATATATATATATATATATATATATATATATATATATATATATATATATATATATATATATATATATATATATATATATATATATATATATATATATAAACCCTTATATAGGAAGGATGGTGAAACAATTCCTTAAATATAAAATTCTATAAAAATGACACATGTAATTCATTAAATGGTTTCCATAAAATGGTTCAAAAAGAAAAAAAGAATTCCAAATGATGCTCCAAATACAAAATTCAATAAAAATATATATAGGAATTACAAATGATGTGTTAAATACAATATTTTATAAAAATATATAAGGAAGGATGGTGAAACAATACCTTAAATATAAAATTCTATAAAAATGATTCCATAAAATGCTTCAAAATAAAATAGGAATTACAAATGATGCCTTAAATACAAAATTCTATAAAAAATATATATAGGAATTACAAATGATGCCTTAAATACAAAATTTTATAAAAATATATAAGGAATTATGGTGAAACAATGCCTTAAATATAAAATTCTATAAAAATGATTCCATAAAATGCTTCAAAAATAAAATAGGAATTACAAATGATGCCTTAAATATAAAATTCAATAAAAATATATATAGGAATTACAAATGATGCCTTAAATATAAAATTCTTTAAAAATATATATGGAATGATGGTGAAACAATGCCTTAAATACAAAATTATATAAAAATGATTCCATAAAATGCTTCAAAAATAAAATAGGAATTACAAATGATGCCTTAAATACAAAATTCTATTAAAATATATAATGGAATAAAAAATGATGCCTTAAATACAAAATTCTATAAAAATATATATGGAAGGATGGTGAAACAATGCCTTAAATATAAAATTCTATAAAAATGATTCCAAAAAATACTTCAAAAATAAAATAGAAATTACAAATAATGCCTTAAATTCAAAATTCTATATAAATATATATAGGAATTACAAATGATACCTTAGATACAAAATTCTTTAAAAATATATAAGGAATGATGGTGAAATAATGCCTTAAATACAAAATTCTATAAAAATGATTCCATAAAATGCTTCAAAAATGAAATAGAAATTATAAATGATGACTTAAATATAAAATTCTATAAAATATATATAGGAATTATAAATGATGTCTTAAATACAAAATCTAATTCTATAAAAATACATAAGGAAGGATGGTGAAACAATGCCTTAAATACAAAATTCTATAAAAATGCACAACAATAATATTTATTTAAATTTTTTTTATGTAAAAACGTTATTCATAACATTAACATATACAAAACTTCTAATACAAACACACATAAATTCAATTTTCATTAAAATATATTTACTTAAAGCTAGCCCGTCCACCAGACGGGTCTAAAGGCTAGTATATATATATATATATATATATATATATATATATATATATATATATATATATATATATATATATATATATATATATATATATATATATATACTTTTACCTATCTAGAATTTACTGATTTTGAACATACGAAAAGTTTGTTATGATCAAAAGGTCTTACCTTAACCCATTTGTTTATCCCTCCTCCAGATCTTTTATTTAATATGTAATCTAAGTCTCATGTTCGTTTGAAGGTCCAATTATACTCCTAAGTACCCTAAACATCTTAAAACATTAATTTAAATCCGAATGATTTCAAAACTGCTTTGACCTCCAACTGTTGTAACCTATTTTTGACCCACTTCCCGTCCTCCAATTTAGTTCTCGTTTCTTGCATTTGAAAGTCAACTTAAGTACCTTTTCAGGGGTACCAAGATCGCAATTTAAAAGTTTGTAAAACTCTAGATACGATCAAAACAATGACCCAAAAATTCTGGCCAGTCTTTAATAACGAATTTAATATGATTAACCTAATTAATCATACATAAACCCTAATTAAAACCTAAAAACGATTTCCAATGATAAAGACCCATTAATTACATCACTAATTACAGATCATTAACAAATCCTAACAAAAAATTATGAATCTCAACCCTAATCCATCATATTAAGTTACATATACGTAAATTAAACGTTAATTGTCATAGTTTTAGTGTGTACCTTAAACCCTAATTGAATTATTGGGTTTTCTTGCTCCTCCATTGATAGAAACCACTGATATTAGAGTTATGGAAAGGATAAATTCGGTTTTGGGGCTAAAGGGAGTAATATGGGTAATTAAAACTAACCAGGAAACCTAATAGTACTCAAACTGGGCTCCCCTTACTTTCCTTAAGCAAAATTCAGACAAAACTAAGTCCAACACCCTATAACCGACTTTTTTAATTATATTACTGTAAATTAACTGTTAATTATTATTACCTTAAATTCCCTTAATTTATTTCAGCTCCTAAAGCCTCCCGAACCTCAAAACCGTAAAACTAATCAAATTTACGCGTATACTGTAAAAGACGTAAAATAAACAGTTTTATAAAAACTCTTGAAATATGAAATAAACTAATTAACTAAGTCCTAAATGACTTAAAACCATCCCAAAAATACTCCCATGACTAATTACCTCATCCGAGACCTCTAAATGCTAAACCTTAAATCGTAAAAATACGATTTTCTATAATACATATACGTATACGTAAAACCACGAAATAACATCATCTCATTACATAGTCACTACCTTGTGAGCTCATGAACATGAAATAACCGTTCCTCGATTTACTTATGAGTACTATATACCAATAAACGATTTCCTAACCTAAATCCAAACACACAAAATAAACACATAAGCACATCAAAGTACATATTTGCACAAAACACCGTAAACAATAGTCTAAGTGACAAACCCCAAAACCATGGTTGTCACAGTTATGATTTTTAAAAGTGTATTTTGGGACAACAGGTCTAGAACATATTTTTCGTGGGTTTAAGGTTTGAGATAGGATGAGATTATTTGATATTGTTATAGAGTTTTCCGAGACGCTCGTTTCGGTATAAGATAGAGCTTCTAACTCATTACGAGTCAAAGGTTATGCTAGTTTTAGTATTCGTGTACTGGGAGACGCAAGTCGGCACAATCCGTAATTGTGGCTGATTTTGGGTCGACTCTCGGGGACTTTAGGCTTGATTAGATTATGGATACTACTGATTTTTAAAGTTTATAAACTTAATTTGATGAGTCTAGTAGTGGTTTTAAAAGACGGATTGTCGAGTTAGTACTTTTAAAGTGGTTTAAACGGTTTTATAAAACAAGTATACAATTTGTCCCAAATTTGGGGTCGAGTAAAGTATCGAGCTGATGGGTTTTAAAGTATAAAATTTGGCTCAAACTTTGGTGAGGTCTTATACAGGTTATAAGTGACCTTGACACCAATTTTCATCTAAATCAGACAAGTCTAGATAAGGTAGATCGGTGTGTACATTCGGAGTGTACTTGTTGATTTGTATGTTGGACAAGTAGTTCAATACTTGTGTTGCGTGAGTTTGAGTATTCACTATTGGACATGGTGACCTACTCAAGTGCTTAGTCATTATATAAATGACTTAGCTACTGGTCCAAGTAAGGTAAAGGGATAGTTTGACTTGCGTTGACTTGGCGTCGTATGACGGGCCACTTTCAAGGGCACAAGTGTTTTAACGTGTAGTGTTGGATAAATGGGTTAATATAGATTTATTTGGTTCGTGTCAATGGTTTTGAAATATGAATACTTCGAAAATATTTAAAGTCATGTTATACTTGGTACATATCGATACTTGAGTTTGAGTCTTAACACGCGCCTTATTGTGATAGGTTGCGGTTGTCGTATTTTCCCGGGCATCCATATCGTCGGTGATCGTCTTACCACTACCGTTTATACTCAGCTGCTGAGTACCGTGATTGACTTACCTCGTGGCTAAGGTGAGTTCATATCCCCTTTTTACTTGTACATGGTTTCTAAACACGGGGTGAGATTTTACATGGTGGAACACAACCAATTAACAACTGTATGCTATCCAGAACTTGTATGCTATCCAGATCGTGTATGCTTTACAGATGAATTCAATGGTATTATTGCTTTTTAGACGTTAGCCTTGAGTTTCCTCTCCTATCATAAACCGTTAATTGTCCCGTATGCTTTGCGCTAGGCGCGAATGTTGTGGGTGGATCCATCGGGATTGACAATCCTCGTCCCGATTACCTTGACGCACATACATTTGTTTATACTTGAGTATTTAGGCTGAATACTCCCTAGAGGAACTTACATTTGAGTTAAGCTTCGGTTCATGAGACTAAACAACAATAATATACATCGTGACTATAGATAATGTACATAGTTATCCCCCCATTACTTGTTTTACAAATTCTATTGTGTTCCACACCTTTACTGCTAAACCTATGAATATAACTAAACTTTATGTTGACGATTTTACATGTTTAATCTTAGGTATAATTACATAGCTTTGCTTGGATGGGAGCCCGCAGGATATTATCGTAGGATGGAGATTTCTATGAATATTTCAACTTTGGTTTTATCTAAAGGCTGTCAATAGATTTTCTGTATTTTTGGTAACCAAGTGTTATAAATCATGATGAAATAATAATTTTTTCCGCATATAAAACTCTGGGACCTATGTTTAAAACTCTGATCTTTTATGATGTAATGTATATGTTTTTATTACGTCAGTTATGTGTTAACTGTAATTAACTGTTTCTTGTACCATGACGTGTTACCCCCTCGTTGCCTAGTTGTTCCATGTCAGATTTTGGGGGTCTCACAGATTGGTATGAGAGCGATGGTTATATGGAACTGAGACGTTTTTCAAAACTTAGTCTATAACCGAAAGTTCAAACATTTCATGTTTCTAAGTGTCAAACATAGAATCTGCCATTGTTGATCGATATCTACGCGGGTAACTCTCTAATCCTTATTATTTACTTTTAGTTATCGTTATAATATTTCATCTCCTGATTATATTTTGAAATATTACGTTACCCTAATGACGATAATTACTATGTCTTTTCAAAGCCTTGTGCTTCATGAATTGCCATTGGATATTACTGTGATTACATCTGCCTATACTATATTTCTTGAATTCTTGTGAATTGATCTTATTGCAATGATTTTATATCGTTATGACGTTACATACTTGTATTTAGAGCGCGTATGCCACCGACTTTTCACACTCAATTTTCTGAGTACTATTGCTATCTTGTTTATGCATGATACGACTGACCTTGTATACTCGTTCGTTTTGAACCGTCTGTTTTTCTCAGCTCACTGTTACATGTCGTGTATACTCTCGTGATACCATTGTTAGGGATTGAATAAATGTTGCTTTCAATGAAACTTATGATTTTCATTTTACTACCGTGCGTGTTACTTTCA
The DNA here is from genome assembly GCA_025667525.1 of Glebionis coronaria. Lineage (NCBI taxonomy): Eukaryota > Viridiplantae > Streptophyta > Magnoliopsida > Asterales > Asteraceae > Glebionis > Glebionis coronaria. The sequence continues at coordinate 528,013,615 of CM046875.1, read as the reverse complement.
TTGTTAAACCTATTTAAGATATCTATTTATATATGCAGATTTCTTACCGATCAGTGTGATTGGATGTCTTGAAATAGTCTTTACACCATTGTGTAGCTTAATGTGTCTCCCAGAAATACTAAAGGACATTGTGTGAGTCACACATCTCAAAGCATTTGTTGAATTCGTGTTGAATGATATCGTGGGTCTTCGTAATCTTGATTGACCTTTACGTCACCGTTTTACACGACACTTATATATCGATTAAATATTTCTTCATTGACCATTCAACGTTTCGACTTCAAATTACAACGTCCGTCTGTACCTTGAAACCATCATTGTCATCTTGAGATTCATCCTTTATTGTGTAGCGATTATTTAATACAATTATACTTCTATAAACTTGTATCCTCCCTTTTTATTAAACCTCCTTGCTCCGGGAGTGTAACCCGTTAATGCTCCATTTCTTTCTCGGCGTGTCCTGTGATTTTGGAAAATCACGTTGTCAATAGACTTTTCTGTATTGCATCTTGCAACCGAATACATGAATGTCATGCGCCGGTTTGGATTTCTTAGATTTTCGTTGGTATTCTTGAATCTTTACATGATTAATTTTATAGTTTATTCTCTTTCGTCTTTGATGTGTCGTGGTTTGTATATTAATTAGATACGTTATAGGGTAAAATAGAAAATTACCTTTAAGTAATAGACTAAAATTTACCAAAGACGGATTTAATTAAACACGTTGATGATCCAAGTTCGTTGTACACGAAGATCAAGTGAATTTGAGACGTTTTGTTTCGATTTGGACAATTGATTCGAATGAGTTTTCGGTTTTAAAACTAAAATTACTCATACAAATTAAAATCCTAAAGTGCATGAACCGTATCCTAAAATTAAATCTAATAGACAATTATTTAAACTTTAAACTTTTAAACTATTATCTATTTAAAAATTATAAACTAATTTAATTCATTTTAAAATTTTACTTTTACTTTTAATAAAAAAAAATCTATTTAAAACTATTTTTTTATTTAAAACTAAATTAATTAAAATCTAATTTATTTAAAAACTAGTTTTAAAAACAATTTAAATTTCTAAAAATAATAAAATATATTTTTATTTGTTTTTTTATTTTATTAATTATTTAAAACTTTATAAAATTTATTCTAATTATTGATTTAAAATTAAATAAGTGAAAACTATGTATCTAAATAGAATTAAAAGCTGATAGCTAAATAAAGGATGCTATATTAATAAATAAAACTGTTAATAATCACAAACAGTTGGCTAGAACCAACGGTTAACACGTTTGGCCCATGACCAGGAGGTCATGGGTTCGAATCCAATGGGGGACTTAATACAAGAGATTTTCTCGTATGAAAGTTCGTTGTTCCGGTCTTTTCGAATTGATTAGTAGTTGAAAGTGCGACTCAGTCGTTCTTGGTGGAAAATAAAGAGGTGAGATTATCTATTTTAAACTAAAAATAAAAATGCAAATGTCGTTGTGTAAAAATGAAAGCTTTAAAAGTTAAACTAAAAATTACAAGTTAAAAATAAATGATTAAAAACTTATAAGTAAATTTAAAACTTAAAACTTTGTAGAAATAACAACTCCATCCGTCGGAATGCCCATGATCGGAATCCCATCGGAATGTATCGAGAGAAATTCTATCGGAATAATTATGAAAGTATCGGAATGATAAACAGTAAAGCTATCGGAATCACAACTGTCGGAAAAACAACACTATCGGAATAATCCGTCGAAAAGACCGTCGAAATACTGAATAACACTATCGTCGGAATCACGATCGGAAAAACGATCGGAATCCCAAAACCTTTTCCGATACAAGGATCGGAATAACCCGTCAGAAAGTAAAACCCTAATCCGATGGCAGCGTCGGAATAACTGTCGGAAAAGGTAAACCCTTTTCCGACGGAATGAAATTCGTAATAAGTAAATCAATAAGCTTCTATTTAATAAGCACAATCCCAAACATAACCAAATCAATAATGAAAGAGCCAAATAAGCACGAATAAGAAACTTTTAAAACTCTAAATAAGCAAACCTTTTAAACAAACCTTAAAAAGACGAAACTTTTAAGAAAACTTAAAAGTAAATAAGCTAAATACAAAATAAGCCAAAAAGCATAATAAGCTCAAAGCTCAAATCGTATAAAAGCTTAGATATGAATAAAAAGATAAACTTTTTAATCAATCAAACATCAAGATGAAACAAGATCAAAGATTATATCGGATCAAAGATAAATAAAATCAAGAAAGGTAGAAGAAGATGAAGATTAAAACAAGATTTAACTCTAAAAAGTAAAGATTAGATTCACACAAGAAAGAAATAAAAGATGAAGTTTTCCTAGTGAGAGAAAGTTAAACACTTTCTCTCTCTAAAAATTAAAACTACAAAAGAAAAAAATGAAGACTAAAATGAACTAACTAACACCCTCCTAATGACACATTCAGAGGGTATATATAGGAGGTGGGGAGGCTAAGTGTTTATGCTTCCTTATTTCTTTCTTCTCGTCTCGACTCGATTTAAATTCTTTGTCTTTCTCGACGTTGTCTCGGGATTTTTCGATATAAATTGAACTCGTCTTATAATTTTCTTCTTTAATTAGATTGGGTTCTTCGACTTCATTAAACTTCCGTCTTTAGACTTTTTCTTCGATAAATCTTCAGAATAGGCCTTGGACTTCCGTTCTTTTTGCACTCTTGATCTTTTGACTTCGTCTTTTCTCGTTTTCTTCAATAAAAGCTCGTGATAGCCCGTGTTTTCTTCCTTTTTCACATTTTTATCCTGAAACACAATAAAAACACAAACCACACATAATTCCGACTTTTACGACAATAAAATACACGTTTTGGTCTTGTTATTATTGGAAATAAGTGGTAAAAGGATAAGTGTTTTCACACTTATTAAATCCCCTACACTTGACCATTGCAATGCCCTCATGTAATGAATTAATTTCAAAGCACGGTTTACATTTTTCATCATAAATAACCCACCTTGGCCTTTATTAATTACTAAACACTAAGGAAACTAAAAGATAGAAATATATACAAAACAAGTAAAGAAATCAAAGACTTACATTGGGGTTTTGGCTGTCATGAATGTTTATCATCCTCAAGTTTCACGTTCCCCACACCAAGCTTATAAACGAGATCATTGTTATTATAAGTTAGCAAACTAATACAAACTCATGTGGCCCAATTATTCACTTAGACTCCCTTATTCCTAGGTGTATCTCTTATATTTTATAATTGTCTTGAATGATCACGAGGATTCATTGTTTGACTTATTTCGATAGTTAATTTAGGCAGAAAATAAAGTAGGACGATTTAATCAATAGTTAGATAAAGGACAAAATCTTTTAAAACTGCTTCTCGGGACCACATAAAGTTCATATCTTGGCATAACTCGCTTCACGATTTGAGACCTTTCTCGGACCGATATTTGGTAGCGACTTCATACTTCGAATCTTGAGAGACGTTCTTGAAATTATGGTCTTCTCTTCATAATAGGAATTTCTTCACTTGAAGTTTTTGAGAGATTCTTCAAATTTAGACCACGACTTCTTCATTTTTCTCCAATCTTTATTTTGGACTTTGATATACAACGATCCGTTTCCTTTTAGGACTTGGATCTATTTATCCTCATACCTTGCTAGGGTCTTTTCGGATAGACTTCGAGTATTTGCTTTTCGTCGTGTGTCTCGATCCTTCATATTGATTTTTGATAAATGATTCTTCACATCACTTTGGATCTTTAGCAACAAAATGTAGCCCTCATGCCTTGTTAGGGACTTTTCGGACTCGCCAATCTTCGCATCCCGCTTCAATAAGTTATGCCTTGGCTATGAACTCTAATTAATACCGAGCAACTTTTATACGATTTTGGCTAGAAGCTAAGTAACGTTTCAAATCGTACAACCTTATTTATTGCAAATATATTTATTAACAAGCGATGGGAGAATAAACTCATAATTAACACACATAAATTCATGAAAGAATACCAAACTTATAATTGACTCTATCATCTCTCGTTCTCCACAATTTAAAATCTCAAGGAATGAGACTCGTGGATGCTTAGCCAATTAAATCAAAGTTTTGGGTTTTCAAGTCATCTATAGGATATTGCATCTTCTTAGACTTTATCAAGTTTAGAAATTGCATTTTAAAGTTCCCTTAATAAACGACTTTCTAGGATCAATTTTAGGAACTTGCAAAAAGTTCTTGTTCTTAACCCATAAGAGTTAAGACTTTCGCGTTATAAAGTTCCCTATATAAAAACCTAGCAAAACTTGACTTAAACACGTTAAGGATACTAGCTAGAGTAAACTTAGATAAGTAAACTCGGGTTGAGTCAAAAGATTCATGACGTTGAAAAAATGAAAACCACTTTATTAAAAATTTATTCTAGCAAAGAAAGTAAATAACGATAACAAAGGAAAATACTACCATACTACTAGGCCAAAATAGATTAAAATTTTTGAAAAATGTCTAAAAATCAAATTTTCCGGTTAAAATGAGGACAAATTAATGGAAAAGCCCAGTTACTTCGATAGAAGTCCCCCTACATTTGATATAAACATTGTCCTCAATGTTTAAGCATGTGGGAGTAAACTCCCCTACACTTAGGACATTGTGAACTTTGTTTAAATCTTGCTAAGGAAAGGACAACTATAGTGATTTCAATGTCAACATATAAGATATGAAATATTGAATCACGACAGTTTAGGATAGAACCGGGAAGACGGGTACACGGGATCACGGTTCGTCAAATGTCATCAAAAGTGCTCATTGAAGCTTTAATCCCTGCACATCATAAGAAAGAAAACAACAAATACCTACGGGGCTCCCCCTACACTTATTATGAAAACGGGAAAAGGATAGATCAATGGGTTGCCTCCCAAGAAGCGCTTGTTTTTGTTAACCGAGTCACGAGCCTGACTCGACCCAGAACTAATTCAAGGGAAACGTGGTGAGAGATGGAATCATGTCATGAGAGATGTCCTCACCAAAGTACAGCTTCACACGCTGGCCATTCACTTTAAAATTCGGCCCATTTGGTTGAGAAAGTTCAATGGTTCCGTAAGGGAAGACTTTGGCGACGGTGAACGGACCAGACCAACGACTCTTCAGCTTGCTCGAGAAAATCTTCAACCGAGAGTTAAAGAGTAAAACTTGATCACCAACGTGAAACTCTCGGTTCTTAATCCTTGCATCATGAATGATCTTGGTTTTCTCCTTGTAGATTAATGAATTCTCATAAGCTTCATTCCTCAGTTCATTTAGCTCGTTGAGTTGAATCTTCCGAAGATCACCGGCTTTGTTGATGTCAAAATTGGCCCACTTCAAGGCCCAGTACGCCTTATGCTCCAACTCAATAGGGAGGTGGCATGCCTTCCCGTACATAAGACGATATGGAGTGCAACCAATAGGTGTCTTATATGCGGTACGGAAAGCCCACAAAGCATCATCTAACTTATCAGCCCACGAGGCACGATGCTCTCCCACAGTTCGCTATAATATTCTCTTCAATCCATGGTTAGATATCTCGGCTTGACCATTTGTTTGGGGATGATAAGCGGTGGAAAGACGGTGATTGACACCGTACTTAGACATGACTCAAGCAAATTGATCATTGCAAAAATGAGTCCCGCGGTCACTGATGATAGCACGAGGAACACCGAATTGAGCAAAAGTTGTTTTAAAAATTTCACAACCACCCTCGCATCGTTCGTAGGGAGAGCCTTTGCTTCAACCCATTTGGATACGTAGTCAACGGCTACGAGGATGTACTTGTTCCCTTTGGATGATGGAAATGGCCCCATAAAGTCGATGCCCCATACGTCAAAGATTTTACACTCTTGTATGAAATTTTGAGGCATCTCATCTTTATGTGTGATCTTGCCTTGTCTTTGGAAAGCATCACAATGTTTAACCATTTCATGAGCGTCATGATAAATGGAGGGCCAATAGAATCCGGAGTCGAAAACTTTCTTCGCGGTGTAATTAGGACCAAAGTGACCACCGGTGGGTCCTTTGTGGCAGGCTTCAAGGATTAGTAAAGCTGCCGGCCCATCAACACACCGACGAATGACAAGATCCTCACATTGTTTGAAAAGGTAAGGGTCGTCCCAAAATTAGTGCTTAATGTCTTTAAAGAACTTTTTCTTTTGTTGAGACGTTAACCCTTCCTTGAGAATTCCACCCGCCAAATAGTTTGCATTGTCCATAAAACATAGGGTTTCATCAAGACTGGAGTTAATATACATCAAGGCCTCAAGGGGAAAAGAGTCATTAATCTCTTGATTTGGGAGCTCCCCTTGATAAGGATCCTCGAGTCTACTAAGATGATCCGCGGCTAGGTTTTCCGCTCCCTTTTTATCACGAATTTCAATTTTGAATTCTTGAAGGAGTAGAACCCAACGAAGAAGTCTTGGCTTGGAATCTTGTTAAGTTAACAAGTACTTCAACGCGGAGTGATCGGTGTACACAATGGTGGTGGAAAGAACAAGATAGGGGCAGAACTTCTCAAAAGCGTACACTACAGCTAAAAGATCTTTTTCAGTAGTGGTATAATGCAATTGAGCCCCCGTCATTGTCTTTCTAGCATAATGGATTGGTTGGAAGTGTTTGTTCACTCTTTGGCCTAAAACCGCTCCAATATCAAAATCACTAGCATCACACATCAATTCAAAAGGTAGCTCCCAATTAGGGGTAACCAAGACCGGTGCCTTAGTTAATTTATCCTTAAAAAGATTGAAAGAGTCAATACACTCTTTAGAAAAGATAAAAGGAGTATCTTTTTCCAAGAGGTGGGTCATCGGGCAAGTGATCTTAGAAAAATCTTGAATGAAACGACGATAGAAGCCCGCATGACCAAGGAAATGTGACACCCCCAAATTGAGTCAAATGCAGCGGAAATAATATTTGGGTGTCACGTAGGTAGATCAACAGCAGACAGTGTATATAGCAACATATAAAAGATTATCCTTACATTTATTACATGATTAAAAGTGCAAATAGTATTAGAATAGTCTTCAACATTGTTCAACAGTTTTAATTATTCCCCAGTTTATAAAACCCCAAATGAGCTCTATAAATGCAGCCTATCATGATGCTTGACTCCATGCACACCAAAACCTGCTTCAATTTCCTAAGAAAACATGCTTAGAGAGTCAACATAAAGTTGGTGAATTCACAGGTTTAATAAAATAAGTTTGGACAATAAATATTCACTGAAGTAGTAATGCACAAAGCATCAATACTTAAAAGTAATTACATTCCCATATTGCCTGAAACTGAGACTTGACAGTTAAGTCCTTAACAAATAAGGACCCTTCGCCTTATAAAAAGGCACCAATAAAAATAATAAGTGCTGACATGTGAAACATATGTTGTCCTGGCCTAGGCACAGTGAGCATGACTCACCCAGATGGGGACGGTCAATCCCAAATAGATCTATTTATAACATTCAGGTAATTCAATAATTGTAACAGTTTTAGATGCACGGGTCATGCGGGTTCATCTACATTAGGCAATATAATCAAAGGTTTCACAGTTCAATCCATGTCCATAAAATAAAATATGTTGCATGTTTTCTTCCCCATTAAAAGGTTTAAAAGTTTGTCAATATATAAAGTGGGGCCATGAACTCACCTTGGTAGTACAACAATAAGTCAGTAGATAAATCTGATAAGGATGCTCACGATACAATCAACGACCTAAATAATTATAATGTCTCAGTAAATGCATAACATAATGCATAAAAGTTTCAGAATAAATTTGTGCATGCTTATACTGGTTTTAAGCATTTTATTACGATACTTGTACTTTAGTTCATCGTTGTACAAGTTCTAGTAGTAGTTATTTTAAGTATAAAAATAAATAATAAGGTTAAATTAATTAATCTATTTAATTAATATTTTTGTACTTATGTTGTTTATAAAACACTTTAAATATTTATAAAAGGTAGTTTTATATATATTTAAGGTAATAGAAAATAAATATAATTAATATATTTATTTTATAAGTTAATCATTTTTAATTTATGTTCAATATATAAATAAGGTTTATAAAACGTATAACATTTTAATTAAATTCCACGTTTACATAGTGTTTATAATTATTAAATTATGAGTTCGGAAAAATAACAAATGTTATGTTTATTTAAGTTTTACGTTTTAAATATCGTATATAAGTATATAGAAATTTTAGGGTTCGTTATACTTTGTATAAATTACATTTTAGTCTTTCTATTTAAATAATTACCCGCGGTTAAATTACTTTTATACCCCTAGGGTTTCTAAATATTTCAAGTAATTATAATATTGGTCCCTCCCTAGTTACACATGTAACTAGGGTTTGTTTAAGTTTCATAGAATGGCAAATTTAGTCCCTAAAGTATTCGGCTTATATTAGGGTTTGCTTATAAGTTTCATAAGTGCCCCCTAGGGCTTGTATATGTTTCGGCTTAAGGCACAAATAGCCCCTAGGGTTTACTTAGGGTTAGTAAAGTTTACTAAGTTGGCATAAAAGGTCCCTAGGGATTATATTAAATTACACAAATTACCCTAACGTTATAGAAATCTCATTTAAGTCCTTTATGTTAACTTGGAGTTTCGGATAATGTCAAAACAACACCCTCAACTCACGGCTAATTACAAAAGTGGCCCTAAAGTTTATATTTTTGGAAAATAAGTTTCTATACTTGTTCATTTAGATCCCTACACTTTGTAAAATTACAAATCCAACCCGAAATTATTATATATGTTACTTTTAATCCGAAATTTAGTAGATTTATTATTTTAATCCAAAACTTCTTAGATTTATTATTTTAGTCCAAAACACTTATAGATCTATATTTTCAACATGAAACTTTATAAAGTTATATTTTGACACTAAAAGTTTTATAAAAACATTATCTAGTAATAACAGAGTATATTTAGGTTAGCTTATTATAGTGGGCTTAAACTAAATCTTATAAGGCAAAAATAGTGAGCTTATCATTTTAAGGAAACTATAATCATAAATCTAGTATTTCTAGGCATATCTAAACATTACAAGATTACCCAATATAGAATCATAGGGCTTATACCCCACGTCCCATATATATGCATGCTTAGGTTTCCATAGTTTTTCAAGTTTAACTAGCTTATAGTGATATGTTCTTCATGGTTATTAAGATTTTACATTATTTTAAGTCATGACATAATTCAAGCCGTGACCTAAAATAGGTTTAAGGTTTCATATATTTGTTTCAACATTAAATTTTACTAAGAATAACCATGTGTATGTTAATGTATATGAAAGGTAAATATATTGAAAGATAGGTTTAAGTTTAACTTACTTGTTTAGATAGGTTTAGGAGTGATAGTAAGAAAAAGTGATAAGCTTTCAACAATGGGAATCCTTGTAGCTAAAACAAGCCGTGGCCTCAATGGGAGCTTCTAGGGCTTCTTTACTTGCTTCAATGATCAAGATACTTGTAGAGTGAACTAGTGATAAGCATTCAAGTAGGATGAGACATGCTTTAGGAGTAGTAAATGAGCTTGAAGGTTTGTTAATGGTGGAAAAGGATTTTTAGCCTTAGGTTGAGAGAGAGATAGATGAAGTGAGATTTGAGTTGCAAGTGTTTTGTGTTGTGTGTGTTATGTGTATGTTTCGGCTAAATTAAGGAAAGAGAAGTATCCACTTGTGATCTTGTTTGTACTATGCATCTCATATGAATCTTGGTTTGATTCACTTAGGATTTGGTTTGAGAAATATGCTAGCTTATTCCCCACATGCTCAAAATAGTAATTGACTTTCCCCTCAAATGGAAAAGGAGGGTGCCGTGTGTTTAGAGGTCAAAGGGGACAAGAAGGGACTTTGCATAGTGTTATGCATGGTGTGTGTAAGTAAGGTGTAAGAAAAGCATGGTTTAGGCTTAAGCTATAGTGTATTAGTGGGATACACATGATTATACTTGTAAGTTAGGAAAATGATTATGAATGGGTAGGTATGTGTATATATATACACGGCATAGCATGCATGTGGGAGGGTTTTTGACCATTTTTATCAAGTGTTGTATGAGAATAATAGCCCTAGTTTAATATTGTAAGCATTTGTTGAGTTATAGGTATCTTTTTTGAAGCTTTTAGGTAATTTAGTGAAAGTGTATATTAAATACATCACTATAATTATTTTACTTAAATAAAGTAAATAAATGACAATGTTAAATAATGTACATTTTTTTAAGGTGTTAGGTGTTTATTCCTATTATGTAATATATGTAAATATGTACATATAAAATAAGTCCAAGTACTTAATAATTAAATTAAGTAAAGTTACAGTCTATCTCAAAAATATGTACTGAGGTGATGAGTCCTGGTTCTTTCAGGTGGCCAGTCAGTTGCCAAGGTAGTCAACAATGACTAGAGGTCCATATAAATATTAAAATAAATATGAAAGGTAGTATGATAAAAGGTATATGATTAAAAATAAGTCATATAAAGGTAAAATTGTATAGATTCCAAAAATAAATAGTACAACAGTTGACAAAGTCAATAAGGCAAAATCAGAGGTTTTACAGCACCATCCCGTTATTTTAGCTTTGTCCTCAAAGCTTAGGACGAAGTCATTGGTCAGATGAAAAAGTGTGGGTACTTGGTTTTGAACGATTCTTCTCGTTCCCAAGTGAACTCAGGGCCTCTCTTAGAGTTCCAACGTACTTCGACCAACGGGATGCGACTGCGTTTCAATTTCTTAACTGTCCTCTCCATGATTTCCACTGGTTCTTCTATGAACTAGAGTTTGTCGTCAAATTGAACTCCCTCCAATGGCATAGCCAATGGTTCTTCAGCATAGCATTTCTTCAGGTTAGACACATGAAAGGTAGAGTGTACCCGACTCAGTTGCTGGGGCAACTCCAAACGATAAGCTACTTCCCCGATCCTGGCTATTACTTTGAAAGGGCCAACATAACGTGGATTCAGTTTTCCACGTTTGCCAAAGCGTACAATACCCTTCCAAGGTGATACTTTGATCATAACACGGTCACCTACTTTAAATTGCATAGGTTTGCGTTTCAGGTTCGCGTAGCTGTTTTGTCGATCGCGAGCAGCTTGAATTCTTTACTTAATGAGGACGATCTTGTCTGTAGTCTCCTGGATTAGTTCTGGTCCAGTGAGCTGAAATTCACCTACTTCTGCCCAGCACACAGGTGAACGGCATTTGCGACCGTACAGTGCTTCAAAAGGGGCAACCTTAATACAGGCGTGATAACTGTTGTTGTAGGAGAATTCCACTAAAGGAATGTGGTCAACCCATCCATTTCCAAAATCAATCACACATGCTCGTAGCATGTCCTCTAGAGTCTGGATGGTTCGTTCACTTTGACCATCAGTCTGCGGATGATAAGCAGTGCTCATGTCTAAATTGGTACCTAAGGCTCGTTGGAAAGCCTTTTAAAAGTTTGATGTGAACCTACCATCTCGATCACAGATTATCGACATTGGTATTCCATGTTTGGTCACAATCTCCTTCAGGTACGTTTTTGCTAGTCTTGTAAGGGAATCGTTCTCCCTAATTGGAAGGAAATGAGCGGACTTGGTGAGTCGATCGACGATTACCCAGATAGTATCGTAACTGTGAGATGACTTAGGGAGTTTGGTGACAAAGTCCATGGTGATGTTGTCCCACTTCCATTTCGGTATCTCGGGTTGTACAAGTAAACCCGATGGTCTCTGGTATGCAGTTTTGACACGTGCACAGGTCAAGCACTTCTGAACGTAGGTGGCAATGTTGGCTTTCATATTCGGCCACCAATATAACTTCTTCATATCCTGATACATCTTTTTAGATCTGGGATGTATAGAATATTTCGACTTATGAGATTCGTGCATGATCACGTTCCTCAAGTCTCCATAACAAGGTAACCAACTTCGTCCGTGAAGGCACAGGGTTCCATCTGCTCTAGGTTCTAGCTTCTCCTTACTAAGATCAGTTCTGAGCATTCCCCCGACGTCTTCCTTCACGAGGTTTTCAGGTAATTGGGCTTGAGTCTGAGCTTCCAAAATCTGTTTGGGTAGATCCAAACTGATTGCCATAACTAATGCCTGAACTCTCATAGGAGGGTCCGTTTCCTTACGACTTAAAGCATCAGTAACCACGTTTGCTTTACCGGGGTGGTATTTGATCTCGTAGTCGTAGTCACTCACCAACTCAATCCAATGGCGTTGTCTCATGTTCAGCTCCTTCTGATCCAATATGTGTTGCAAACTTTATGGTCAGTATGCACTGTGCACTTTGTTCCGTATAGGTGATGAGATGGCATTTATACATGATCTCATCGTTCTTTTCGGGCTTTAAATGCATAAAAATGTCATAAAATACCATATATATGCTTGTGTTTGTTTACTTGTGTATTTTAGGTATGGATATCGTGAAAAAGACAAAAGATCACAAGATACAAGGAAATACGGACACGAGAAACGAAGCCGTACAAAGAACCGGGCCCTAATTCATGGAATATTCAACAAATACCTTTGAAGACTTGAAGATATGCAAGATTGATCCTCAATGAATGAAGAAATGACACTTAAAACCCTTGTATATTCATAATTACAAGTTTGGTCCCTTAAGTTTGTCAAAATTACACAAATGGTCCTTCTACTTTGAAGAAATGGCAAGTTTAGTCCCTCAACAATTCCAAATTGTCAATTATGGTCCCTCATGAAGCCAAAGATACATTGAAGACCTTTAAAGATCAAGAATGTCCAAATTCAGCCCTTGAAATATCTCAAAATGGCAAAAACAACCCTTGTAAACCTTGTTGGAAAGTTTTGTGCCAAAACTGCCAAAGTGTGAAACTCTTTAACAAAGGGATATGAGTTTTTAGGCTGAAAAACGTTTAATACATGTTTTCTGAAAACACAAGGGTTAAACATGGGCAATTGAAACATTCAAAAGGAAATTGCGCCAAACACTTTACCATTCCACCAAAAACGGATCAAACACTCAACTATTCACTTTTATCCACCCGGATTTTACCCCACTTAAAACAAAGGGTTAATTGCAATTACCCTGGCACTTGTGTGATTCACATGTGCAGTAACACATCCCATACACAAAACCCTCAATCCCATTACCCAAAGGACCCCACCATTCAACACGTCACCCAATCAAAACACAACTTAGCCTCCAAGTAATCCTATGTGGCAAAATCAACAGCTGACACTCTTTGCTTGATCACAAAGCTAAAATGAACGTCTTGGATCAATTTGGACAGCTCATCAACAACAAACTGCCTCAAGAGCTCAGGGGCATTTTAGAGAATTCACTTCTAGGGTTTGTGAATAGTGTAGCCAGGCATTTGCCTATAAAAGGAGACCTCAACATGTGAGAGTCCCTTTGTTCCAGTTTTAGGCTATCAATCTTTGTAATTCCTTTTTATGTTAATAAAATTTGAATTTCTGAAAAATTTGAATTCTCTTTTTGATTTGATTAAAAGTTGGTGTTAGAATAGCCTAAATCTGAGTTCCATTTTATTGTTAAGACCTTCCTTAATCTTGTGGTTAAGGCACGTCTTGGTTCATAAGGTTTTCAAGGTTCAAAAACCTTGAAATCCTAGTTTCTGATTTTTGCTTATTGTTGTGTACTAACCCTTAGCCATAAGCCTTGAGCTCCTTCAAGCTTGTTGACACCAAGCCTGGGAAGAGTTCTAAGCCTTTGGTTGAGTTGTTTGTTGTTTTGTGTTGAAGACATTTGATAATCAAAGCCTTGTTCTACTTTGAACATCAGCAGGCTTTGATCATCTTCTTTGAAGTACCTTGGTCTTGTTCTAGTTGTTGAACAAGGTCCAAGGAGCATAGCTGGCCCTCCTAGGATGTTGTGGAGGGCAGGTATAACCTCTTGTTAAGATTCCTCTCAAAATTTCATGTTACTGCCTGTTTTGGATTTGGTGCTTTGATTTTGTGTTCTTGTGTTTGTGCTGGTGATTTTTGAGTTTGATTCTGTTAGTTGCTATCTAGTAAGTGTTTTTGACCTTTAAAATCAGTAGGTTATTAGTAGAAATCACAAGTTTCTTTGTTAAGTAGTTGATTAAGGGGTGTTTGGATCAACTGCATGATTTGGATTTGTGGTTTGCTAAGTTGTGGTATTGTGTTTGCAAGTGTTAGTATCTGTTATGTAGTTGCTATTGTTCATCTGTTTGCAGGTTTGAAGGTTTGAAACACCTAGATTCATAAAATAAGGTATAAAATCTTGGATTCTTGGTAAAATTGGCTAGGATTTTGAGGACACCTAGATCTAAGCTTAGGCTAGGGCTAACAAGTGCTAAACCTTAGTTAATTACACCAGGAGAAGAGATTTGAGTGCCTGAAATTGGATCAAGTGTCAAATAGATCAGCAAAATAGTTTCTGCATATGCACCTTGTTCATCAGTAACTTTTTGTGCTTTGATCTTGTTGTTTGCTTTGATTCAGTGTTTGTTATAAGTTGATTTATGCTTATTCATAGTTAATATAGCTTGTGTATGCATCCTGTTGAGTTTGGTTGGTAACTGTTTGATCATTTATGGCTTATTGTGTGAACCAATTTGGATTTTCTTGTTGCTATTGACTCCTTGTGGTTCACTGATCACAAGTGTGCCCTTGTTTCCAATTGAATCCAACTAGAACTCTCTAAAAAGCTCAGTCAAATAGTCAAAGCAGTGGGAACTCCTTTCCCCTGCTGGTTGCTACTGCTAGTGTTAAATTGGGTTCAGCTTATCAATAAGCTATAATAGTTTATTTTAACCAGCAACAACTTGGATTTTGTAATAGGTGCTCATTATTTGACCCATTTGTTCATACTGGAGCATTTGGTGGGTTGACTTTAGGGTTTGACTAGAAAACCAACTTAATTGACTTTTTCATAAGTGCTTATTGGCTTATTCTGGCTTATTGGTTTTGCTTATTGGAATTATGTTGATTGATTTGGCTTATTGAGTCCATTTGTGATCTTTTGCAAGTTGAATCAAGTCCTGAGGTGCCTTATTTCTCAAAAACGACTATTTTGTCGTTTTGTGGATTTTTACTTTGCTTATTTCTGGCTTATTGAGTGTGCTTTTTCAAAATTTCTTTTTACAGATCTTATAAGCATCCCAAAAGAAGGTTGTGTGTCAAATTAGAGCTTATGGCATTAGCTTATTGCTTAATGGGCTAAAAAGCCCAATAAGAATAAGTTGTTTGCTTATTAAGCTGTGATAAGCTCACATTCAGCTTTTGGGCCTTTAGAGTTTTGTTCTTAGAATTAAATTTTGAGTCAGATAGGGCTTTTCCAAGTCAATTGGGCCAAGTTTGACTTTTTGGGCTAAAAAGCCCATTAAGGGTTGACTGTTTTTGGTTTTGGCCCATTTGAGGGCCCAATAGTGGTATTCTGGTCATTTCACTTTGATTTTCTGTTTATTTAGGTTAAAATAAACTAGTTTGCAAGTTTTTAGAATTTTTTATAATTTTTGGATTTTTAATATTATTTTAATATTATTTTATTATTATTTTTCAAATTTCACATTTTCCAACTTTTTACATTTTTCTTAGCTTTAATACATTAAAATTGGAATTTAGCAACTTTTATAATAATTTTATCACTTTTAGATTAATTTTTATAATTATTTTAAGTTTTAATAGTTTTTAAATCATTTTAAATAGTTTTTATTAGTTTAAAAATTTCTAAAAATAGTTTTTAATCTTTTTAGGTCATTTTAGAGGTTTACCAATTGAAAAATCTTTATTTGGGCTTTTTGATAATTTATTTGATTTTTAGGGCTTTAATTAGCATTTAAAAATTAAATATTTAATTATTTAAAAGGTTTGAAAAAGTTATGATCATTGGTAAACTCTTAGTTTAATAATTTTGATTTTTGGTAAATTTTTGGTAATTTTTAGAATTAATTTTTATTTTTGTAGTTTTTACGGTTTTACGTTTTGTCGTCGTAGTATTATTTTCACGTCTTCGTCATCTTCTTTTCTCATCCCCTTCTAAACCAATCATTAATCACAAACATTTAACAAGTTTTTCACACACATATACCTCCTTGGGAAACGAACTTGGAACTTTCACCTTTGGGTCATTAACACTTGGTTTTTCCTAAAATCATTTGTTTAATACTTTTTCCCTATTTACGCTCTTTGTTTTCCTAAACAAGAGTTGTAATTTCCTACAATCATTTTGGCGCCGCTGCCGGGGAGGTGTGTCGTGATTAATTTGCATTGTTGTTTTTAATATTAACCAAAAATAATATTTGTATTAGTAGAAATCTACTAATACGTATTATCGGTTTTCTTGGTTTTTCTTGTAAAAATATTATTACTATATTGTATTAAGTATCACAACAAATTCAAAATATCTCCAAAAGTGTGAAACACAACTTTAATTGGGATTTGATCTCCTAATTATTGTATTCGAATCTCAAACAAAAAGAAAAAAGGCAAAAATAGATAAATACTTTCGTGAAGCTCGATTTTGAAAAATACAAACTATAAGGTGGGTATAAGGCGGGTATTATAAAATATACCCTAAGGAAAAAGGCTCTTAACTGCTTCGCGCCGCCTCGTTTCCCCGCTTGCTTGTGAGTATTTTGAGATTGAAGGCTAATCGAGGGTTTTGTCGCCCAAAGTATTATTACGTATAATATATTTGCTTGGTTTCTTTGTGATTAAAACCTCTTGAACAATTTGGTTTTCACCAAAGTTCTAAAGTCATTCGAAGGCGTTCACTCCACGTGATCGTTTTCATTCCTTTGAGGCTTCTTTAATCAAGAGTTTGATTCGAGGAGAGATTTTGTAGATTGTTGTCTACGAAGATACACCAAAATCCATAAAAAATTAAAAACAATCAAAAACACAAAAAAATTGAAAATTCACAAAACACCCAAAAAGAATCTTCTTTGCTCATCTCCCATTCTTCGTGAAGTTTATGATCACTCGTAATCAAGCAAAACGAGCTCGTAAACGTCTTCAAAAGCAAGCAAATCAAGAGACGTTGATTGAAGAACAACCTCCAATTGTTGAACCTATTGTAGAACAAGAAGTTGTCATGGCTAATCGTACTATGATGGAGTTGCTTCAAGCACCCACCGAGGGTTTTGGAGAGGCCATTGTGATTCCCGCCATCCTTGCGGAGAATTTCGAGATTAAGACGGGTTTAATGTCGATGTTGCAAGCAAATAAGTTTAGAGGTCATGAGAAAGATAACCCGCACTATCACATTAGGAATTTTAATCGTCTCACCGCTACTAGCAAGTTTAAGGATGTTCCACATGACGCCATTAAGATGATGGTGTTTCCATACTTGTTAGATGGACCCGCAAAAATTTGGCTTGAGAAAGAACCGCCAAATTCGATTTTGACATGGGGTGATCTCGTTTCTAAGTTTGTGAACAAGTTTTTTCCACCATCTAAAACAACACATTTGAAAAATGAGATTTCACGATTTGTACAAAGAAATAATGAAAGTTTTTCAATGGCATGGGAACGCTTTAAAGAAATGTTACATGAATGTCCACACCATGATTTTTCGGAATTGCATCAAATTGATACTTTTTATAATGGGCTTAATGATCATGAACGAGATTATTTGAATGCCGCCGCGGGTGGTAATTTTTTGTGTAAGACGACTAATGAGGCTTTACAAATCATCGAGAATAGATCTAAGGTTTATAGCCCTCGTAACACACCGAGTGTTGCCAATTTGGGTTCGTCATCGTCGTCATCGTCTCGTAGCATTAATGCCTTACATGATGAAGCTAATGAGGAAAATCGGTTTTTTGATAGATTTGCTAATCTTATGTCCCATTGGAAAGCTCAAGAAGCTTCAAATTCCGCTTCGGTTAAAGCAGTTGCTAAGAGTTGTTTGTCTTGTGGAGGAGCTCATGATCTTTCCGAGTGCATTACCGCGGATGGTAACACTTCGAGTGCTTATGTAGCAACGGGAACTTACAACCAAAACGGTCAAGGTCCCGCCAAAATCAAGCTCCACCAAATCAAAATGTTAATAACTATCGAAACAACAACCAAGGTGGTAATTACCAAGGCAATTCACGTAACTATAACAAGGGGAATTATCAAAATGGGAATGGATAAGTCACTAATCAAAACCAAAACCGTGATTTTCAAAACACTACACAAGGTTTTCAAAATGCTCACACTAAAAATCTTAAAGGAGAATTTTTGGATTATGCTAAAGCAAATGATGCTAAATTTGATAACATGCAACGTGAGATGATTAGCTTAAGATCCGAGTTGAAAAACGAGCTTAAAAATGAACTTGCTAATGAACTTAAAACTCATGCAAATAAAATGGAAGGAAATGGCCAACGTCTTCAACAAAACCAACAAAAGATGGAATTAGGACAACATGAGATTAAGCAAGAGTTATTAAAAGCGGATGCTAGGCAATCAAAATTTGAGGACCGAATGGCTAAGATGTTTGAAGCAATCATGTGTAAACCCTCTTCCTCGGGTGGTCTTCCTAGTGATACCATTGCAAACCCGAAGGGAGAAATGAAGGTTATTACTACACGAAGTGGTAAAACTTTCAAGGAACCAATCTCTCGTCCAAGTACTTCTACAGAGAAGGAAATCTAGAAAGAACCCGAGGTGATGGTAGAAAAGGAGCATATTACAATCCCACGAAGTACTGCTCAAACCACACCTACGGTTGAACCAATACCAATTGTGGAACCCGAGTTTCCAAGGCCGTTTCCTAATGACCAACCCACACCACCTTTACACTACCCTTCGAGACGAAACAAAGAGAAAATGCAAGAACGTAACAAACAACAAATCGAGCTTTTTATAAAAATGTTCCAACAAGTGCATTTTGATGTGAGTTTAGCCGACGCGTTGTTATATATGCCTCGTTTCGCTTCCACTTTTAAAAGTATGATGAGCGATAAGGAAAAGCTTTCAAAGCTTGCTAATTGTTCTTCGGTTTATCTTAACCGCATACCGGAAAAAGTTGGTGACCCCGGAAAGTTTCTCATTCCTTGTGACATACAAGATATGAAAGAATGCCTCGCCTTGGCCGATCTTGGTGCGAGCATTAATTTGATGCCATTTTCCATTTGGAAATTGCTTTCGCTTCCGGCTCTTATTCCTTCGAACATGTCTATCGAGATGGCCGATCATTCTACGATTTTAGCATGTGGAGTAGCCGAAGATGTTTTCGTGAAAGTGGGGAAGTTCTACTATCCCGTTGATTTTATAGTAGTTGACATCCCCGCGGATCCTCAAGTTCCTCTAATTTTAGGTCGTCCATTTTTAGACACTTCGAGATCGCTTATCGATGTTCATGCGAGAACTATCACTTTGAGATTCAACGAAGAGGAACTTGTTATAAACGCTACTCAAAACTCGAAACCTTCTCATGTTTATGCAATCGCTACCATCAATCACATTGACATCGTTGATGTGGTTTGCGATGAGTTTTCACAAGAAGTGTTAGGTTTTTCCGATAGCTCGTCAAGTGGCAATCCCACTATTTTGGATCCGATTCTTGCTAATTCTACACCAAAGGCGATCTCACTTTAAATGAAATCGACAATGAAGATGAGGTGTTGATTAGTGATGATACTTCTATTCCACCATTTCTTCCGCCGATGGAAGTTATGAGTGTTGAACCAAAATCTTCAATCGAGGAACCACCTATCCTTGAATTGAAAGATCTTCCTTCTCACCTTGAATACGCATTCTTGGAAGGTGATGACAAGTTGCCGGTTATTATTGCAAAAGGTCTTGCTAATGATGAAAAAACCGAGCTCTTGAAAGTTCTTAAGGCTCATAAAGGGGCAATTGCGTGGAAAATATCCGACATTAAGGGTATTGACCCAAAATTTTGTACTCACAAGATTTTAATGGAGGAGGACTACAAACCCGCAATTCAAAGTCAAAGAAGGGTGAATCCCAAAATTCACGATGTCATTAAAAAGGAGGTCCTTAAACTCCTTGACGCGGGAATGATTTATCCTATATCCGATAGCCCATGGGTGAGCCCAATCCATTGTGTCCCTAAAAAGGGAGGAATGACCGTTGTGCCTAATGAAAACAACGAGTTAATTCCCACTCGTGTTATGACCGGTTGGAGGGTGTGTATTGACTACTGAAAGTTAAATGACGCCACTCGTAAAGACCACTTTCCTTTGCCCTTCATGGATCAAATGTTGGAGCGACTTGCGGGAAATGAATTCTATTGCTTTTTAGATGGTTTTTCCGGTTACTTTCAAATCCCTATCGACCCTCGTGATCAAGAGAAGACTACATTTACGTGTCCTTATGAAACGTTCGCTTATCGTAGGATGCCTTTCGGACTTTGTAATGCACCAGGTACGTTTCAACGGTGTATGATGGCGATTTTTCACGATATGATCGAGAAGTCAATGGAAGTGTTTATGGATGACTTCTCGGTGTTTGGCAATTCGTTCATGTCGTGTTTATCTAATCTCGAGCAAATGTTAAAACGTTGTGAAGAAACCAATCTTGTGCTTAATTGGGAAAAATGTCATTTTATGTGTAAACAAGGTATCGTCTTAGGACATAAGGTGTCGAAAGCGGGGATTGAGGTCGATAAAGCTAAGGTAGACGTCATCGCCAAGTTACCTCATCCCAAAACCGTTAAGGGAGTTAGGAGTTTCCTAGGCCACGCGGGCTTTTATCGTCGTTTCATCAAGGACTTTTCGAAAATCTCTCGACCTATGACACACCTTCTCGAGAAGGATGCTCCTTTTAACTTTAATGAGGATTGTGTTAGAGCTTTCGAAACTCTCAAAAGGAAACTTACCGAAGCTCCCATTCTTGTTGCTCCTAATTGGGAATTACCCTTTGAAATCATGTGCGATGCAAGTGATTATGCTATAGGGGCCGTCTTAGGGCAACGTTATGACAAACATTTCCGTCCTATCCACTATGCTAGTAAGATGATGACCGAGGCTCAAATAAAGTACACCACAACGGAAAAGGAATTCCTTGCCGTGGTCTATGCTTTTGAGAAATTCTGACCTTATCTCGTCTTGACTAAAAGCATCATGTATACCGACCATTCGGCTATCAAGTATCTCTTAGCTAAGCCGAGATTGCTTCGTTGGATGCTCCTCCTTCAAGAATTTGATGTCACCGTACTTGACAAAAAAGGAGCCGAGAATCTAGCGGCTGATCAGCTCTCTCGTCTAGAAGATCCTCACAAAGATGTTTTTGAGAATAAGGAAATCACCGAAACATTTCCTCTCGAGACTCTCGGTGTAGTGAATTCTAAAGACACCACCCCATGGTTTGCCGACATTGCAAATTACCATGCGGGCAATTTCATAATCAAGGGTATGACGACACAACAAAAACGAAAATTCTTTCGTGACGTCAAGTTCTATTTTTGGGACGACCCTTATCTCTTTCGGAGTTGTGCGGATCAACTCGTTCGACGTTATGTTTTTGGTGCCGAAGCTTCTAATATCCTTAGAGCTTGTCACGAGGGACCCACGGGTGGTCACCACGGTGCTAATCTCACGGCTAAGAAAGTGTTCGATGCCGGTTTCTTTTGGCCTTCTATCTATCGTGATGCACACGCACTTGTAAAGTCGTGTGATTCGTGCCAACGTCAAGGAAAATCGTCTCAACATGATGAAATGCCGCAAAACATAATTCAAGTGTGTGAGATTTTCGACATATGGGGAATAGACTTTATGGGGCCGTTCCCATTGTCTCATGGAAACAAATATATCCTCGTCGCGGTGGACTACCTTTCTAAGTGGGTGGAAGCTAAGGCTTTGCCTACTAATGATGCTCGTGTGGTAGTGAAATTTTTGAAGCAACTATTCTCTCGGTTCGGAACCCCTCGTGCTATTATAAGCGATCGTGGAACCCATTTTTGTAATGACCAATTTGAAAAGGTTCTAAAGAAATATGGAGTCACTCATCGTGTTTCTACGGCTTATCACCCGCAAACGAGTGGGCAAGTCGAGGTTTCGAACCGAGCTTTGAAGAGGATTTTAGAGAGGTCAATTGGAGAAAACCGTGCTTCATGGTCCGACAAACTCGATGACGCTTTATGGGCCTTTAGGACCGCTTATAAGACACCTATCGGTTGCACTCCTTATAAGTTAGTCTATAGGAAGAATTGTCATTTGCCCATTGAGTTGGAGCACAAGGCATATTGGGCCCTTAAGCATGCAAACTTTGACTTGAAGACCGCGGGAGATCACCTGAAAATACAATTGAATGAATTGGATGAATTGAGAGATAATGCTTATGAAAATTCATTAATTTTTAAAGAAAAGACTAAAAAGTTTCATGATTCAAAGATTAAAAACCGGGTTTTTAACGTTGGTGATCAAGTGTTACTTTTTAACTCTCGACTTAAGATATTTTCCGGGAAATTGAAATCTCGTTGGTCGGGTCCGTTCACCATTACACAAGTATTTCCATATGGGACCATCGAGCTAGCTCAAGATGATGGTCCTAATTTCAAGGTGAATGGACATAGGCTTAAGCACTACTTTGGTGGGGAAATTCCTTCAATGGTTGCCCTCGACCAAGTCACCTTCCCCAATGATAATTAGCATTGAGGGGATCGAGTCGAGCTCATGACTCGGTAATCAAAAATGAGGTGCCTCGTGGGGGAGATCCCATGCTTATCTTTTATGCTTACTATTCACTAATAAGGGGACTTGTACCCTTTCAACTCGTTGTCTCGTGGTTGTTTGTGATTGTGTTATCTAAATCATCATCATCATCTACGATTGAAGACTCTCGTGTTCGTTTACGTGAGCCTCCATCGTTTGCTTGAAGAAGTTTTTCACGAATCCATGACATATCCTTTATTGTTCTAACAATTATCTTTTAGCATACTTAATAAACGGCTTTAGATATATTGATTGATCACCCTTTCCATGCTAGATCTTAAGCATTCGATTCTTCGTCTCTAGTATTGGGGTGCTCCACCTTTAGACTCGAAACATTGAGGACAATGTTTACTTTTAGTATGGGGGGTGAATAGATACTTGCTTTGCTACGCCCTCACGCTTTCCAACTTTCAATGTTTTGTTGCTATAAGGCTAAAAATGGCCAAATTTTAAAATTTTTCCTAGTTTTCATAAGTGTTTTTAAGACACGAATGTATATTTTCCGATGGGTAGAATAAGAGTTAATTTTTGACTTGATTGGCATTTGGAGCCATTTACATTCTTTAACCCGCTCAATTCAAGTTTTGCTAGACTTTTATATAGGGAGCTTTAAAACGCGAAAGTCTTAGCTCATTCGGGTTAAGAACAAGAAATTTTCGCAAGTTCCTATAATTGATCCTAGAAAGTCACTTATCAAGGGAACTATAAAATGCATTCTCTAAACTTGAAAAAGTCCAAGAAAGTGCAAGATCCTATAAGTGGCTTGAAAACCCAAAACTTTGATTTGATATAGTCTTAATGAAAGCTAATCCAAATGTGGCTTAATTATGACTTGCATGGCTAAGTATTCACGAGTCTCATTAGTTAGAGGTCTTTATATAGTGAAGAATGAGAAATGATAGAGTTAGACAAGTGATCATGTTAAATGTAGAACATGAAAATATTCTTTCAAAAACTCATATGTTTTTAATTGTGGCTTTTTCTTCCCATAAGATCAATGCATTAGGAATAAATCATAATTGCAATAAGTAAGGTCATACGATTTGAAAGGTTACTTCGCCTCTAGCGCAAGATCGTTTAAAAGTTGCTCGGGGTTGAATAGAGTTCATAGCCAAGGCATAACTTATTGAAGCGGGACGCGAAGATTGGCGATCATCCAAAAAGGCCCTAACAAGGCATGAGGAGCTCTATTTTTTCTAAAGATCCAAGATGATGTGAAGTATCATTATTCCTAAATCAATATGAAGGATCGAGACACACGACGAAAAACAATTACTCCCCTAAAGATCATGGAGAAAGTCTATCCGAAAAGACCCTTACAAGGTATGAGGATAAATATATCCAAGTCCGAAAAGGAGGCGGATCGTTGTATATCAAAATCCAAAGTAAAGATTGAAGAAAAATGATGAAGTCGTGGTCCAAATATGAAGAATCTCTCAAAAACGTCAAGTGAAGAAATTCCAAATATATGAAGAGAAGACCATAATTTCAAGAATGTCTTCCCAAGATTTGAAGTATGAAGTACATGCCAAATATCGGTCCGAGAAAGGTCTCAAATCGTGAAACGAGTTATGCCAAGATATGAACTTAAGGAGATACACGAGAAGCCGTTTTAAAAGATTTTGTCCTTCGGCTAACTATCGATTAAATCGTGCTACTTTGCTTTCGGACTAATAACTACTCAAATAAGTCAATATGAATCACTTGTGATCCATGACAAATAGTTAAAAAATGCTAGTAACCCATTTCTTCTTATAATAACTAGGATTGCGGGGAGAAAAAGTATTACACAATTTGGACGTATGAGTAGTGTTAGCATTGTGACTTGTACCAACAATGATCTCGTTTTTGCACTTGGCATGGAATATATGACAATCAAGGATGACGAAGTTTACTCTAAGGGACATTTGCTTGCTTCTATTCTTTGACCCTAAAAGTCACTTTCGTGATGAAAATCATACATTATGTCTTTACACATCTTCGTAGTATGTTGCAAGTCTTTTACTCTTCAATAAAGGTTAATAAAATTGAATTTTGGTGATGCTTAGATACTTTATTCTAGCATTGCGTGAGGGTACGGCAATGGCTTAGTATGGGGGAGTGATGAGATGGCATTTATACATGATCTCATCGTTCTTTTCGGGCTTTAAATGCATAAAAATGTCATAAAATACCATATATATGCTTGTGTTTATTTACTTGTGTATTTTAGGTATGGATATCGTGAAAAATACAAAAGATCACAAGATACAAGGAAAAACGGACACGAGAAACGAAGCCGTACAAAGAACCGGGCCCTAATTCATGGAATATTCAACAAATACCCTTGAAGACTTGAAGATATGCAATATTGATCCTCAATGAATGAAGAAATGACACTTAAAACCCTTGTATATTCATAATTACAAGTTTGGTCCCTTAAGTTTGTCAAAATTACACAAATGGTCCTTCTACTTTGAAGAAATGGCAAGTTTAGTCCCTCAACAATTCCAAATTGTCAATTATGGTCTCTCATGAAGCCAAAGATACATTGAAGACCTTTAAAGATCAAGAATATCCAAATTCAGCCCTTGAAATATCTCAAAATGGCAAAAACAACCCTTGTAAACCTTGTTGGAAAGTTTTGTGCCAAAACTGCCAAAGTGTGAAACTATTTAACAAAGGGATATGAGTTTTTAGGCTGAAAAACGTTTAATACATGTTTTCTGAAAACACAAGGGTTAAACATGGGCAATTGAAACATTCAAAAGGAAATTGCGCCAAACACTTTACCATTCCACCAAAAATGGTCAAACACTCAACTATTCACTTTTACCCACCCAGATTTTACCCCACTTAAAACAAAGGGTTAATTGCAATTACCCTGGCACTTGTGTGATTCACATGTGCAGAAACACATCCCACACACAAAACCCTCAATCCCATTACCCAAAGGACCCCACCATTCAACACGTCACCCAATCAAAACACAACTTAGCCTCCAAGTAATCCTATGTGGCAAAATCAACAGCTGACACTCTTTGCTTGATCACAAAGCTAAAATGAACGTCTTGGATCAATTTGGACAGCTCATCAACAACAAACTGCCTCAAGAGCTCAAGGGCATTTTAGAGAATTCACTTCTAGGGTTTGTGAATAGTGTAGCCAGGCATTTGCCTATAAAAGGAGACCTCAACATGTGAGAGTCCCTTTGTTCTAGTTTTAGGCTATCAATCTTTGTAATTCCTTTTTAAGTTAATAAAATTTGAATTTCTGAAAATTTTGAATTCTCTTTTTGATTTGATTAAAAGTTGGTGTTAGAATAGCCTAAATCTGAGTTCCATTTGATTGTTAAGACCTTCCTTAATCTTGTGGTTAAGGCACGTCTTGGTTCATAAGGTTTTCAAGGTTCAAAAACCTTGAAATCCTAGTTTCTGATTTTTGCTTATTGTTGTGTACTAACCCTTAGCCATAAGCCTTGAGCTCCTTCAAGCTTGTTGACACCAAGCCTGGGAAGAGTTCTAAGACTTTGGTTGAGTTGTTTGCTGTTTTGTGTTGAAGACATTTGATAATCAAAGCCTTGTTCTACTTTGAACATCAGCAGGCTTTGATCATCTTCTTTGAAGTACCTTGGTCTTGTTCTAGTTGTTGAACAAGGTCCAAGGAGCATAGCTGGCCCTCCTAGGATGTTGTGGAGGGCAGGTATAACCTCTTGTTAAGATTCCTCTCAAAATTTCATGTTACTGCCTGTTTTGGATTTGGTGCTTTGATTTTGTGTTCTTGTGTTTGTGCTGGTGATTTTTGAGTTTGATTCTGTTAGTTGCTATCTAGTAAGTGTTTTTGATCATTAAAATCAGTAGGTTATTAGTAGAAATCACAAGTTTCTTTGTTAAGTAGTTGATTAAGGGGTGTTTGGATCAACTGCATGATTTGGATTTGTGGTTTGCTAAGTTGTGGTATTGTGTTTGCAAGTGTTAGTATCTGTTATTTAGTTGCTATTGTTCATCTGTTTGCAGGTTTGAAGGTTTGAAACACCTAGATTCATAAAATAGGGTATAAAATCTTGGATTCTTGGTAAAATTGGCAAGGATTTTGAGGACACCTAGATCTAAGCTTAGGCTAGGGCTAACAAGTGCTAAACCTTAGTTAATTACACCAGGAGAAGAGATTTGAGTGCCTGAAATTGGATCAAGTGTCAAATAGATCAGCAAAATAGTTTCTGCATATGCACCTTGTTCATCAGTAACTTTTTGTGCTTTGATCTTGTTGTTTGCTTTGATTCAGTGTTTGTTATAAGTTGATTTGTGCTTATTCATAGTTAATATAGCTTGTGTATGCATCCTGTTGAGTTTGGTTGGCTTATTCTTGCTAAATCTGCTTATTAAGTGCATAACTGCTTATTTTCATGTCTGTGTGGTATCTGGTAACTGTTTGATCATTTGTGGCTTATTGTGTGAACCAAATTTGGATTTTCTTGTTGCTATTGACTCCTTGTGGTTCACTGATCACAAGGGTACCCTTTTTTCCAATTGAATCCAACTAGAACTCTCTAAAAAGCTCAGTCAAATAGTCAAAGCAGTGGGAACTCCTTTCCCCTGCTGGTTGCCACTGCTAGTGTTAAATTGGGTTCAGCTTATCAATAAGCTATAATAGCTTATTTTAACCAGCAACAACTTGGATTTTGTAATAGGTGCTCATTATTTGACCCATTTGTTCATACTGGAGCATTTGGTGGGTTGACTTTAGGGTTTGACTAGAAAACCAACTTAATTGACTTTTTCATAAGTGCTTATTGGCTTATTCTGGCTTGTTGGTTTTTCTTATTGGAATTTTGTTGATTGATTTGGCTTATTGAGTCCATTTGTGATCTTTTGCAAGTTGAATCAAGTCCTGAGGTGCCTTATTTCTCAAAAACGACTATTTTGTCATTTTGTAGATTTTTACTTTGCTTATTTCTGGCTTATTGAGTGTGCTTTTTTAAAATTTCTTTTTACAGATCTCATAAGCATCCCAAAAGAAGGTTGTGTGTCAAATTAGAGCTTATGGCATTAGCTTATTGCTTAATGGGCTAAAAAGCCCAATAAGAATAAGCTGTTTGCTTATTAAGCTGTGATAAGCTCACATTCAGCTTTTGGGCCTTTAGAGTTTTGTTCTTAGAATTAAATTTTGAGTCTGATAGGGCTTTTCCAAGTCAATTGGGCCAAGTTTGACTTTTTGGGCTAAAAAGCCCATTAAGGGTTGACTGTTTTTGGTTTTGGCCCATTTGAGGGCCCAATAGGGGTATTCTGGTCATTTCACTTTGTTTTTCTGTTTATTTATGTTAAAATAAACTAGTTTGCAAGTTTTTAGAATTTTTTATAATTTTTGGATTTTTAATATTATTTTAATATTATTTTATTATTATTTTTCAAATTTCACATTTTCCAACTTTTTACATTTTTCTTAGCTTTAATACATTAAAATAGGAATTTAGCAACTTTTAGAATAATTTTATCACTTTTAGATTAATTTTTATAATTATTTTAAGTTTTAATAGTTTTTAAATCATTTTAAATACTTTTTATTAGTTTAAAAATTTCTAAAAATAGTTTTTAATCTTTTTAGTTCATTTTAGAGGTTTACCAATTGAAAAATCTTTATTTGGGCTTTTTGATAATTTATTTGTTTTTTAGGGCTTTAATTAGCATTTAAAAATTGAATATTTAATTATTTAAAAGGTTTGAAAAAGTTTTGATCATTGGTAAACTCTTAGTTTAATAATTTTGATTTTTGGTAAATTTTTGGTAATTTTTAGAATTAATTTTTATTTTTGTAGTTTTTACGGTTTTACGTTTGTCGTCGTAGTATTATTTTCACGTCTTCGTCATCTTCTTTTCTCATCCCCTTCTAAACCAATCATTAATCACAAACATTTAACAAGTTTTTCACACACATATACCTCCTTGGAAAACGAACTTGGAACTTTCACCTTTGGGTCATTAACACTTGGTTTTTCCTAAAATCATTTGTTTAATACTATTTCCCTATTTACGCTCTTTGTTTTCCTAAACAAGAGTTGTAATTTACTACAATCAATAGGTAATGTCTCCAGATTTTGAGAGCAAAAACTACGGATCCAAGTTCTAGATCGTGAGTGGTGTAATTCTTCTCATGCTTATTCAGTTGTCTTAAAGCATAGGCGATCACTTTCATCCTCTGCATCAATACTGCACCTAAGCCCTTGTGTGAGGCATCACCGTATACAACGAAATCATCGTTGCCTTCAGGCAAGGCCAGTATGGGTGCACTGCACAACTTCTGCTTGATCAGTTGAAAATCTGATTCTTCCTTCTTTCCCCAATCGAACTTTATTCCTTTCGGTGTGAGTTTAGTCATCGGCTTGGCTATCTTGGAAAAATCTTCAATGAATCTGCGGTAGTACCCGACAAGGCCTAGAAATTGGCAGATCTCTATCGGTGATTTAGGAGATGCCCAATCTTTGACAGATTCGACCTTTGCTGGATCTACGTGAATACCGTCACAATCGATGACATGACCGAGGAATTGCACTCTAGGAATCTAGAATTCACATTTGGAGAATTTAGCATAGAGCTGCTCCTCCTTGAGTACCTTTAGTACTTGTGCAAGATGTTCCCCGTGTTCTTGTTCGTCCTTAGAATAAATGAGTATATCGTCAATGAAGACTATCACGAATTTATCCAGGTAGGGTCTGCACACACGGTTCATAAGGTCCATGAAAATAGCTGGTGCATTGGTCAACCCAAATGGCATAACCTGGAATTCGTAATGACCGTAACGGGTTCTAAAGGACGTTTTTAGAATATCTTCCTCCCTGACTCGTAGTTGATGATATCTAGATCTCAAGTCAATCTTGGAATACACACTTGACCCTTGCAGTTGGTCAAATAGGTCGTCAATGCGAGGAAGCGGATAACGATTCTTCACAGTTAACTTATTCAGCTCTCTTTAATCGATGCACATTCGAAAAGAACCGTCTTTCTTTTTGACAAATAACACAGGAGCTCCCCATGGTGAGGAACTGGGTCGAATGAATCCTTTGTCAGATAGTTCTTGGAGTTGTTCAGCTAGTTCTTTCATTTCTGATGGTACCAATCGGTATGGAGCTTTAGCTACAGGTGCAGCTCCGGGAATCAAATCAATTTGAAATTCTACTTGTCGGGTCGGTGGTAAGCCTGGCAACTTATCAGGAAAGACTTCCGGAAAATCTCGGACGATGGGTACGTCCTTGATTTGCTTCTTCTCGGGCTTGTCTTCTTCATCTGTTTGAGAAATATGGGCCAAGAAGATAGGACATCCTCTCAAAAAATATTTCTGAGCTTTTGTACAAGAGATAACACTAAGTCTAGTGCCAGTGAGGTCGGTGTTACCGTCTCCTTGAATGATTAAAGTTTTGTTTCCCCAAGGAATACGGACTATCTTTTCGTCACAAACAATGACTACGTGGTATCTCGCTAACCAGTCCATGCCAATAATAACATCAAAACTACCAAGGTTTACGGGAATAAGGTCAATGTTGAACGGATGTTTGGAAAGATTTAAGGTACAACCTCTAATGATAGTGTCAGCATCTACAGTTTTACCGTCAGCTAATTCTACGGAGTAACGGTGATCTAAGCTTGTAGGAATAACTTCTAG
Organism: Glebionis coronaria; assembly: GCA_025667525.1. NCBI lineage: Eukaryota > Viridiplantae > Streptophyta > Magnoliopsida > Asterales > Asteraceae > Glebionis > Glebionis coronaria. The sequence goes on along the minus strand of CM046875.1, from coordinate 527,983,347 downwards.
TACTTGGCTAAATTCAGTGGATATAAAACTTCGGTCTGCTCCAGTATCAAACAAAACAGATGCATAACGATTGTTTAGTAGAAACGTACCAGTAACGACATTTGAATCGGGGTTGGCTTTTGCATTACCGACCACGTACACTCTGGACGAAGCTCCTCCACTATTCTTGTTCTGGTTGGCCCGCTTAGGGCAACTTGGTCTCACGTGTCCTGGTGCTCCACACTCATAGCACACAACTCCCTTCTTGGGTCCATTGTTGTTTCCTCCAGCAGCATTGTGGTTCCCCTGTTGTCCATTCCCGTTCCCACGGGCATTGTATTCGCCCCTGTTATGGTAGTTCCCAGTGTTTTGAGTGGGTCGGGCCTGAGTGACAGCATTACCTCGACAGGTTTTAGCAAAATGACCCACTTGTCCACATCTGTAGCAGGTCTGGCATGGGCTATCAACAATATGATGATAGTTGCACTTTGAGCACAAAGGTTTGGCGCCTACGTACGAGTTAGCTCCTGCAGAGGTAGCACTGTAAACTTGTCCAGCATTCTGTTTCTTAGGATGTTGCTGGTGTTGACTGCGGAAATACTCGTCTGCCTTTCGCTTGTTGTCAGTTTGCCTCTCGGATATGGTACGGACTCTTTTGTTGATCAGTTCAGTAGCGAACTCAATGGCATTCTCGACGGTAGTAGGTCGAGACGCGAGCACACTGTCGTGAATAACGTCTGGGAGTCCACCCACATACTTCTCAATCTTATCTTCCTCCTCCACAAACATTCTTGTACACATTAGGGTCAACTCTTGGAAACTTTGGTTGTACGCGGTGATGTCATTGTTCCTGCATCTGAGATCCCACAATTCGATCTCAAGTTTCTTCATTTCTCCCCTTGGACAGTATTTCTCTGTCATTCTCTCCTTTAGTTCAGTCCAGTTGAGAGCATAGGCAGCGTCGTGTCCAAGAGTAGCAACTACAGAGTTCCACCAAGTAAGGGCAGTCTCAAGTAGGGTGCAGGTGGAAAACTTCACTTTGTTCTCTTATGCACAGTCGGTGATGCGGAATACCGTTTCCAACCTTTCAAACCACTGCATCAGTTCCACCACTCCTTCTTTGCCCTTGTAGTAGGAAGGCTTACATTTCAGAAAGTCGGGGTAAGAGTAACCTCTAGTGGCCTGGTTGTTCCTGCGGGTGTTGGAGTTTAGACTATCATCCCCGTTTCTACTGGTAGCCATCGCAGTTGCGATGCCCTGGTCAATCATTTCCCTTAGTTGGGCAGCAGTGATGTTTTGGGTAGCAGCCGCGTTGTTGGGGTCGGTAGTGAGTCTAGTGATTGCCATTTGTCTATAGTCATATACAAAATGATATCATTAGTTTCATGTATTAGTATAGTTTATATTTAGGTGCATGAAAAGAGTACATTCATAGAATTCACAACAAATATGATAACCTGTTAAGAGTTCATGATATAATACAGTACATAATATAACAAAAGATGACGAGTACATGCCATTTCTCGAATAGGAATACAATACAAAATGTACAACCTGATCCAAGACAGAGCACAGTCCGCCTGTCTGGGATGGTGGTACATGTAATCTAAAGTACATCGTCTACAATCTAAAAGTACAGTACAGGAATACAACTGATGAAAGGAAAATACAAATACAAAAGATCCTAAATCATGCTAGCCGGGATGCAACCCTAATAGCTTGACATGATGTACAGAAATCTAGTAAAACTAATCTACTCATGCCTAACGGACTCCTCAAATATGGCTGGTGCCACTGGTGGTGATGAAACGGCTGGTGCCTGCATGGCATCCTGCATCGCGGTCATGGCAGTCCGGGTCTCCTTGAGCAGTCGGAGTGCCTCAATAGATGCGGCGTCAACAGAAGTGTGACTATCGTCTGCGTCACCGGCAGATAGCCATCCACACAAGACGGTCGTCGGGGATACGGCATCAGTAGTATCAGTAGGTGATGTCATGGTGAATCTGAAAGTAATATAGTTTTAATTGACATAAGTGTAAACTTACTCAAGTTAAAAGTTTTGGGAAATAATAATTTAAATTATATAATAGTGCCGTTTAACATGGCGATGTTAAAGGTTATGTTAATACTTATAAGATTAATCAATCGGATGTTAATAATCAATGCACAGTCAATCACACAATAGATGTATGCTCTACACTCTACATGCTTAACTATTCTAGTCCCGAAAATCCCAAAAGATTTTTAAAGCAGTTATAGTCCAGATTATATAAAAAATTTATTTTTATATTTATTTTAATTTTTGTTCTGATTCTCTATAACTATCGCTCTGATACCATTCTGTGACACCCCCAAATTGAGTCAAATGCAGCAGAAATAATATTTGGGTGTCACGTAGGTGGATCAACAGCATACAGTGTATAGAGCAACAGATAAAATATTATCCTTGCATTTATTACATGATTAAAAGTGCAAATAGTATTAGAATAGTCTTTAACATTGTTCAACAGTTTGAATTATTCCCCAGTTTATAAAACCCCAGATGAGCTCTATAAATGCAGCCTATCATGATGCTTGACTCCATGCACACCAAAACCTGCTTCAGTTTCCTGAGAAAACATGCTTAGAGAGTCAACATAAAGTTGGTGAATTCACAAGTTTAATAAAATAAGTTTGGACAATAAATATTCACTAAAGTAGTAATGCACAAAGCATCAACACTTAAAAGTAATTACATTCCCATATTGCCTGAAACTGAGATTTGACAGTTAAGTCCTTAACAAATAAGGACCCTTCGCCTTATAAAAAGGCACCCATAAAAATAATAAGTGCTGGCATGTGAAACATCTATTGTCCTGGCCTAGGCACAGTGAGCATGACTCACCCAGATGGGGACGGTCAATCCCAAATAGATCTATTTATAACATTCATGTAATTCAATAATTCTAATAGTTTCAGATGCACGGGTCATGCGGGTTCATCTACAATAGGCAATGTAATCAAAGGTTTCACAGTTCAATCCATGTCCATAAAATAAAATATGTTGCATGTTTTCTTCCCCATTAAAAGGTTTAAAAGTTTGTCAATATATAAAGTGGGGCCATGAACTCACCTCAGTAGTACATCAATAAGTCAGTAGATAAATCTGATAAGGATGCTCACGATACAATCAACGACCTAAATAATTATAAGGTCTCATTAAATGCATAACATAATGCATAAAAGTTTCAGAATAAATCTGTGCATTCTTATACTGGTTTTAAGCATTTTATTACGATACTTGTACTTTAGTTCATCGTTGTACAAGTTCTAGTAGTAGTTATTTTAAGTATAAAAATAAATAATAAGGTTAAATTAATTAATCTATTTAATTAATATTTTTGTACTTATGTTGTTTATAAAACACTTTAAATATTTATAAAAGGTAGTTTTATATATATTTAAGGTAATAGAAAATAAATATAATTAATATATTTATTTTATAAGTTAATCATTTTTAATTTATATTCGATATATAAATAAGGTTTATAAAACGTATAACATTTTAATTAAATTCCACGTTTACGTAGTGTTTATAATTATGAAATTATAAGTTCGGAAAAATAACAAATGTTATGTTTATTTAAGTTTTAAGTTTTAAATATCGTATATAAATATAGAAATTTTAGGGTTCGTTATACTTTGTATAAATTACATTTTAGTCCTTCTATTTAAATAATTACCCGCGGTTAAATTACTTTTATACCCCTAGGGTTTCTAAATATTTCAGGTAATTACAATATTGGTCCCTCCCTAGTTACATGTGTAACTAGGGTTTGTTTAAGTTTCATAGAATGGCAAATTTAGTCCCTAAAGTATTCGGCTTATATTAAGGTTTGCTTATAAGTTTCATAAGTGCCCCTAGGGCTTGTATATGTTTCGGCTTAAGGCACAAATATCCCCTAGGGTTTACTTAGGGTTAGTAGAGTTTACTAAGTTAGAATAAAAGGTCCCTAGGGCTTATATTAAATTCGGTAAGTGGCAAAAGGAATCCCTAGGATTTTATTAAATTACACAAATTACCCTAACGTTATAGAAATCTCATTTAAGTCCTTTATGTTAACTTGGAGTTTCGGATAATGTCAAAACAACACCCTCAACTCACGGCTAATTACAAAAGTGGCCCTAAGGTTTATATTTTTGGAAAATAAGTTCTATACTTGTTCATTTAGATCCCTACACTTTGTAAAATTACAAATCCAATCCGAAATTATTATATATGTTACTTTTAATCCGAAATTTAGTAGATCTATTATTTTAATCCAAAACTTCTTACATTTATTATTTTAGTCCAAAACACTTATAGATCTATATTTTCAACATGAAACTTTATAAAGTTATATTTTGACACTAAAAGTTTTATAAAAACTTTATCTAGTAATAATGGAGTATATATAGGTTAGCTTATTATAGTGGGCTTAAACTAAATCTTACAAGGCAAAAATAGTGAGCTTATCATTTTAAGGCAACTATAATCATAAATCTAGTATTTCTAGGCGTATCTAAATATTACAAGATTACCCAATATAGAATCATAGGGCTTATACCCCACGTCCCATATATATGCATGCTTAGGTTTCCATAGTTTTTCGAGTTTAACTAGCTTATAGTGATATGTTCTTCATGGTTATTAAGATTTTATATCATTTTAAGTCATGACATAATTCAAGCCGTGACCTAAAATAGGTTTAGGGTTTCATATATTTGTTTCAACATTAAATTTTACTAAGAATAACCATGTGTATGTTAATGTATATGAAAGGTAAATACATTGAAAGATAGGTTTAAGTTTAACTTACTTGTTTAGATAGGTTTAGGAATGATAGTAAGAACAAGTGATAAGCTGTCAACAATGGGAATCCTTATAGCTAAAACAAGCCGTGGCCTCGATGGGAGCTTCTAGGGCTTCTTTACTTGCTTCAATGATCAAGATACTTGTAGAGTGAACTAGTGATAAGCATTCAAGTAGGATGAGACATGCTTTAGGAGTAGTAAATGAGCTTGAAGGTTTGTTATGGAAAAGGGTTTTTAGCCGTAGGTGGAAAAGGGTTTTTAGCCGTATTGTTAATGTTGGAGCATATTTTGGCTGGGCCGGTCTGACGACTCTCCTGGGCCGTTAATCGTCTTCCCGGGTCCTGAGTAATGCTACAAACAAAGAAGAACCGGTTAGACGTAGACCTGAGGCTGGAGCCCCGGGGTCCACCTCCGACGGTCAAGTTAGTATTTGATCGACATGTTGTATAAGAGGTTTGGTTAAGAGAGAGAACCTGTTGTAGAATGAGACCCCTAGCCTTGTTTATATAGTGCTAGGGTTTCTTGAAGGGTAAGTTAGGTATGTGTGGGCCGCGGGCCTGTCGGGCTGGGCCAAATACTGACTGTACGTCGACATGTCCCCCAGTCTAGTATGATATGGTCCATGAGCATGTTATGCTAGACTCATTCGTGTATCATGCTCACTAAACAAGCGCGTGCGGCTTGCTGCTAGGACATCCTCGTGGGTTGTCCGTAACATATGGCTCCACTCGTAATGGGATACTTTTAGCGAAAAGATGATGGTTTGGGGTTACGAATAGTGAGCATAGCCACTATACGTCATCATGTCCCCCCAGTCTAGTATGCGAGGTTGTCACCGAGGGTACTAGAATTTACACCATATCTGCTACCTGTAAGCATATCCACGTTGAAAGAAATGGGAAAACACGTATACGTAAGACGGACGATTGTGCTCGAATGCTTGGTTTCCCGTGATTAGACGGTAAGGACCCCGTAAGAAGAAATCGTGTTCTATAGCCGGGGTAACACTGGTATTAGCAAGGTATCATTCTTATTCATCTCTAACGTGAGGATGATAAGAAGGTTTTGTGAAGGTGGAGGCGAACCCGTATGCTACATTGTGAATATTTTGAAGGCGTACTACTTGTACCCACTGATGATGCAACATAATGCGAATATTGCATTCGTCTTAAGGCCAACAGAATTCGTACTTCTGTGGCAAGATGATGTGGATATTATATCCGTCTTACGGCCAAGACATATAATAATGAATGCCAAAAATTTATAATGGTTTTTTCTGAACTAAACGTAGTTGATCAGGCTCCGTCTAATTAAGACCAAACAATATAAACTTTGGAAAAATCACTCCATGGCCAGGCAAAGTAATTTGTCGCGGAAGGCGTACTTCCGCAGTAAAGATATGAACCAACGAAAGACGTACTTCCGTGACATGAATAACGAACCATCGAAAGAGTACTTACGCGGCGTGTATAACGAGCCAGCGAAAGAAGTACTTACGCGGCGAAGACAACGAGCCAACGGAAGGAGTACTTCCGCGACGAATGATAATGAGCCAGTGGAAGGAGTACTTCCATGGCGAAGATAATGAGCCAGTGGAAGGAGTACTTCCACTGCGAAAATAATGAGCCAACGGAAGGAGTATTTTCGTTGCGAAAAGAATGCACCAGTGGAAGGAGTACTTCCACGACGAAGATAATGAGCCAGTGGAAGGAGTACTTTCACTACGAAAATAACGAGCCAACGGAAGGAGTACTTCCGTTGCGAAAAGAATGCGCCAGTGGAAGGAGGACTTCCACGACGAAGATAATGAGCCAGTGGAAGGAGTACTTCCACTGCGAAAATAACGAGCCAACGGAAGGAGTACTTCCGTTGCGAAAAGAATGCGCCAGTGGAAGGAGTACTTCCACGACGAAGATAATGAGCCAGTGGAAGGAGTACTTCCACTGCGAAAATAACGAGCCAACGGAAGGAGTACTTTCGTTGCGAAAAGAATGCGCCAGTGGAAGAAGTACTTCCACGACGAAGATAATGAGTGCGTGGAAGAATTACTTCCGCGACCAAGGTAACGAGTGCGCGGAAGAATCACTTCCGCGACCAAGATAATGAACCCGTGGAAGGATTCTTCCACGGCGAAAGATAATTAGCCCGTGGAAGGATTCTTCCACGGAGAAAGATAATGAGCCCGTGGAAGGATTCTTCCACGGATAAAGATAATGAGCCCGTGGAAGGATTCTTCCACGGAGAAAGCAATGAGCTCGTGGAAAGATCCTTCCACGGCGAAAGCAATGCGCTCGTGGAAGGATCCTTCCATGGCGAAGATAACAAGCACGTGGAAGAGATACTTCCACGGCGAAGATAATAAGCACGTGGAAGAGATACTTCCACGGCGAAGATAATAAGCATGTGGAAGAGATACTTCCGTGGCGAAATAATAAGCACGTGGAAGAGATACTTCCACGGCGCACGAATAAGCCAACGGAAGAGATACTTCCGTGGCAAAGGAATAAGCGTGCGGAAGGAGTACTTCCGCGACGAAGGAATAAGCCAATGGAAGAGATACTTCCATGGCGAAAAAATAAGCGCGCGGAAGGAGTACTTCCGCGGCGAAGGAATAAGCCATTGGAAGAGATACTTCCATGGCGAAAAAACAAGCGCGCGGAAGAATTACTTCCGCGGCGAAGGAATAAGCCAATGGAAGAGATACTTCCATGGCGAAAAAACAAGCGCGCGGAAGGAGTACTTCTGCGGCGAAGGAATAAGCCAATGGAAGAGATACTTCCATGGCAAATGAATAAACTGGCAGAAGGCGGACTTCTGCGGCAAAGGAATATATCCAAAGATATTTGTGTGACGTGCACATAAATAGTGGTATTAGTATACCCTAGTAGCCCCCCAAGTTTAATGGTGCTACACTCGATAGTCCTATTAAACTTAATCAAGTATTCAAAAAATTATGGTCGTGTAGACCAACGCGAATGGATATACCATAGCCGCGTACGAAAGATAGAAATTAGGTTCGAACGTGTGAACCAACGCGGATGGGTCTTACCATAACCGCGAATTGTCACATAGTATAAGGCGTATCTTAACTAACTTATTTGATGAGCTATGCCATTACGTGCGGCGTAACGCTACTACCACAAGGACGGTCAAAGTTTTGACAAAATTTTGTTAGATGTGCACAATGTGTCTTTTGCAAGTCCATCATGAGTCATGTGGTTTGCCCAACTTACTACAACGTCTTGATAGCAAGGTGTCTAACAAGGATACATGATCCGTGGTCGTTGGGTTTGCAACCCTCTTACACGACAAGTTGAATTATTAGGTTCACTCAATCCTCTTATTCCGCCTGGGAACGATGTGTACATGTACGCCCGTAGGCTAAAGATGTCCGACTGTATGGACTAGCATATATATATATATATATATATATATATATATATAAGTATCATAAGCAATCACTTAATACTAGACATGCAAATATGCATCTAGATATGTATTGAAAGATGTGAACATTTATCGTAATAAAAGGAAATCGCACAAAGCTAAAGGATATATATAATATCTTGTTACCAAGTTAAGAGATATACGTAATATCTTATTAATATAAAAATCATGATTTTTTTTAATATAAAAGATATAGAAAATATCTTTTAGCATATTAAAAAAAGTATAGGCAATATCCTGTTACCTCTTGAAAAAAAGATATAAATAATATTGTTGGAAATACGTTTTACGTATATAGAAAGTCTCGGTCACTCCAACAATATAGTTATAGGCTCGTAGTAGTGTTTAAGTTACTTTTATTAAATAGCCCGACCCATGAGCATGTTCATGGGCCGGAGGCCCAAGTCCATTAAGGACTTGGGTATATAAGCCTCTTTCCAACATGGAAAGAGGTGTTGGTTGTTTTATTTCTTATTTTCAATATAACAAGTTTCTTTCATTTCTCTCTCTAAGTTTCTCTCTCTAGAAAACATCAACCCTCTTGATTCATAAAGATTATCATTGTTCTACAATTGGTATCAAGAGCATGGGATGAAATATAGGTTGGTTTTAGTGTTGTGTATGCTTTTCTAATCATTTCGTAGCTTTTGAGTTTTTCTTGCCGAAACATCAAAAAAAAAATTTGTGTTTGATCGTGATTTCAAGAAGTATAACTTATTTAATCGTGTTGTAGTGTTTTTGGTATCTTGATTTTGGTTAAAACACAATCTTTCTTGGATCAAAAGTTCAAAACTATCTTGTTTTCTTCATTCCGAAATTCAAGCTAGCATCACCATCGGAAAGTACAAGTGAAAGGGTTTCGATCGCAATAACCAACTGGTTCTACTTTGTGATCCTTGGATTTCGATACTTATTCCGATCTGGACATTCCGATCGATCTTTGCGATCTGGGATTCCGACGGTTATAAGGAATTTTAAGTCGTTACTCTGCCTAAATTGTTTCAGCCATATTCCGATTTGAATATTCCGATAGCACATTGCGATCTAAGCATTCCGACAGGATTACATTGCGATCTAAGCATTCCGATACCAGCAACATTCCAACAGGTTTACATTACGATCTAAGCATTCTGATAGTAAGACATTCTGATCTGGACATTCCGATCTAGGTATTCAGACAGAAAGAAACATTCCGATAGAACTTGTTTTTGGATACTTAGTGGATTTCTTCTATTTGGCATTAAATTTGGTAAATTGGTAAATTTCAAAAGTAAACACAACAAAATGATAACAACATCTTTTAGTTAACAACACAAAAACACATAACCTTATTTCATTGTTCGATCATTTTTTGATAATATTTTTTCAAGGGATCATAAAATGAATTCACATTCATATATGCCAACCATGACTTCGCTTACCGATATCTCAATCATTTCGGGTACCGATACTCGCCCACCTTTGCTCATCAAAGATTTATTTGAAGCATGACAAGGTCGCATGAGAACGTAAATCACGGGCAAACCCAGTGGTCGACTTATGCTTCAATCAATTGAAAAAGGTCCATTAGATTGGGGAGAAGTTACCATCAACAATGTGACAAGGGCAAGGGAGTATCATGAGTTAACCGATGCTAACAAACTCATTGCAGATGCAGATGAAAGGGCCGTTTAGACAATTTTTCAAGCCCTTCCACCCGATATCTTTAGAATGGTAAGTGAACATACAGTGGCAAAGAATCTGTGGGATCGACTAGCTGTTTTGTTACAAGGGACATCTCTAACTAAGCAAGAACGAGAGTGTCAATTGTATGACTTATTTGATAGGTTTACATACCTTCCAGGGGAGACTCTTCACGATTACTACTGGCATTTCACCACTTTGATGAATGACATGAACGTGTATAATCTAAGGATTGAACAGTTTCAATTAAACACAAAGTTCTTGAACATGTTACCCCAAGAATGGAGTCAGTATGTCACCGATGTTAAGATGATTCGAGATTTGCACAAGTCAAATTTAGATCAACTATATGCCTTCTTGCAACAACACGAGAAGCACGTGATCCAAAAACACAAATCTCAGGGATCTTATCAAGAACCATTAGCATTAATGGCAAACAATCCTACATTGTCATATCACAACTCTCTGTTTGCTTTGGGACACCAATCTTCCTATCAACCAGTGTATCAAACACCAACCTTTCCACAGTACTCGATCTTGCCACAGCCGCCCATATCTTATCACCAACACTTCAAGCAACCAGCAACATCATCACAAGGAGATTCACATCCGTTACCTTATGCTTCACACCAGTATTCACCTTATCAACCTCCTACGAACCCTGACTTTACCTATCCATAACTTGAGGCTCCTCCACCCCATTACTCATAACAAGTCAGTGTTCCATCAAATCAAATTGTAGCTCAATCAGCACCAGCATTCTACTGTGATGATGAGATCCCTGTCCCTGAGTTTAGACAAGGGGATAGTCCTACTGATATACTTGCTCAAATGTCTGCCTATCTCACTCAAACATTGAACAAACGAGGTTACCGAGCTCTAGCAACAACTAACAATCAGTTAAGGAACTCCTCTAACTCTCGACAACAGGCTACTATTCAAGATGGAAGAGTCATGGTGCAACCACTTCAGGGGAGACCCAATTCATCAACTGCTGGTGCACGTTCATCCAACAATGCTCCTACAAGAGGTAATGGCACTGGCAAAATGAAGGTGGTTATATGCTACAACTGCAAAGGGGAAGGGCACATGGCCAGAGATTGTAAGCAGCCCAAGAGGAAAAGGGACAACACATGGTTTCAGGAGAAGATCTACCTGGTGAATGCTCAAGCCCAAGGACGTGAACTTGATGAAGAAGAGTTGGCCTTTCTCGCAGATCCGGGAGTCACGGACACTGACAGTCTCACAGCAGCCATCACAAACAATGCCGCATATCAATGTGATGATTTGGATGCATATGACTCTGACTGTGATGATCTCAACACCGCCAAAGCAGCTCTCATGGAAAATCTTTCACTTTATGGAGCTGATACAATATCTGAGGTACCAAATACTGCTACAAATACTAGTATTGTACCTTATCAAGTTGAGCAAGTGTCTGAGTATTCGGAACAGCCTCCGGTGGTTAGTAACTCAATCGAGGAGACAAACAATGATAACAATATCAATACAAGTCCCCAGACTTTGAGTAAACCACAACCGGGAGATATTACGACTACCAATTCATCTGCTCAACCTGATTTGGTTATGGTCCCAGCATCTTTGCTTAGCCAAATGAATAATGCGGTCCTTGAAACCCTCAATACTAATCAGACTTTATCTGCCGAGCTTGCTTTGCATAAGGACAAGGTTAAAACCTTGGAATTGACTCCTTTGTCCACTACCTTAACCAATCCCGAATTTGATAGGTTTAGGAAAGTTCAAATGGACAATCTGCTAGAAATTGAGAGCTTAAGAGCAAATCTTTCGCATGAACTTAAAGATAAAGAGTCAGTCGTTAATAATTTTCAACAGCTTCAAACGGATTTCGAAATTCTTGAGTCCAAACGAATTGAAACGGAAATTAAGACGTCTGACAGAATAAAAGAAACAGAAATTACGATTTTAAAACAATACGCTGCTTCACATCTAGTACACTTGTTTCATGCATCATTTAAAGAGTTCAATCTAGCGCGTCTAATAGACCTACCACCTAACCCGGGGTATGCAAAGCAAGCGCTTCACCACAACCCACGACTTTATGATGCAACCAAGTTAGGATTGGTATTAGATCCGATTGTGTTCTTGAATGATTCTGAGAGTATGACACCATATGAAGAGAAGCGGTTAAAATTACTTCCTACATATCCTGAATATGATTATGCTCAAATGAATGCAAAAAATGCTACAATAGATCTTAGAACTTGATTTAATATGCAAAAGAGAACTATCCAAACATCCACTTTCATGCCTACTAGAGAATGCCTTAGTATAATTCCTACACTTGTTAACTCAGACCAACTGAAAGAAATTCCTAAGAATCTTCCACCGGTTAGTACGGTAAAGCTCAGCTTGGAAGAGATTGAGCGATACCTTACCGAGTTTGACAAGGTCATTCTGGAACGTACGACTTCAACGGCTCTAACCTCTGGAGAATGGGCGTTCGAACACATGAAAACGGTGTTTGAGAAAGAGATCGTTCCGTTTGTGGACCATATTAAAAAAGGAGTCTATGATCTAGCGGGTAATCTAAGTTTTGAAATTGGTGAAGTTCAAAAAGTTTTCTATGAAATGGATGATGCTTATGAACAACATTTAATTGAAAAAGTAAAGATTTTATCCGAATATGACCTTTTTTAGAACATATTGTGTCTCTCGAAGTGATGCAAGTTGTTACTTTTAAATATACTCATGAGATCTCATCTACTGTGATTATTTGTGATGATGTGCATGAATCTGTGAATATTGTTGAACATGTGAATACTGTAGATAATTATTCTTGTCATGAATCCAACACTGAATTTTTAAAGCTTCAAGATTCGTATAACACACTTTCAAAAAGTTTTAATGAGCTTTAACAACATTCCATATCTCTTGAAATTGAAAATCAATCTAAAAATGAAACTCTTTCAAAACCAAATGATTGTGAGAACTCCGTTGAGACAAGTGACAAGATGATTCAGATGGTTCAGGGTTTAGAGGAAGAGATGATGAGAATTAAGAGAGAATTACTAGAAACAAAAACGGAACTAGAGGCTGCAGAGACTAAGAATCATGTCCTAGAAAATAGAATAAATTCTATACTAGGAGAGCGTGAACAAGTAAGGCAGGGTAACTCACAAAATTCTGGTTCAATAGAAGAACGCCTCGCTTTTAATGCGACAGAGCAAAAGTCATTAATTGACCAACTGAACAAGAAATGTGAGGAAACCTCTGACCTAAAAATTCAGCTCATAGACAAAAACATGGTTATAGCTGAATGAAAGGAGACACTTCAACTCAAAGGACGAGCAAATTGTAGGATTGTAAATCTTGCTTATGTTTTTAGAGAGAGAAAGAGATAGAGAGATGGTGGATTTCACACAAAACTAGAGAGAGAAAATAAGAAGAACTATGTGTAAAAGTGAATAACCACACACCCTCTCCATCAAAGGAGAGGTTTTATATACCCAAGCCCTTGTCATGGGCTTGGGCTTACATTTGGGCCGGCCTACACATGTTGTAGGCTAGGCTTGTTCTTGTTTGATAAATAAATAAAGTTAACTAAACTACGAGCTATTACATGGATTATCGTTGGAGTGACCGATCCTTCTTAATACGTAAAACGTATTTCCAACAATCTCCCCCTAAGGGAGGTCACTCCAAACAAGGGCGTTACCCGAGTTACAATAATGAAATAAACCTAGCATACTATGCTTGTCTTGAGCTCGTAGTCTTCGTCTTTCTTTTCTTCTTTTTCTTTTCAGGTGAACATGCTGTTGTGATCTTTGATATCAATCTTGAGCATTAATCTCTTGCCTTGATCTCGTGCTTCCATCACTTGTGATCTTCGCTTCCTCGTGACACCATGTCCCACATACTTATACCTTCGTAATTCTTGAAAGCTTCAGAGTTCGATACAGCAGAAGACTTAACTTTTAGGCTTTCTTGAATTAGATGAGGTATTAAGTGCACAAAGTATAAGCATGCGGGGATGACTTCTTCTTGGATTCCGCAACGCCACCGTCTTCAAATGCCGCAACATAAGTAGACACGAACGAAATGGCTTTGAAAATTTTATTCTAAATCGGTAGCATTTTACCTCCGGTCGGTGAAGACTAATAAGTGTGTAAACACTTATCCTTTTGCCACTAAAATCAATGAAAAATAAGACCTAATCATGTGTTTAATGTCGTAAAAGTCGGAATTACGCGTGGTTTTGTGTTTTTGTGTTTAAATAGGTACAAATGATCAAAAGAAGAAAAACACGGGATTTCACGGTCATTTATCGAAGAAAAAGCCAAAGATAAAGTCAAAGGACCAAAAAGTGCCAAAAGAATGAAGTTTGGAGGACTAAAAATGAAGATTTGATGAAGATTTTACAACAAGGACCATTTTTGCCAATCTCCAAAGTCATCCACTAATAAGCCACATTGAAAAACACAAAATTACGAAGCCAACGGTCCCGACCTCGCGTCGTAACTCTTTACGGTTTGTTTTCTATGAATTTTTAAAATTTATTAAGTTTTTAAATTAAATAAATAGTTTTTAATAATTTAATAATATAAATAAATTAATCTCCGAAAATAAATAAAATAAAATAAATAAAATAAAGTTTTTATTAAAAATAAATTAATTTTTCGTAATATTATTATTATTATTATTATTATTATTATTTAAAATTAATAAAGCTAGTCAACAAGTCAAAAGGGGTCAATGTGCCAGTCAACCAAGCTACAAAAGGGGTAAAGTATATTGTTTTGTATATATAAACATGAAGGTCTACTTGGCCCATTGGCTAGCAACTTCAACTTTGGCAGCCAAGACCAGGGTTCGAATCCTGGCTGAGGCAAAATGCTGGGATTATTTTCCAGCTGCCACGTGGCACTCTCTGAGTGATCCACGTGGCGGACCCGACCCGACCAGTTGACCCGACCGTTGACCCGGTTCACACCCGGTTCGGTCCAGACCCGATTCAGTCCCGGTCCAGACCCGGTTTAAACCGTTCCAGACCAGGTGACGTCACGCTGACGTCGTCAACCACGTGGCGGCGGCTGGCCAATGCCAGCGCGCCACGTGTCACTAATGATTTATTAACTGCAGGTCTGACATGGCAGGGCGGCGGCAGAGGTGTCAGTATGAGGTGGCAGGGCGGCGCAAAGGTGGCAGAGGAGCAGTGGCGGCGGGTCAATAGGCTGATGACACGTGGCGGCGGCGCCGCCACGTCAATCCAAGGTTGCTGTGGTGGCAGATGACTCAGGGCGGCTGCCCAATCATTGAGTGACACGTGGCACCTGGTACGCGTCAGTATTAGGAATGCATGTGTCAGCCAATGATATGCACAAGATCCAAGCTTCTAGAAGGGATTGATATTAACAAGAAAAAAAAGACAGCTGGCCATAAGGGTGCGTAGCTTTGAAGCTAAGGAAAGGGTGTGACTGGACAAAAATACCCCTGGGTCCATCAGCTTATATAAACCCCCACCCTCTCATTTGTAAATTTCTCTCTAGTTTGTAAAATTTCTCTCTAGTTTTTATTATATTATAAATTTTGTATTTTCCTTTCAAGTTTGTAATCTTTAAATTTTAATAAAAGTCAAGTTTTAGTTTAATTAATTTTCTCTTAGTTATATTCTCATTCTTCCTTTCTTTTTAAGATTTATAATAATCTATCTTATTATTTTGGGATAAGTTTTTATAACTTTTTCCAAATAAGATTAGATTTATATAAAGTTTAGAATAATTAATTTTATTTCAAGCTTATTGTTGCCTTTTAGTAGATCTAGCTTATTTGTGGAGTAATCATTTAATTAGCTTTTTAGCTTTTTAAATCTCATAAGTCCTAAGCTTAGGCTTACGACTTATTTATAAGCTAGCTTTTTATTTAAGCACTTCTAGTTTTTATTAATTAGTTTTTTTTAGATCTATTAGATTTAAGTTTTAAAAATTAAAAATACTTTCAAAAAAAAAACCAAAAAATAATTAGATCTATTAGTTTTTCATATTAAAAAGTTTAGATATATAAGTTTAGAGTTTAAAATTTAAAGTATTTTTATAAAACATTTAAAAATAGTTAGATCTATTAGGTTTTTAAATAGATTAAGTAGATCTATAATTTTTATCTTTAAAATTTAAAATACTTTTATAAAACATAAAAAATATTTTAGATCTATTAGTTTTAATTAAATCTCTTAATCATTTAATAATTATTGCTTATTATTCTAACCTTTTATGTTTTCTTTGATCTCGGCGTATCGATCTATCATTTTTGAAGAAGAGCTTATAGTTGATTAATTCGGTTCAAGTTGATATGGTTTGATTGATTTGGTTAGAGATTGATTTGGGAGGCCGTGTACTTTACGGGCCAAATTTGGGTTTAGCTTTTGATAGTTTTGGAATTTGGAGGCCGTGTACTTAACGGGCCGTATTTTGTTGATGTTGTTGATGTTATTTGTTTTAGAGCGGTTTTCTACGGACTACGGGTACTAAAGCTCTCCTTTTAATTTTTCTAGTTTAATCGCTTTAGTTTTATTAATTAGATCGTTATAGTTTAAATTGTTTTTAATAATAGTTATAGTTTTTTATAAAAATCGGTTTAATTAGTTTTAGTTAGTATTATTTGTGTTTAAAAAAATAGTTTAAAAGTTTTTAAAAGTAGATTTCATTTAGATAAGCTCATTATTAGTAAAAAGTTTACACCTTTTTGTGATTATTAAGCTTATTAGTACATAAAGCTTGTAGCTTTATCGTCTAAAAAGATTAGTAAGCTTAAAAGGTTGAAGCTTTATACTTAATTTTTAAGTTTATTTTTGTGATTTCATTTTTCTTCACTTTTATTTGCTAT
Source organism: Glebionis coronaria (assembly GCA_025667525.1). Classification (NCBI taxonomy): domain Eukaryota; kingdom Viridiplantae; phylum Streptophyta; class Magnoliopsida; order Asterales; family Asteraceae; genus Glebionis; species Glebionis coronaria. Next base: position 527,966,544 of record CM046875.1, on the reverse strand, counting down.
TACGTGCTTGCATTTAGATTAATTTCGCATTTAGATTTTATTTTTAATTATAGTCTATTTTTGTTGCATCTAGATCGATTTTTGTAGTTTAATTTTACATTGCATTTTAGAGTAATATTTACGTGAATTAATTGCGCTTTTATTTTTATATAGTCCTTAGTCTACATATTTTCCCCATTTTTAGCTTAAATAGACATAGATTACCAATCAAGTTTCTATAACCAAAAACGATTAATCTCTACGATAAAGTTGGCTTTCAATTCGAGTGAGTCGAGGAACGAAAATTAATTACATAAAAAATCCTAGTTTCAAATTGGCGCCGCTGCCGCTTCGCTCATACGATTGACGATTTTTCGTGAAGACGTTTGGATTTTGGGATCCGTTCTCTTTGAACGTTACGTTTCTTGCACAACAAAATCAAAAATAAATAAAAATCAAAAACTTAAAAATACAAAAAAAATTAAAAAAATCGCAAAAGCAATTTCTTTCCTAAGAATTGCACCAAAAAAATTAAAAAATCCAAAAGTAATACTTTTTCCTAAAAGTATTACACCAAAAATATTACGTATTAGTGTTAATTTTTAGTTCGATTTCTTTCGTTTTTATTGTGAATATATATTTTTCTAAAAAATATAAAAAGATTTTTCTTTTACTATAATATATTACGTAGCATAATAATTTACCTACTTTTCAAATAAGCCTTAGTTGGGATTTTATCACCTAACTATTGTAGTCGAATCCTTAACGAAATAAAAAGGCAAAATAGATAAATACTAGTAAGACGTTTGAACTCGATATATACAAACTATAAGGTGGGTATAAGGCGACGCGCTATAAAAGGCCGTCTAAGAAAAAAGGTTTTTAAGTGCTTTGTGCCACCTCGTTTCCCCGCTTGCTTGTGTGTATATTGAGAGGGACGACCGATTATTGGTTTGCCGACTCAATTAGTATTTAAGTATATATTTTTGTAGCTTTTTACTATTGCTCCTCGAGAGGGAAAATCCTTTTCCTCTCAAAGTCGACCAAGGTCACCTACCTCATTCCAAAGTTTTAATTGTATGCGCACTCGCGCGCGTACATACATACCGAGTGGTGTACCAAATACTTCTAATTCTTCCAAAAAGAAGAAGAAGAAAAACAAAAAGACCGTCATTCAAGCCGATCCCGAGAATCGAGCTTTCGACATAACGATGGCAACGGATAATCGACCAATGATTGAGATTCTTCAATCTCACGTTGAAGGAAACGATGATGCGATTGTGGTGCCGACCATTGGAGCTAATCATTTTGAACTTAAACCGGATTTTATTCGAATGGTTTCCGCTACACCATTTTTAGGTCGTACTAATGATGACCCACACGCTCATATCAAACGTTTCATCCAATTAGCTAATACCGTCAAATACAATGGGGTACCCCAAGAGGCCGTTCGCCTCCAACTTTTTCCTTTTTCCCTCGAGGGACAAGCCCGGATTTGGCTTGATAAGGAACCACCCCAAAGTATTACCACATGGATCGACTTAGAGACCAAGTTCATTAATTACTTTTTCCCACCATCACGGACCACCGCTTTAAGAAATGAAATAATCAATTTTGAGCAAAAATATGGGGAAACTTTTAGTGAGTCTTGGGATCGATTTAAAGAGCTTTTGAGAAAATGTCCACAACACGGTTTCACCAAAGTGCATCAAATTAATACGTTTTACAATGGTTTAACTCTAAATGACCAAGACTCACTTAATAGTGTCGCGGGGGGCAATATTCTTGTGAAAACCATGAATGAGGCTTGGGCCATTATTGAGAACAAGGCTAAAGTGCAAACCAAGAGTGTTAGGGCCACTATGGCAAGTGCTAGTTCTAGTGAGAGTGACAAGAAAATCGATCGACTTACTTCGCTTGTTGAAACACTCGCTCTAAAAACTGACGCCCTCACTACACATGTGCATGCCGTGAAAGAAAAAAGTGAAACATGTGAAACGTGTGGTGGACCACATTCATATTTCAATTGTGACAAGGTTTACAATGATCAACAACAAGTTTGTGCTTTTAATGCTAATGAGAGGGTTCAATTTAAACCTAATGTTGATGTTAACCATTTGTCTTATAAAAGTACTAATTATTTGGCTCCCCCGGGTTTTGTAGCACCTCAAAGACCACCCCCACCCGCCCAAAATACCCAATACCAAAATAGGAACCAAGGTCCTCAAATGGGTAATTTTCAAGGGAATGCTAATCAAGGGAATTTATATGGTCAAAATCAAGGTTTTCAAAATAATAACCAAGGTTTTTATAATAACAACGGTTTTCAATCTCAATATCAAAACCAAGGTTTTCCTAATCAAGGGTTTAATCAAATGAACATGCAAAATCCTCAAATGGACTTGGTTCTACAAAAATTGACCGAACATGAGAAAATCATGCAAGCTATGCAAGCATCTACTAGACAAATGCAAGAGTCCAACGATAAGAGATTTTTGACTATGTTGCAAACCCTTCGACCCCAAGGTGCCTTACCATCCAATACCGAGATTAACCCTCGTGCTAATGTGAGTGCTATTAATACTCGAAGTGGAGCCACTTTAGTGGGACCTTCCATCTCTTCGCCCATAAAGGAGAGACAAGGCCCAGAGGTCATAATGAGTAATCCTACTCCCCCTCCGGTGATTTCGCCCACTACCACTCCTAGTTCTAGTCCTCCATTGCCGAAAGAGCCTATTCCTACGGTTGTTCAAGAAGCGAGTCCTTCTCCTTCTCAACCTAAGCCTAATATTCCTTATCCATCTAGGTTAGGCAAGACGAAAGTGCTCAACAAAGATGACATTCATGTCTCTAACTTTTTGAAAATGATTTCCAATGTGAATGTTAACGTAAGCCTTATTGAAGCACTTGCTCAAATGCCAAAATTTGTCAAAATGTTTAAAGATTTGCTCAATAAGAAGGAAAAAATGGTTGAGCTCGTTAACACCCGTTTAAATGAGAATTGTTCCGCGGTTCTTCTCAAAGAGCTTCCCGAAAAGCTAGGAGATCCCGGACGATTCGTGTTACCTTGCTCGTTTCCTCAAATCGATGATTGTATGGCTTTAGCGGATCTCGGCGCTAGCATCAATCTTATGCCACTTTCAAGTTTGGAAACAACTTTCATTACCCGACCTTGTACCGACTCGTATGACTTTAGATTTAGCTAATCGAACTCTCGCATACCCCGTTGGTATTGCCGAAGATGTTTTTGTTCGAGTCGGTACATTTACTTTTCCCGTGGACTTTGTCGTCGTCGACTATGAAATGGATCCTCGTATTCCGTTAATACTTGGTAGACCATTCTTAAGGTCCGGAAGAGCCTTAGTTGATGTAGCCGAAGGGGAGTTAATTCTTAGGGTTCGGGATGAACAACAAGTTTTTAAAATGGGAAAAATCACAACGAAATCAAATGGAAAAGAGTCGGTCAATATGATTGATGTTCTTAATTATGATAATGAAGAGATTTTTATTAATCCTTTTGGAATTGAAAAGTCTACTCAAAATGATTTTGTGATACACTCATCCCTTCCCGTAGAGCCTCAAATTTTTGATACTCCCATTTATGACACCGATAGTGATGACACTTCTTCAAGTGCTCACACTATATTCGGCTTAGACGACTCGTCTTTTGACCTACCCACTTTTGACTCACCCATTTATGATACCCCAATCTTTGATACTTATGATGATGACACTTCTTTAAGTGATCTCATTAATTTTAATGACCCACCCCATGATTTTAATGCACCTCATATCTCTATGAGTGATTCTTCCATGGAGACTCCTTTTGACTTGTATACTCCAATTTTAGAAGTCATGACTTTTGAGGAGGATCCTCCACTCTTAGAGATCATACCTACTTTAGAGGTTATTCCATTTGAGGAGGATTTAGATATCTTTCTAAATACCTATTTTCCTCATGAGGAAGAGTTTTCCTATGACTCCGACGATACTTATGTTTTCACATCAAGTTTGGAAGAGGATGACTTTCCCACTATGGATTTTGATGATATTTTGAGCTTAAATGTCGACACCTCTTGCTATTTTCCCATTAAGGAACCGGTGTTTGATCCGGGAATAGAGACTTTTGTGCTTTCATTGCCATACCACCTTACCCTTCCTAGTAAGAGACTTTTGCCTAAGGATACCCCACTTTTCTATGACTTGCGTACCACCTCGGGGTTTATTTCCTTTTGTGATGGAAATTATGTGTTTGACCTGGGTGGATTTTCATGGGGTATGCCTTGTATGACTTTGTTTCACCTTTATCATGGAGAGATTTTCCTCCCTTGGAAATCTCGGTTGTTCCATGATTTTCCCATTTGAATGATGACATTCGGGAAATCGAGTCGAGCTAGAGACTCGTGATTAAAAATCAAGCATCGTTTAAACTAGGTTAGATTTTTTCCTTTTCCACCCTTTTTCACCCTTTTTTTTTACCTTTCACCCATTTTCACCAATAAGTGTAGGGGGAGCCGTGTAGGTTGTTTGTTTTGTGTGTTGTGATTGTGTAGGTACATGTGCCTTGATGATCCACTTTTGGTGCTTTTGACGTGACCCGTGTTCCCGTGTTTCCCGTGTACCTGGTTCCTTCGATAAGTTTTTGCTATTGTGATTCTATCTTGTATATAAATAAAACGAATAAATGAAATCACTTTAGTTGTCCTTTCCTTAGCTCGATTTTAAACAACGTACTCAATGTCCTAAGTGTAGGGGAGTTTATTCTCCCACATGCTTAAACATTGAGGACAATGTTTATATTAAGTGTAGGGGGGATTTCTATCAAAATTTTAGTGACCTTTTCCATGAATTTGACCTCATTTAACCGGAAAATTTAAAAAAAATTTACAACGTTTTTCAAATGTTTGATCTATTTTGGCCTTGTTGTATTTTTCTTTTATTTTCTTTCCTTTTATCATCGCATCGTAATAATTTCTATTTTAAAGAATAAAGTCAAAAATAAATAATAAATAAAATGGTTTTAACAAGTTTAGATGTCTTTGATATATTAGGCCGCCGTGAATATTTTGACTCAACCCAAGTTTACTTATCCAAGTTTACTCTAGCTAGTATCCTTAACCATATGGACCTTAATTGGTTTATTAGGCTAAGCATCCACGAGTCTCATCCCTTGAGATTTTAAATTGTGGAGAACGAGAGATGATAGAGTTGATAATAAGTTTAAGGGTTAATTTTTGCTTATATGGTTTTTGTGGCTCTTTCTTCCCGCCTGTATATTTAAATTGCTTAATAAATGAGGATTTTTGCGGTGCCGATTCGATATCTTAATTCTTAGCCAAATCTTTATTCTCCTTGTAATTAAAGCACGAACACATTGAGGGTGCCAGCGTTGTGGACTTCCAACTAAGGTGGCTCATAACCACTAAGTAGGAGGTATTCAGACCATGGGACCGCGGAATTTGGCCTACTATATTATATCATAAATAAAAGAATAAGATTAAAACATGACCTCAAGGAGCCTTAGGGTGTGGGGCATGTAGCACGAACCTTGTCATTAGAGCCTTAAGGTGTATGGCATGGTAAATGTTGAATAAAAATTGATCAATAAATCAATTCCCTCGTTTATCGTTCAAGGAGCCTTAGGGTGTGGACAATAGACGGGGAGCATTTTTACATCTTAAAGAGCCTAAGGGTATATGATGTGAACTTGCTAAACTCCACATAAAGTCAACTTGACTTTGGAGGAAATAATTAATAAGTAGTACTATTCGGCCAAATTTTGGGTCCGGGAATTTATTCCCTAAATCGTGTTAAATCATCCTTGATGTGGGCTTGCTTTAGTAACAACATTTTTGAGGACGAGGTTAGGTTTTGAGTGTCGGGTTTGCACCGTTTTGCCTTCATTTTTGGAATAATAATTATCAAATAAGTCAAATGAGCCTACGGGTGAATGACAATCAATAAAATCTAGAGATACAAAGTAGGAATTGGAGAAAGAGTATTACACATTTATCTTATATGAGTGGGATTTAACTTGAGAACTTATGGTAAACAATGATCTCGTTTTTAAGCTTGGTATGGGGAACGTGAAACTTGAGGGTGATTAATATTCATGACACCAAAGCCCTAATTCAAGTCTTAGATTTCTTTACAAGTTTCTTCCATCGAATAATTTCCAAGTTAATAAATTCTTAATAACTCTTGTCTCCTTTTAAGTTCTTATCTTTTCATCGTAGTAGTAGTAATAATAATAAAGGCCGAGATGGGTTAATTATGAGAAAAATGTAACTTTATGCTTTGAAATAATGCATTGCATGGGGTCAGTGCAATGGTCAAGTGTAGGAGATTTAATAAGTGTGTAAACACTTATCCTTTTGCCACTAAAATCAATGAAAAACAAGACCTAATCATGTGTTTAATGTCGCAAAAGTCGGAATTACGCGTGGTTTTGTGTTTTTGTGTTTAAATAGGTACAAATGATCAAAAGAAGAAAAACACGGGATTTCACGGTCATTTATCGAAGAAAAAGCCAAAGATAAAGTCAAAGGACCAAAAAGTGCCAAAAGAATGAAGTTTGGAGGACTAAAAATGAAGATTTGATGAAGATTTTACAACAAGGACCATTTTTGCCAATCTCCAAAGTCATCCACTAACAAGCCACATTGAAAAACACAAAATTACGAAGCCAACGGTCCCGACCTCGCGTCGTAACTCTTTACGATTTGTTTTCTATGAATTTTTAAAATTTATTAAGTTTTTAAATTAAATAAATAGTTTTTAATAATTTAATAATATAAATAAATTAATCTCCGAAAATAAATAAAATAAAATAAATAAAATAAAGTTTTTATTAAAAATAAATTAATTTTTCGTAATATTATTATTATTATTATTATTATTATTTAAAATTAATAAAGCTAGTCAACAAGTCAAAAGGGGTCAATGTGCCAGTCAACCAAGCTACAAAAGGGGTCAAGTATATTGTTTTGTATATATAAACATGAAGGTCTGCTTGGCCCATTGGCTAGCAACTTCAACTTTGGCAGCCAAGACCAGGGTTCGAATCCTGGCTAAGGCAAAATGCTGGGATTATTTTCCAGCTGCCACGTGGCACTCTCTGAGTGATCCACGTGGCGGAACCGACCCGACCAGTTGACCCGGTTCACACCCGGTGCGGTCCAGACCCGGTTCAGTCCCGGTTTAAACCGGTCCAGACCGGGTGACGTCACGCTGACGTCATCAACCACGTGGCGGCCGCTGGCCAATGCCAGCGTGCCACGTGTCACTAATGATTTATTAACTGCAGGTCTGACATGGCAGGGCGGCGGCAGAGGTGTCAGTACGAGGTGGCAGGGCGGCGCAGAGGTGGCAGAGGAGCAGTGACGGCGGGTCAATAGGCTGATGACACGTGGCGGCGGCGCCGCCACGTCAATCCAAGGTTGCTGTGGTGGCAGATGACTCAGGGCGGCTGCCCAATCATTGAGTGACACGTGGCACCTGGCACGCGTCAGTATTAGGAATGCATGTGTCAGCCAATGATATGCACAAGATCCAAGCTTCTAGAAGGGATTGATATTAACAAGAAAAAAAAGACAGCTGGCCATAAGGGTGCGTAGCTTTGAAGCTAAGGAAAGGGTGTGAATGGACAAAAATACCCCTGGGTCCATCAGCTTATATAAACCCCCACCCTCTCATTTGTAACATGTTAGCTTAGTTTTATTTAAATTTCTCTCTAGTTTTTATTATATTATAAATTTTGTATTTTCCTTTCAAGTTTGTAATCTTTAAATTTTAATAAAAGTCAAGTTTTAGTTTAATTAATTTTCTCTTAGTTATATTCTCATTCTTCCTTTCTTTTTAAGATTTATAATAATCTATCTTATTATTTTGGGATAAGTTTTTATAACTTTTTCCAAATAAGATTAGATTTATATAAAGTTTAGAATAATTAATTTTATTTCAAGCTTATTGTTTCCTTTTAGTAGATCTAGCTTATTTGTGGAGTAATCATTTAATTAGCTTTTTAGCTTTTTAAATCTCATAAGTCCTAAGCTTAGGCTTACGACTTATTTATAAGCTAGCTTTTTATTTAAGCACTTCTAGTTTTTATTAATTAGTTTTTTTAGATCTATTAGATTTAAGTTTTAAAAATTAAAAATACTTTCAAAAAAAAAAACCAAAAAATAATTAGATCTAATAGTTTTTCATATTAAAAAGTTTAGATATATAAGTTTAGAGTTTAAAATTTAAAGTATTTTTATAACACATTTAAAAATAGTTAGATCTATTAGGTTTTTAAATAGATTAAGTAGATCTATAATTTTTATCTTTAAAATTTAAAATACTTTTATAAAACATAAAAAATATTTTAGATCTATTAGTTTTAATTAAATCTCTTAATCATTTAATAATTATTGCTTATTATTCTAACCTTTTATGTTTTCTTTGATCTCGGCGTATCGATCTATCATTTTTGAAGAAGAGCTTATAGTGGATTAATTCGGTTCAAGTTGATATGGTTTGATTGATTTGGTTAGAGATTGATTTGGGAGGCCGTGTACTTTACGGGCCAAATTTGGGTTTAGCTTTTGATAGTTTTGGAATTTGGAGGCCGTGTACTTAACGGGCCGTATTTTGTTGATGTTGTTGATGTTATTTGTTTTAGAGCGGTTTTCTACGGACTACGGGTACTAAAGCTCTCCTTTTAATTTTTCTAGTTTAATCGCTTTAGTTTTATTAATTAGATCGTTATAGTTTAAATTGTTTTTAATAATAGTTATAGTTTTTTATAAAAATCGGTTTAATTAGTTTTAGTTAGTATTATTTGTGTTTAAAAAAATAGTTTAAAAGTTTTTAAAAGTAGATTTCATTTAGATAAGCTCATTATTAGTAAAAAGTTTACACCTTTTTGTGATTATTAAGCTTATTAGTACATAAAGCTTGTAGCTTTATCGTCTAAAAAGATTAGTAAGCTTAAAAGGTTGAAGCTTTATACTTAATTTTTAAGTTTATTTTTGTGATTTCAATTTTCTTCACTTTTATTTGCTATTACGTGCTTGCATTTAGATTAATTTCGCATTTAGATTTTATTTTTAATTATAGTCTATTTTTGTTGCATCTAGATCGATTTTTGTAGTTTAATTTTACATTGCATTTTAGAGTAATATTTACGTGAATTAATTGCGCTTTTATTTTTATATAGTCCTTAGCCTACATATTTTCCCCATTTTTAGCTTAAATAGACATAGATTACCAATCAAGTTTCTATAACCAAAAACGATTAATCTCTACGATAAAGTTGGCTTTCAATTCGAGTGAGTCGAGGAACGAAAATTAATTACATAAAAAATCCTAGTTTCAAAGACCGTTAGACGATATTAGATATCGTACCCGTGACGGATAGTTTCAATTAAGTAACTTCCTGACAGGATTTCGCGGGTAAACCCGTTCTCTTTATTCGACCGTCCAAAGCTGACTGCGAACATAAAGATTGAATCATTTGGATAATAATATCCGCATGATTTGAAGCCGTCAATTCATGTTCCTGGAACAAGTGAAATTCAATTAAGAACCGCACCATCGTTGCTTTCCAGTTGTCACGAGCTTGATTCGTATAGAATCTTGCAAGTTACCTACCAAGTGCTGTTTGAGGTTAACACTAGAAGGATTTCCACTCATCACTGTGAACACTAAGGTATCACTCTGAGTGTTCTGGCAAGATCACTAAGATATTGCGTAGAGGCCTGGAACGTGTTTAAATTCAGTTAAGAATTAAACAGCTGTTGCTTTCCAGTTATCACAAGTTTGATTCATAAAGAATCGCACAAGTCACCTACCATGAGCTTTTTGATATTCGCTCAAGAAGGATTTCCATCTTCATTGTAAATACTTTCGTATTACTCGGATGTTCAGGCAAGATCATGAAGATTTTGCGTATGACTCTTAAAATCTTTCTTACTTTTCACAGTGTATGAAGAAGCAAGGAAATATGAAAGTGTGTCCTAATGAGATATTTGATGATATCAAATGGCTCTAGACTCGATCGTGCATTTTGGATTTTAGTGATCGGAGGCTGGAGAGGAGTGCCACCTTTTCAATACCAATTTATTCGGAGTGAATAAATCAATAGATAATGCGTTGTCTCCGTGTGATTAAAACAAATACCTTTTGAGAGATATCTGAGTTAGCTGGGATGGGTTGTGCATTGCATCACTGGGTCCATGATGTCTGTCTTCAATATCGAGAATCATTAAAGTGATCTCAATAGCATATGTGTTGACCCGGTTTCTGCCTAAAGTTGTAAGGAGGGCTTCTTTCTTTACACCCTTTATCTTTACAATTCTTTTTCATTCTTCAACCCCTTCAATGCTTACCAATACGTCATAACTAGCACCTTGTTGTGATTGTTCCAGTGCTAACTTAAGTACATGGTCAGCATTCAGCTACGTTCACAATCTTTCTCCAACTTTCCTAAGGACTACTATTTCTAGCTATGGAATGTCCTTGGGAAGATTCCTCCGGTTCTGGAAGAATCATAGGACTTAACCTATCCTACCATCCTTATGTCACCACAATCTTCATCGTCGTGAAATAAATGGGTTTTGGGTAAGTATATGTCACCATGAAAATCCATTTTGATATAGCAAATCCATTTTGCTCCCCCTTAACATATGCCACGATATTCGAAAATATTTCGCACATGTCGGGATGAGCCAGCACATTAAGTCAAACCATTTGTGATAATATCCCATATTAAATCACATTTTCTCCCCCATATTAAAAATATTAACCCAATCGATGTTTTTAATATCAATTGATTTAATGAAGTTTTAACAAAGGTTTTGGGAAGAAAAATGCAAGTCCATTTTATCTTTATGATATCAAATGTATGAGATATGATACCGATTTGTAACATGATCACATATTCACCATTTTAGAAAAGAATTGACAAGGTTGGACCTGATAGATGAGAACATCATATGATAAGATCAAATGGTTCATGTCAGCATATGTTGGTCGCCTCGTCACGTCTGAAGTCATCTCTTGACACCACGTGTACGATTGGTATTGTTGTCTTGACACCAGTTAGTGAGCTTGGCACGTTCGGCATCGAAGATTCTGAATGCTTGACAATTGCTCCCCCTCAATTGTTGACCCGTGTTCTATTGAAAGAGCTGTAGTCGTCGGTTGAGTAGTTGCATCGTCGAGTATGTAGATACCAATTGTAGATTGCGATGGTTGTAGAGATGATAGCTTCATAAAAACAAGACTTCTCTTGTTTTAACAAATAAATGCACTGAAACGTACATAGATTTGTGTTAGACCAAGTCATAAAGTAAACTTGATCCCTTACAAGGTTTTAAAGTAAACCTTGCCCGAGAAAATTAATTCCCATTGTTAGCCAAAGCTTTCATAAGAAGTACCTGACTTTAATGTGAAAACGGGTTGCAGTCAGAAATAACTACAAGCCATAAGGGCATGTTTTATGAAATATTTACAACTTTTGTACGAACTCTATTTATGGCGCCGTGTCTATATTAATCGACATTTCTAAGGCCGTAAATATTATCGTACCAAAAGACATGCCTTTGAAAAATAAAGTAAAAATATTTTTGGATTTTTCTAGATTTTTCAATTTTTATGGTTTTTATATGGTTTTATATTTTTGTATTTTGCTTTTGTGGATAAAAATATAAACAATATATACAAATGATCACCAAGGATACGGAGAATAGTTTTACCACCACTATTCTTTCGCTTCATCTGTCAGTTCCTTTAGAGTCTCAGGCGAGAAAGTTCTCATTCCTAGCTTGTCGGCCAAAAATTCAATTCGAGCGCGATCTAAAGCCTTCGTGAAAATATCCGCCAATTGATACTCAGATCGGACAAAGTAAAGCTCTATTACTCCATTTTCCACTTGCTCCTTGATGAAGTGGTAGCGAATGTCAATATGCTTCGACCGGGAGAATTGAACATTGTTGCAGCATAAGGCAATTGCACTCTTGTTGTCGCAGTACATCGGAATTTTGTTGAAACCTAGACCATAGTCGGTTAATTGCGATCTCATCCAAAGAATTTGAGCACAACAACCGGACATAGCTATGTATTCTGCTACCGTACTTGAAATTGCAGCGCTTTTCTGCCTTTTCGATGCCCAACTGATTAGTCGATCTCCTAATAGTTGCAAAGTTCCACTCGTGCTACGCCTTGTATCTTGACAACCCGCGTGATCCGCATCTGCATATGCCATTAGTGCAATAGAAGAGTCCTTCGAATACCAAAGTCCCCGATTAATGGTTCCTTTAAGATATTGAAAGATCCTTTTAACAGTAGCTAAGTGTAACTCAGTAGGCCTAGTTTGATACCTGGCACACATACATATAGCAAACTGAAGATCAGGTCGACTGGCTGTGATATACAAAAGAGTACCGATCATTCCACGATAAAGTGTCGGATCAACGGCAACTCCATGTGGATCTGCATCAAGCTTATATTTCTCCACCATTGGAGTGTCCACGGGGTCGCAAGATTCCATCTTATATGTCTTAAGCGATTCAAGGGCATATTTGGATTGATTAATAAAGATGCCCCTGGGACTCTGAGATATCTGAAGACCTAAGAAGAATGATACCTTGCCCATCATTGACATCTTAAACTTGGAAGACATGAGTGTCCCAAACTCATCCGATAAGGTTTGGGTCGAGGCTGCAAATATAATATCATCAACATATATTTGTACCATAATCATATCTTTACCTCGTTTGTGAATGAACAGCGTGGGATCCACCTTGCCTTTTGCGAAGCCTTGAGTAATGAGGAATTGTGACAATAGATCATACCATGCGCGTGGAGCTTGCTTCAACCCATAGAGAGCCTTCTTAAGCTTGTACACATGATTAGGATAATTAGGATTCACAAAACCATCCGGCTGTTGAACATAGACTTCTTCCTTGATTTCACCATTAAGAAATGCCGTCTTCACATCCATCTGATAGACGATCATATTCATATGGGCTGCATAAGCGAGGAATAGTCTAATAGCTTCCAAACGGGCAACAGGTGCAAAGGATTCCATAAAGTCGACGCCCAATAATTGCTTGTATCCACGGGCTACTAGTCGAGCTTTGTTTTTCAATATTCCGCCTAACTCATCGAGTTTCACCTTGTAAACCCATTTCAAAGTGAGTAACTGCACTTGATCCGGGCATGGGACAAGTTCCCATACTTCAAGACGTATAAACTCATTAAGTTCTTCTTGCATAGCTTCTATCCAACAGGATTGAGTAAAAGCTTCTTTCCATGTCTTAGGTTCAACTTCAGTGAGAAAAGCATCAAAGTGACAAAACATTGCACTTTCTTGTAACTGACTTCGTGTGGATACAGGACGATTAGGGTCACCAATAATAGAATCTATAGGATGATCCTTTGTCCACTTGCTGTCATGTTCACGAATCCATGGATTGGAGTAAACTGTAGAAGGAGCTTCCTCTGTGGTGGACGACCCGGCTTGATTAGGGTCGGGAATAGGTACACCAAAGAATGGAAGTTCACGCATTTGAGCGAATTCCAAATCGTGATCATCATCATCCTCTTCATCATCAATAGGCATGACGTGGGTAGTTGTTACATGTGTTGGTTGAGAATTACTTGTGGATGGTATATCTTGACCAATTGTAGGTGCAGATGTATCTGATTGTGCTTCGGTTGCTGGAGCGACAACTTCAGTTACCGGAGCTATTACCTCAGGTTCTGGAGCAACAATAGTTGGAGGAGTAAAGAATTCATAAAAGAACGGTTGAAACAACGTATCCCATTCATTCCTAGTAGGTGGTATAAATGATGAAGTAGGGTTGTTTGGGACAAGACCAGAACTAATATTACTGGGTCCCATTTCATGAAGTGCGGGTTCAGAGCTGCTTTGCTCAGAAGCCATTGCTGTCAGCTCATCAAAATCAACATTCATAGTTTCAAGGATTTTGCGAGAGTTACGGTTGTAGATTCGGTATGCCTTCTTTGCGGGTGCGTAACCAATGAAAATACCAATATCGGCCTTTGGTTGAAGTTTTCCCAAATTGTCACCATCATTATTTGGATAGCAAAGAGAACCAAATACATGAAGATATGATAAATCTGGTACTTTTCCATGGAGAAGCTCATAAGGTGTTTTACCATGGCGTTTACGAATTAGTGACCGGTTTTGGGTGTACACTGCTGTTGATACTGCTTCTACCCATAAAAATAATGGAGCCTTTGCGTAAATTAACATTGTTCGAGCAGCTTCCATAAGTGTGCGATTTCGCCTTTCAACGACACTGTTTTGTTGTGGAGTGCGTGCAACGGATGTTTCATGAGATATGCCAACTTGTTCATAATAATCACGCAAAATTTGATTCACAAATTTGGTTCCATTATCTGTACGAATGCGTCAGACAGTAGTGTTGAGACGCACCTGAATCATCTTGAGAAATCCGATGATGAATTTAGGTGCCTCATTTTTTGCTTTAAGAAATTTCACCCATGTAAATCGAGAGTAATCATCGACAATGACGAGGATGTACTTTTTGCCACTAAGACTTTCAACACGCATTGGCCCACAAAGATCCATATGCAAAAGATAAAGTTTCTCTTGGTTGGTGTCCGTCTTGGGTTTGTAAGATTTCTTAGTGCTTTTCCCCATTGTACACGCAGAACACAAATGATCCTTGTGAAATGATAGTTTAGGAAGACCACGAACAAGTTCGTTTTTCGCCAAATGATTAATAGCGTCAAAGTTAAGATGAGATAACCGTCGATGCCATAACCATGACTTAGTCTTCGATGCTTTGGAGAGAAGACATACAGGAGAAGCGGCCATCATGTCTTGTAGAGACAAAGTATACAAATTATTCCCTCGAGTACCTTTCAATAAATCAACCCCTTCCAAATTACGAATGAAGCAGGTATGCTCTCGAAAAGCAACTTCTAGGTTTGCATCACAAAATTGTCCCATAGAAAATAAGTTGTGACCGAGACCTTCCACGTAATACACTCTTGAAATTATAACATTCCCAATATGATATTCACCATAACCCATTATCTTTTCAATATGATCATTACCAAATCGAACCGTACCAAGAAACTTGCTGACGAAATTTCTGAGCTGAGAGCGATCTCCGGTCATATGCTTGGAGCAAACAGAGTCCAAATACCAGAGAACAATTTGGACCACCTGTTTTTAATAAAAACAGTAGACAATGCATTGGAAACTATTGGTTCCGGAGTGTTAGCAGATACAGATATAGAATTATCAGAATTGCTAACATTTTTGAGACCCTTAGATTTCCTGCATTTTCTAATGTGAGTTTTAGCACTAACAGGTTTTACTGTTCCAACTTTCTTAGGTTTTGGATTATTCGCGTGCACTACAGTGGGAGTATACCTATTTAAAGGGCACTTTGTTCCTACAGTAGTGTCGGTGTTCCTATTTAAAGGACACGCTTGTGTTTTGGTAGCCTTGGTACTCCTAGTTAAAGGGCACGCTTTCTTCGCTGTAGTGGGAGTGATCCTAGTCAAAGGGCACATATTTCCTACTATAGTGAAAGTCCTACCAGTGGGGCGCCACATCCAACCAACTTGGGTTAACACTTTCCCAGTCGGCTTCCATTCTAATCCATTTTTCCGGGCATGCATGTAACACCCCATTTTGGAAATGGAATCTTACGCATAATCATGGCGTGTCATCAAAGCATACAAGGATAAATGTCTAAGCATTATTTGACCATAAAAGGGAAATACCGGAATCAAACATCGGTAACCCCAAAGTAGAACTCATCACACACAAACATAAATACTGTAAAGGGAAAGGACGAAACAATGTCCATAGCAACTGTATTAAAGTAAAGGAAATGCATAAAGTAAAGAAAGACAGTAAAGCTTCCAGTCCATATGCACGTACGTTTGAGATCTACGAGCGTCCTTGAGTACCTGCCGTTTTGGGAACATGAAAAGGAAAACGGCTGAGCAAGACGCTCAGTGCACGAATGTACAATATAGCATGAAATAGGATAAGCATGTAACATATTACAGCGGAAGACTAAGTTCTGAGTAAACTGGTTAAGTATTAAGAAAACTGGTTTTATAGTTTGAAAAGCCTTATGTTTATCTTATGAAAACTGTTTTAACATAAATATACCATAGCCCATATAGGTCATGAAAAGGTCACGTGCATGAATACTTGGAGGGGTGACCTCATCATGCTGATTAGAGGGGATGCCTCTAATTAATATACTGGTTTTGGGTAGGAGGGATCAACTCCTTGTGAAGGATGCAAGGCACACACCACATTCACCATGATATACTGAATAAAACATGTAACTAGGATGCACCCATACACCCCACCTGATATAATAATATGGCCAAAACTGAAAAGGGACGCCACGAGCAATCACTCCGCCATGGGGAAGTCATAACATTGGTGCCTCCAATGTTATGGTTATGGTACCTCCATAACTAGGTGAAACTGGTCATGCTTGTATATGGCTATAGATTATGCTAATTAAACATAAGCAGTTCAAAACAATAAAACAAATACTGGGGAAAACAGTTGGCTGCATACGGGGAAATCCTAATAAGGAAAGAATGTCCATACTGAAAGGACGGGAATCCGTACCTCAAGTCCAGTGAATGAACGGAAGAAAGACTCCTACTTCTGGATCACTAACGCTACATGAATACACACGTGTATAAGTATCGATTCACTGATTACGTACTGGGTTTTTATGTCTCGTCTTAGCTTACTTTGTATGTTTTAGGTCATGGTTTACTGTTTAAAGCCTTAAACTGTGTTTATCTTGTATTTTGATTAATCTGATTAAGTATTACTGGTATTTTCATGTATTATTATACTTACTGTGTAATAATAAGTAACTTTCCAAAAATAGCAGGTTTCCAAAAATAGAAAGTTTCCAAAAATAGAAAGTTTCCAAAAATAGAAAGTTTCCAAAAATAGAAAGTTACCAAAAATAGAAAGTTTCCAAAAATAGAAAGTTTCCAAAAATAGAAAGTTTCCAAAAATAGAAAGTTTCCTAAAATAGAATTTACTGCTTAAAATAGATTAGTTTCTAAAAATAGAAAGTTTCCAAAATAGATCAGCTGCCTTAATTAAATAAGTTTCCATATATAGAAGGTTTCCATGATTAGATTAGCTGCCTGAATTAGGTAGATTTCCATATATAGAAGGTTTCCCTTAATAGATTAGTTGCCTTATTTAATTAAGTTTCTATAAATAGAAGTTTCCATATTTAGAATTAAGCTGGTTACATAAGCTAACATATAAGTCTAAGTGTTTATAAGCTTATTTCTTAAGTCATATGATATAGTGTATAGTTTAATTATTATTTCATGTATTTTAATTAAACTATAGGTTAAGCATTTTAATTAAAGTGTAACATGTTTTAATTAAAATGAAATAAAATACTTAGGTTAAAATGTGTATTATTATTATTAATAATATAACCTAAGTCATGTCTAAATTAATTAATTATAGGCATGTTTTAAATAATTAATTAATTATAACTTATAACATAAAATACTTAGGTTAAATTAATATCATGCTAAATTAATAATTAAAATAACCTAAGTCATGGTTTAATTAATATTTCATGTTATTAATTAATTTATATCCTAAGTTCATAATTCATAAAATTAACATGTAGCATAAATCATGATTTAACCAACGAACCATGAATCGGACATGAACTCGACACCGTACCCCGAGCCAAACCCGGGGTACGTGTGCCCCCTTGCTGCCGTGGGTCCCACAAGCACCAACCAAGACCAAAAATGGTCTTGGTGGTGGCGGCAATAAGCAAACCGAACCCCCCCTCGGGTTGGTTATGCTAGGCGGCTAAAACAATCACCCTTTTATAACATCCTTTGATTTTAATTGACCCCAAAACATGTTAGATCAATGTTTAATTATCATGTTTTAATAAGAATAATAATAACATGTTCATGAAAATAATCAAAGATTAAAAAGAATTAAAAAGAAGGGTTTAGAATGATATACCAACACGTAGCTTGAAAGGGGATGAACAAACACGGTTTCTAGCACTTGTTTTTAATGTCAAAAATCAACAACACCCTCCTATGGTGGTGTTATAGGTGGCGGCACAAGGAGGAACAAGGAGGAGGAGGAGAAAATCTTTTAGGGTTTTATGTTTACTTCCTTGAAAAATGAAAATGAAAAATAGTTTTTACCCTTTACCCCCCTTTCATGTAACTTGATGGGCTTAGCCCATTTCTTGGTTGTTGTGCCATGGGTATGGGGGCCCCACATGGGGTACCCGTACCTTTTCTCGTGTCCCGATGTTTCGTGTTCGTTCGTGGTTAAACGTGTTCGTGTTTAAAGTGTTTCTGTTTATTTTATCGTGTCGTTTATCGTAATCTTAACGCTCGTAATTATACTATATGTATTTACGTAATTATTCTAATTTGTATTTTAAATGGTGATCATGATTTAATTATGTTCACGTGACATATTTATTAACTGTTTATCATGAGTTCGTACGTAATCGATACTTATCATGTCATACACGTATGCACTTGCTTGATTATTAGCACATGAATGTGATCAATACTAAATGAGGTAAGTTTTAATCTAGGATGTACGATCTTAAGGGCACTATTCATGGTAAAAGCATGCGGGTTTTACAATTCTTCCCCCCTAAAAAGAATAATTCGTCCCCGAATTATAGATAAAGCAAACTGGAAAGAAGTAACATACCCGAACTCAAAATATGAAGTGAGGGTAAGAAGCCCGGATAGACTCCTCTGTTTCCCAAGTGGCTTCCTGCTCGGTATGGTCCCTCCAAAGAATTTTGACGAATGGAATCGTCTTCCTTCTCATGACTCGTTCTTGCTTGTCGAGCACTCGTTCGGGTTCCTCTATAAAAGTGAGGTCTTCACCTCTGTTCCAGTGGATACTGAACCATGTGAAGGGGATGATACTTGTACCCTCTGAGTAAGGACACATGGAACACGTTATGCACGTGTGAAAGCTGAGGAGGTAACGCCGTAAGATACTTCACCGATTCGTTCAATGATATCAAATGGTCCGATGAAACGAGGACTGAGTTTCCCTTTGATCCCGAAGCGTTTAACACCACGTGCTGGCGAAACCTTGAGGAAGACGTGGTCTCCCACATTAAAATGTATGTCCCTACGATGCTTATCGGCGTAACTCTTCTGACGTGACCGTGCTTCCTGCAGCTTCTGCTTAGCTACTTCGATCTTCTCATTGGTCATTTCTATAATCTCTGGTCCTTCGAGTGTTCGCTCTCCCACTTGATCCCAGCAAG
The DNA here is from genome assembly GCA_025667525.1 of Glebionis coronaria. Taxonomy (NCBI): domain Eukaryota; kingdom Viridiplantae; phylum Streptophyta; class Magnoliopsida; order Asterales; family Asteraceae; genus Glebionis; species Glebionis coronaria. The sequence goes on along the minus strand of CM046875.1, from coordinate 527,947,228 downwards.
TTGGAGCGCGACACTTTCTGCCATACAACATTTTGAAAGGAGCACATTTGATACTTGCGTGCCAGCTGTTGTTGTATGCAAACTCGACCAAACAGATGTAATCGTCCCAATCACCTGTCCATTCCAACGCACACGACCTTAACATATCTTCCAATGTCTGAATTGTTCGCTCCGACTGTCCGTCCGTTTGAGGATGAAAGGCCGTACTCAGCTTAAGTTGTGTACCCCAAGCTTTTTGCAGACCTTTCCAGAATTGCGACGTGAAACGAGGATCTCTGTCTGAGACGATGCTGGAGGGAGTACCGTGGAGTCTCATGATCTCCCTTCTGTAAGTATCTGCGAGTTTACTTACCGGATCTTCCTTGCGTATCGGTAAGAAATGAGCTGATTTGGTGAGTCGATCAACAATGACCCAAATAGCATCGTGCTTCTTCTTGGTAGGCGGAAGACCGGTAACAAAATCCATGGTGATTTTGTCCCACTTCCACTCTGGAATATCCAACGGTTGAAGGAGACCGCCCGATCGCAGATGTTCAATCTTAACCTGCTGACAGGTAAGACATTTGGAGACATAAGTGGCTACATCCTGTTTCATACCACTCCACCAAAAGTGCTGTCTGATGTCATGGTACATTTTTGTCGACCCAGGATGTATAGAAAATGGGGAGCTGTGAGCTTCAGCTAACAATGCTTCCCGGAGTTCTTGATCGTCAGGAACACAAAGTCTCGTGCCCTGCCAAACGATACCGTCTGCGTCTATTCTGAATTCTGTCTGCTTCTCCAAATTCTGAATTATCGCCCAAATCTCTCCATCATCCTTCTGCTCTTCCTTGATCCTAGTCAGTAACTCAGGTTCTACTCTAAGATTCGCCCAGTATCCGTGCTGCCCACGTACCATGATTTCGATGTCTAGCCGCTCCAAGTCTCTTATGTTTTGCTCCTTGATTTCAATGCCGTTGATCATTCCGGATTTTCTGCTGAGTGCATCTGCTACTACATTAGCCTTCTCGGGATGATACTGTAGGTTAATATCATAATCTTTCAACAGTTCCAACCATCTCCTTTGTCTCATGTTCAATTCTCGCTGTGTGAAGATATACTTCAAGCTCTTGTGATCTGTGAAAATGTCGCATGATTCTCCGTATAAGTAATGCCTCCATATTTTCAATGCGAACACCACTGCAGCAAGTTCTAGGTCATGCGTAGGATAGTTTTCTTCATAGGGCTTAAGCTGCCGTGAAGCATACGCGATCACTTTCCCATGTTGCATGAGAACACAGCCCAGTCCCTTCCCCGATGCATCGCTATAGATCTGAAATCCACCTGTACCAGATGGGAGAGTAAGAATAGGTGCAGATACTAACTTCTGCTTTAGGTCTTCGAAGCTCTTCTCTCGTTCTTCCGTCCAGACGAATTTCTCTCCTTTTCGCATCAGTTTGGTGAGAGGTAGTGCCAAACGGGAAAAGTTCTCCACGAATCTGCGATAATATCCAGCTAAGCCCAAGAAACTGCGGACCTCAGTCGCTGACGTTGGTCTTGGCCATTTAGTGATAGCCTCAACCTTCGCTGGGTCCATAGTGATCCCTTCAGCTGATACGATGTGACCTAGGAATGCCACCTTGTTTAACCAGAATTCACACTTGGAGAATTTCGCATACAGCTGCTTCTGACGAAGAATCTGTAGTACCGTACGGAGATGGTCTTCGTGTTCCTCCGTGGACTTTGAGAAAATCAGGATGTCATCGATGAATACAATGACAAACTTATCAAGGAATTCATGGAAGATTCTGTTCATCAGATCCATGAATACTGCTGGAGCATTGGTCAGGCCGAATGGCATGACCACAAACTCATAATGGCCATAGCGGGTACGAAAAGCAGTCTTGGCAATATCCTGCTCTTTAACCATTAGCTGATGGTAGCCTGACCTTAGATCGATCTTCGAGAAGTGTTTGGGTCCTTGAAGTTGGTCAAACAGATCATCTATACGTGGCAGTGGATATCTATTGCGGATGGTAATCTTATTAAGTTCACGGTAGTCAATGCAAAGTCGCATGCTGCCGTCCTTCTTCTTAACGAACAAGACCGGTGCGCCCCATGGAGATGCGCTTGGTCTAATGAACCCTCGTTCAAGAAGTTCCTGCAGTTGGTCCTTCAGTTCTTTTAGCTCTATGGGAGCCATACGATACGGAGCCTTAGAGATTGGCTCAGCTCCTGGAACAAGGTCGATGTTGAACTCCACTTCTCGTGCGGGTGGTATGCCTGGAAGTTCAGCTGGGAAGACGTCTTGAAATTCCGAAACTACTGGTTGATCCTGAATCGATGGGGATTCAACATCCATGTCATGAACCGTAGCTAGATAACCTTCGCAGCCATGTGACAGTAATGCACGTGCTTGCAAGGTAGATATGACTTGTACAGACCGTCCGGGTATGAACCCGTTATGAATGTACTCTGGTGCATTAATGTCGCCGAAGATCACCCGATGTGAGTGGCAGTCTATGGTAGCATGGTGCTTGGATAGCCAGTCCATGCCGAGAATCATATCGAACTCAATCATGTCTAGGGGAAGTGCATCTACTGCACGAACTTTATCGTCAAACTCTAGAGGAAGACTCTTGTATACATGAGTTATTAATACAGAGTCCCTCAAAGGCGTGGAAATGGTAAGCCTATTTTCTAATGGCAAGGGAAGTGTCCTGATGTTCTTAGCATATGTAGTGGAAATAACTGAATGAGTGGCACCCGTGTCGAAAAGAACACATGCAGCTTGGCCGTACATATACAAAATTCCAGTAATGGTACCTGTAGATTTGTTTGCCTGATCGCGCGATGTCGTGTAGACACGCCCAGTGGTAGGAGGCGGTTTAGTATCAGCATGACCCGAAGTACCCTCCATTTCACCCTTACGGCAATCTCTCATACGATGGCCAGGGAGGCCGCACTTGTAGCACGCGTCGGAATCACGACGGCATGGGCCAGGGTGTCTGCGATGGCAAGTACTGCAAAGAGGATGAGTGAATCCTCCAGCAGGAGTCCTTGCTTGCTGAGGGCCTGCTGATGACAAAATGTGTTAATATAAAGTATATGCACGAGTATAAGACATATGCGTCATAAGATGTTCACCAGTGTTAGCTGAACGGTTAGGCTGCGAACCCCTATGGTTCTGGTCCTTCCCGTTACCGTGGTTCCTGGTAGAGATTAATATGGTGTCAGCATGAGAGATATAACATGAAATCATGAGAAGATACGTAAATAGTAGGACATGTTGTTGTTGGAGTGTCCCGCATTGTTACGGTAATTATCATTACCGCTGCGCCTTTCCACAACAGAACGGTCGTTAGTGTGACCGTTTCCTTTGGGTTGATGAGGCTGCTGCTGAGTAGCCGGCTGAGACCGGTCCCCAGTTTTCTGCCTGGAAGATACAGTTTAGAGATGATTATAGGACATATAAAGATAGGATGCGGTCTGGTTATCGATAGAACACGAAATGTTTACCTCTTGTCGGGTCTTTCAGCTTCCCCGAACTCATCTCGTTCCTGCAACATCTCTAGCTTCCTTGCTGCGTCGGCCACTTATGCTACTGTATTGAACGTAGCACACACCAGATTGTTCGCGACCGAAGTGCGAAGTGCCCACCTAAAGTGGTGTGCCTGCTCCTCAGGAGTACCAGCTGCTGCTCCCAGAAAACCAGCTAAGCGGAGAAAGCGCTGCATGAATTTGTTGCTATTCTCGCCCGCTCTCTGACGTATCCCATGGTACTCTCGCTTGAGTTTGTCCTGCTCTGCCTTGGGAAAGAACTGCTCCATCACTCTCTCCTTGAATTGGGCCCATGTCAAACCAGCGACCCAATCTTCACCTCCTTCTGACTGCGTCAAGGCTAGCCACCAGTTGAGTACATCGCCTTCAAACCGGTAGCATGCCAATCTCGCCTTGAATGCGGGGTCACATCCCATAGCATTGAAAATCTTCTCAATGTGAGTCAACCAGCTTTCAGCATCGCTGGGGCTATCAGTCTTTTCAAAAGCTCTAGGATGGAGCTTGTTGAATCTTTCCAACCACACTGCTAGTGTCACTGGGGGAGGAGGAGGAGGTGGCTGATTGTGCTGCTGATTGTTGGCAGCCTGAACTTCAGCACGAATGTCATTCCTCAGTTGAGGAAGCAAGGCTTGCATGGCAGCCTGAATTGCAGCATTGAGCTGCTCTTGCTCGCGTGTGAGAACCATCTGACAGTATAACATAAAACATATGATTAACAGTTCAAAACATAAAATATATATTATATATATACATGAAAAAAAATTTATACCAAAAATTTCACGAGAAAAATTTTATGCAAGAAAATCTTTGTATGAATGCATGATGCTGTTTTATGAAAACTTTTGATGCTCGAGAGTGAACGCCTCTGGTCAGTTCACTCAAAATAAAAGACATATCGAGGGGACGCCTATGGGTCGGTCCCAAATTTAAAAGTTTCGATAAAACACATGCGACTAAATAGGGCCAGTCCTGTACCAACCATTACTTAGTCAAAAACCCTGTAACAATGACATGTATATGTATGCTTAAAAATGATGAATGCATGAAAACAACTGTCAGTTCTAGGAAGACCGTAGTGACTACCCACTAATCACAGGTCATATTTGAGAGCCTACATGTCGAAACCTTGGCTCTGATACCATAATTGTAACACCCCATTTTGGAAATGGAATCTTACGCATAATCATGGCGTGTCATCAAAGCATACAAGGATAAATGTCTAAGCATTATTTGACCATAAAAGGGAAATATCAGAATCAAACATCGGTAACCCCAAAGTAGAACTCATCACACACAAACATAAATACTGTAAAGGGAAAGGACGAAACAATGTCCATAGCAACTGTGTTAAAGTAAAGGAAATGCATAAAGTAAAGAAAGACAGTAAAGCTTCCAGTCCATATGCACGTACGTTTGAGATCTACGAGCGTCCCTGAGTACCTGCCGTTTTGGGAACATGAAAAGGAAAACGGCTGAGCAAGACGCTCAGTGCACGGATGTACAATATAGCATGAAATAGGATAAGCATGTAACATATAACAGCGGAAGACTAAGTTCTGAGTAAACTGGTTAAGTATTAAGAAAACTGGTTTTATAGTTTGAAAAGCCTTATGTTTATCTTATGAAAACTGTTTTAACATAAATATACCATAGCCCATATAGGTCATGAAAAGGTCACGTGCATGAACACTTGGAGGGGTGACCTCATCATGCTGATTAGAGGGGATGCCTCTAATTAATATACTGGTTTTGGGTAGGAGGGATCAACTCCTTGTGAAGGATGCAAGGCACACACCACATTCACCATGATATACTGAATAAAACATGTAACTAGGATGCACCCATACGCCCCACCTGATATAATAATATGGCCAAAACTGAAAAGGGACGCCACGAGCAATCACTCCGCCGTGGGGAAGTCATAACATTGGTGCCTCCAATGTTATGGTTATGGTACCTCCATAACTAGGTGAAACTGGTCATGCTTGTATATGGCTATAGATTATGCTAATTAAACATAAGCAGTTCAAAACAATAAAACAAATACTGGGGAAAACAGTTGGCTGCATACGGGGAAATCCTAATAAGGAAAGAATGTCCATACTGAAAGGACGAGAATCCGTACCTCAAGTCCAGTGAATGAACGGAAGAAAGACTCCTACTTCTGGATCACTAACGCTACATGAATACACACGTGTATAAGTATCGATTCACTGATTACGTACTGGGTTTTTATGTCTCGTCTTAGCTTACTTTGTATGTTTTAGGTCATGGTTTACTGTTTAAAGCCTTAAACTGTGTTTATCTTGTATTTTGATTAATCTGATTAAGTATTACTGGTATTTTCATGTATTATTATACTTACTGTGTAATAATAAGTAACTTTCCAAAAATAGTAGGTTTCCAAAAATAGAAAGTTTCCAAAAATAGAAAGTTTTCAAAAATAGAAAGTTTCCAAAAATAGAAAGTTACCAAAAATAGAAAGTTTCCAAAAATAGAAAGTTTCCAAAAATAGAAAGTTTCCAAAAATAGAAAGTTTCCTAAAATAGAATTTACTGCTTAAAATAGATTAGTTTCTAAAAATAGAAAGTTTCCAAAAATAGATCAGCTGCCTTAATTAAATAAGTTTCCATATATAGAAGGTTTCCATGATTAGATTAGCTGCCTGAATTAGGTAGATTTCCATATATAGAAGGTTTCCCTTAATAGATTAGTTGCCTTATTTAATTAAGTTTCTATAAATAGAAGTTTCCATATTTAGAATTAAGCTGGTTACATAAGCTAACATATAAGTCTAAGTGTTTATAAGCTTATTTCTTAAGTCATATGATATAGTGTATAGTTTAATTATTATTTCATGTATTTTAATTAAACTATAGGTTAAGCATTTTAATTAAAGTGTAACATGTTTTAATTAAAATGAAATAAAATACTTAGGTTAAAATGTGTATTATTATTATTAATAATATAACCTAAGTCATGTCTAAATTAATTAATTATAGACATGTTTTAAATAATTAATTAATTATAACTTATAACATAAAATAATTAGGTTAAATTAATATCATGCTAAATTAATAATTAAAATAACCTAAGTCATGGTTTAATTAATATTTCATGTTATTAATTAATTTATATCCTAAGTTCATAATTCATAAAATTAACATGTAGCATAAATCATGATTTAACCAACGAACCATGAATCGGACATGAACTCGACACCGTACCCCGAGCCAAACCCGGGGTACGTGTGCCCCCTTGCTGCCGTGGGTCCCACAAGCACCAACCAAGACCAAAAATGGTCTTGGTGGTGGCGGCAATAAGCAAACCGAACCCCCCCTCGGGTTAGTTATGCTAGGCGGCTAAAACAATCACCCTTTTATAACATCCTTTGATTTTAATTTACCCCAAAACATGTTAGATCAATGTTTAATTATCATGTTTTAATAAGAATAATAATAACATGTTCATGAAAATAATCAAAGATTAAAAAGAATTAAAAAGAAGGGTTTAGAATGATATACCAACACGTAGCTTGAAAGGGGATGAACAAACACGGTTTCTAGCACTTGTTTTTAATGTCAAAAATCAACAACACCCTCCTATGGTGGTGTTATAGGTGGCGGCACAAGGAGGAACAAGGAGGAGGAGGAGAAAATCTTTTAGGGTTTTATGTTTACTTCCTTGAAAAGTGAAAATGAAAAATAGTTTTTACCCTTTACCCCCCTTTCATGTAACTTGATGGGCTTAGCCCATTTCTTGGTTGTTGTGCCGTGGGTATGGGGGGCCCACATGGGGTACCCGTACCTTTTCTCGTGTCCCGATGTTTCGTGTTCGTTCGTGGTTAAACGTGTTCGTGTTTAAAGTGTTTCTGTTTATTTTATCGTGTCGTTTATCGTAATCTTAACGCTCGTAATTATACTATATGTATTTACGTAATTATTCTAATTTGTATTTTAAATGGTGATCATGATTTAATTATGTTCACGTGACATATTTATTAACTGTTTATCATGAGTTCGTACGTAATCGATACTTATCATGTCATACACGTATGCACTTGCTTGATTATTAGCACATGAATGTGATCAATACTAAATGAGGTAAGTTTTAATCTAGGACGTACGATCTTAAGGGCACTATTCATGGTAAAAGCATGCGGGTTTTACAATGCATCTCATTCACATGGTCAATAAGGCAAGAATCATGACGACTAGAAAACATACATTCATTGCAATTCCAACATTTTAAATTAGAATTCACAGTAGGCTTAGAACGTTGCACAACCGCAGAGCCTTTAGGTTTAGCTACATGATTCTTTTTATTCAAAACAGAAATAACATTCCTAGGATGGGCTTCTACGTTCTTCTTCACTTGACTACTAGATGGGGGCAAGATCCTATCATTCTTCTTGTTTCTCTTAAGCTTAGATCTTTGAGCCTTAGTAGTGGTGCTTACTCCTGTAGAAGGCAACACAGGAATATTAGAAGCTGGTTTTGATTCCGCCTTATCTTTAGTGACCAAAGTTTGAGATGGTTTAGTCCTAGAGCCCTTGTTAAGTGGTGTGACGGCTATAAGGTTCCTTTTGATTGCACTAGAGGACGATGCTGAGATAGTGGCTGCGTTATCCACAACATTCTTACCTTTGAGAGTACGAAGTGTTTCCTTTAACTCAGACAAGACCAGGTTCTTATCACAAATTTGTTCCCTCAAATCAGATATTTCTACCGACTTTCGATTCAATTGTTCAATCAATGATTGATTCTGTGCAGTGGTATGAGCACATGCTGGCTGTACTGAATCGAAGAGTCGTGTATTTTTCTGTTTTAAGTTATCAACTTTAGACAAAATATTGGAAACTCGATTATCTAGATCAAGTCTAAAATTCTCAGCGGCCTCAAGTACGTTCACACAGTTAAGCTCCTTTGATTTCTCTATTTCTATCGGCAAAGAGTTAGCAACTTTGTCACTTGGCTGACGCTGTTTTGATTGTAAATTCAATCGAAAATTCTTTTCAAAATTTGCATCATCGATATTAACACCTTCGAATGACGTTTCAAAGATTTCTTGAATAAATTGTTGCTTGCATTCAAGAGAAATACAATGTGTTTGAATCTCATCAAAACGTTTTGAAAGCGAAGAATATGAATCTTGAAGCTTTAAAAATTCAGCGTCAGATTCGTGACAAGTACTATCTACCACATTATCCACAGATTCAACATTATGCACAATAGAATCATTATCAACACTTTTATTCACACAGACAGAAACTATATCATGAGACATCACTTGATTCAGAAGCAGATCATTATGGCGTGAAACCCGTTCTATTTCAAGTAAACTGTTTTCATAAGCATCTTCCATTTCATTGAAAACACGTCTAACCTCTTCTATTTCCAAAAACAAATCTTGATCAATATTACGATGTCAAGCTTTAACATTCTTTACAAACGGAACAAATTCATCTCGAAACGCAGCTCTAGTGTGCTCAAAGTTCCATTCACCTTCCGTTATGGCCGTGGCCGTCGTACGTTCCAAAATGACCTTGTCAAAATCGGCGAAGTGTTGGTGAACCGCATTTAAGTTAACGGACGCCTTACTTACCGGTGGGATTAACTTCGTTAAATCCTTTTTTACAAGTGTAGGAGACGTACTAGGAAGGTTTTCATTTGACAAACTTTGGGGCACAAGAACTGTTAATTCTGCTAATTCCTTTTGTAAGCGAATGCGTGTCTTTTTCGAAAATTGATCTTTGTTGTGTTGATCATAATCAATTGTATGGAATTTTGAAAGCATTTTAGAATGAGTTTCATCCCCAAGTGATTGCGTCTTCTCAGTACTACGAACATAAGGTGCTTCTTTCGATTTGCCAATTATGGTCATATCATAAAGACCGGGAATATATTTCTGAGCTTGTTTTGCATAACCGGGATTAGGTGGTAAATCTTGAAGACGTTTAAGTTCGAGTTCTTTAAATGATTTAGTTAAAATATGAACCTTTTCTGTGGAAGCGTATTGTTTTAAAAGCTGTTGTTCCTTGAATTTAAGAAGTTTGGTAGCATTAATTTCTGATTCAACCTTTTTAGACTCGAGTGTTTCGAAATCCATTTTAAGTTTCTGAAAATCATTGACAACCGACTCCTTTTCTTTTAATTCATTGGAAATATTAGCTTTTAATGATTCTATTTCTTTCAAGTGTTCAATCTTTTCAAAACGAAATTGGTCAAATTCAGAACATGTTATTTTCTCTTTTTGAGGGACCATTTCAAAAGTTTTGATCTTTTCTTTATGTAACGCAAGCTCAGCAGTTAGGGTGGAATTTGTATCTACGGATTGTCTGAGGGCCATATGCATTTGATCAATAATATGTTTAGGCACCATTACCAAATCATGTTGAGCATAAGATTCCATACCCGTCGTAGCATTTGGTTGAGGTTCACTCAAATGTGTAGAATTAGGTACCACGTCATTTGAGTTACTAGTTCCCGAATGCTGTTCGAGGTTGTCATTTTCATGCCCAACTTGATGTTGGTTATCATCAATATTATTAGATGTGGTTGGTACCTCACTGATGACATCAGAACCGTAGTGAGAGAGATTAGCAACGAGAGAAGCTTGGGCAGAGTGAATGTCATCACAATCCGAATCGTATGCATCAAGATCATCCGCTTGATAAGCTGCATTAGAAGTGGAAACGACTGCAATGCCTTCAGTATCTGCTGCCCCTGGGTCTGCAAGAAATGCCAACTCCTCTGAATCCAAAATCTTCCCCTTAGACTAAGCATCAACCAAATACATCTTCTCACGAAACCATGCATCATCCCTTCTCCTTTTCGGCTGAGTGCATTCCCTAGCCATATGACCTTGTCCTCGGCAATTGTAGCAAGTCACAACCTTTTTAGGACCAATAGGACTCCCATTTCCACTAGCTTGAGAATTTACAGCTTGATTGTTCCCAGTCCTTGTAGAAGTTCCATATGAATTTTGCCTTCCCTGGATGGGTTGCACCGTCACTTGACCATCTTGAACAGTGGCTTGTTGTCGAGGATTTGATGAGGTGCGGAGCTGATTGTTTGTTGGTGGAAATCCTCTAGTTGCAACAAGTTTTGACAAATAGGCCGTGAGATGGTTTAGAACATCAGCTGGCGTATCATTTGGAGTAAAGACCGGTGCTTAGATTGGTGGAAGTTCATTAGAGTAGAAAGCTTGTGCTGGTTGTGCTTCTATTGGAAAATATCCTTGCTGAGGAGTATAGCCCAATGGAGAAGTGTTGGCTTGTGATAGTGATGTCTGATATGGTGGTTGCTGTTGAAAAGATTGTTGATGAACACTTTGTTGATATTCTTGCTGTGGCATCATTGGTGGTTGATAAGATGGTTGTTGTGGTTGCTGATAGATGTGTGGTAGTGGCTGCTGCAAGTATGATGGTTGTTGATAAGTATAAGCCATGTTTGGTTGAGAAGCATACATTGCAAGTGGATCATGAACTTGAGGTGTAGACAACCGAGCCTCGATCACATGGCATTCGTGTTGTTGAAGAAAAGCTTGAAGTTGATCCACATTGGTGTTATGCAAGTCCTTAGCCAATTTAACATCTGTCACGTATTTTTTCCATTCTGGAGGAAGAGTGTTCAAATACTTGGTGTTCAATTGAAAGGTAGGAATTGCCATGCCATAGATATTAAGCTCATTCAACAATAGGGTAAATCTCAGATAGTAGTCATTGAGAGTCTCCCCTGGCACATAGGCAAACTTATCAAAAGTATCATAAAGCTTACACTCTCGTTCTTGTTTAGTTAACGAGGTGCCTTGCATTAGAACACGAATTCTATCCCATAACTCTTTGGCAACTTTATGTTTGCTGACGAGTTTGTAGACATCTGGAGGAAGGGCTTGGAGAATGATGTTTGTAGCATATTTATCACATTTATCTTGAATCTTCATATCTCCAGTCAACTCACCCGTTGTGCGAGGACGAGTAGTCGTACCTTCCGTCACTGTACCATAATCTAATGGTCCATTGAGCACCGATGCCTAAATTAGATGTCCATTCTCCTTGTTTAACATATAAAGTTCCATTCGGGAAGCCCATTCCTCATACATAGTCTTCACCAACATTGGTGGACGATTATCCGTACCCGAGAGGATGGACTTATCCGTAAGAGATGTGTACTCCATTTCAATAAGTGAAGATTTACAAAGTTGATCGATCAATGAAAGAAAGTAAATGTGTTTGTTGTAGTGTGTTAAAACCGAGAAATAATGTTAAAATCCCCTAAATTATGTCCTCGATAAACCAAAAAATCCAAGTCAAAATTACACACTTAAAAATTTTCAAAAACACGTTTTTTGAAAAACTGTTGGATCGTACTCAGATCGCAGTGGTGATCGCACTCCCTTTGATCGCACTCAGATCGGACTCCCAGGTCGTACCCAACGATCGTACCCTGATCGCACTCCCTTATCGCAACAAGTGATCGCACTCAGATCGGACTCCCAGATCGTACCCAACGATCGTACCCTGATCGCACTCCCTTATCGCAACAAGTGATCGCACTCAGATCGCAACGAGTGATCGTACTAAACAAACGGACTGATGGATCGTACTAGGGATCGTGACTATGGATCGCAAGTAGAAAACCCCCAGGGTTTATGCAAACACAAAGTCAGATCGTACTGAGGAAACAACTTACCACTTTTCTCGGACAGGACAGAAACACAATCAATTCAAGATTCAAAGCCAAAATATGAATCAAACAACCAAAAAATTTTGTGTTTTTAACCCAGATAACAATACCAAATCACTATAACAAGTAATAAGATGAAGTAAATCAAGATTAACCCATAAAAACACAAAAAAAATTTGGTTCGTGTGAAAAAGGATCAAAAATGGCGAGAATCAAGAACACAAACACAAGAACTAAACAATCATCCCATGGCTCTTGATACCATTTGTAGGATTGTAAATCTTGTTTATGTTTTTAGAGAGAGAAAGAGATAGAGAGATGGTGGATTTCACACAAAACTAGAGAGAGAAAATAAGAAGAACTATGTGTAAAAGTGAATAACCACACACCCTCTCCATCAAAGGAGAGGGTTTATATACCCAAGCCCTTGTCATGGGCTTGGGCTTACATTTGGGCCGGCCTACACATGTTGTAGGCTAGGCTTGTTCTTGTTTGATAAATAAATAAAGTTAACTAAACTACGAGCTATTACATGGATTATCGTTGGAGTGACCGATCCTTCTTAATACGTAAAACGTATTTCCAACACAAATGTTGATAATCCAGCTACTGTCTCTGCCTCCACCTCTAGTGCTCCCAAACCCAACCCATGTGTACTACATCGGGATCCAAACTTTAAGAAGAGTCCCACTAAGTTTGCCACATATATGAAAAATGCCTTAGAACATGCTGATCTTGCTAGAGAGATTATTGATGACATGCGAGAACTAGATCCCACAAGTCATCTTATATATGAGCTTTTACTATATGTGGATCGCGTTCAGGATTGTTTAGTAAACTTAGAGTACATTGGGAAACCGATATCTGTACCACCGAAACAGCAAACCCCAACCATTGCCATTACTCCATTCAATAAGAATCTAAGATCTAAACCTGTGTTGAATTCACCCATCACGGCTAAGTCAAAGTCTGTAACTAATGTTCCCTTGGCTTCTACAGGAGTAATTATGTCCACTAAGGCTAAAGTATCTCAAGACAAGAAAGATAGGATCAAGCCTTCCACTAGTAGGACTGAGGAGAAGAAAGTAGAAGTGCACCCTAGGAATGTTATTTCAGTTTTAAATAAGAAGAAACATGTAGCTAAGACAAAAGGTTCTCCCTCTGTGTGGAAACCTAAGCAAAATGTGAATTCTAATTCGAAATGTTGGAATTGTAATGAATGCATGTTTTCTCAGCATCATGATTTATGCCTTGTTGATCACGTGAATGAAATGTATGCGATTAAGAACAATCTTGAATGGATTCCAACGGGAAAGAAATTCACCCAAGTTGGTTGGCAATAGAAACCCACTGGTAGGACCTTCACTGCTAATGGAACTAAGTGCCCTTTAACTAGGATCACATCCACGGTAGTTAGGTCTAAGCGTCCTTTAAATAGGAACACTAGCACTAAGAAATGGATAAAGCGCCCTTTAACTAGGTCTGCCCCCACTATGGTGCCTACAAGTGGTAATGTCCCTAGTCAAAAAGTACCTCAGAATACTAGACAACTAGAATCTAAGCCAACAACTAGTAAGAAAATCTGGAAGCCTAAAGTTTCGTCTGATAGCAAATCTAAGATAATTACATTTGTACCTGCTAACTCAGAGGAACAATTAGATTCCGATACATTGTCTTTGTTTGGTAATATTTTCATGTCGTCCAAATTATTCTTTGGTATTTGAACTCGGGGTGCTCCAAACATATGACTGGAGACCGCTCGATGCTCAGAAATTTCGTCAGCAATTTTCTAGGAACGGTTAAATTCGGCAACAACCATATTGCGAAGATTATGGGTTATGGTGAATACCAAATTGGGAATGTTACGATTTCAAGGGTTTATTATGTTGAGGGACTTGGTCACAATCTATTTTCAGTAGGACAATTTTGTGATTCAAACCTTGAAGTGGCCTTTCGACAACATACTTGCTTTATTCGCGATCTTGCAGGAAATGATTTGTTAAAGGGTTTTCGAGGGGATAATCTCTACACACTGTCTATTCAAAACATGATGACCGCCTCTCATGTTTGCCTGCTCTCCAAAGCATCTAAGACCAAGTCATGGTTGTGGCATCGCCGGTTATCTCATCTTAACTTTGATGCTATTAACCATTTGGCTAAAAACAAACTTGTTCGAGGTCTTCCAAAACTTAAGTTTGACAAGGATCATTTATGTTCCGCGTGCTCTTTGGGGAAAAGCACCAAGAAATCATACAAACCTAAAGTAAAAGACACCAACCAAGAACAACTGTATCTTTTGCACATGGATCTTTGCGGGCCAATGCGTACGGCTAGTGTGAGTGGTAGAAAATACATCCTCGTCATCGTGGATGATTTCTCAAGGTTTACATGGGTAAAAATTTTAGCATCCAAGGATCAAGCACCAGAGTATATCATTACTTTCTTAAAGATGATCCAAGTACGTCTTAATGCTATTGTTCGCCGCATTCGCACTGATAATGGAACTGAGTTCGTTAATCAAACTCTACGAGACTATTACGAAAAGGTAGGTATTTCACATGAAACTTCTGTTGCCGGCACTCCACAACAAAACGGTGTCGTGGAAAGACGTAACCGTACACTTATGGAAGTTGCTTGAACTATGTTGATTTATGCGAATGCTCCTTTATTCTTATGGGCTGAAGCAGTGGCAACCGCATGTTATACCCAAAACCGCTCCATCATCCGTAAACGCCATGGTAAAACTCCATATGAGCTACTTCATGGACACAAACCAGATATTTCATTTCTTCATGTGTTTGGTGCACTCTGTTATCCAAATACAAATAGTGAGAATTTGGGAAAACTTCAACCGAAGGCTGATATTGGAATTTTCATTGGTTACTCGCCTGCAAAGAAAGCTTACCGAATTTATAACCGTCGTCTTGGCAAGATAGTAGAAACTTTGGATGCCGATTTTGATGAGCTAACAGTGATGGCTTCTAAGCAACACAGCTCTGAACCCGCATTACATGAGATGGGAACCGGTACTATCAGTTCCGGATTAACTCCCAACAATCCTACTTCTCCATCATTTATACCACCTACAAGTTCCGAGTGGGATGAGTTATTTCAACCTATGTTTGATGAATTATTTGATCCACCGAGTAACGATTTTCCAGCACCTGCAGTAGTAGCTCCGATCCCCGAAGTTGTTGCTCAAGATAATGGAAATCAGTCCGAGACATCTACCGTTACTCTTGAACCAGATGTCCCATCCCCCACCAATTCTCAAACTACACCTGAATCATCACTCCCACTCGTTCCTAATGATGTTGAAGAGGATCCATATGATCACGACTTGGAATATGCTCACTTACAAGAGCTTCCCTTCTTTGGTTCACAAATACCTGAAGACCCTAACGGTGCGTCTACCTCAGAGGGAGCTCCTGCAATCGTTCACTCTCGACCACCAAGGATTGAAACACCAAATGGACAAAGGATCACCCAATCCACAATATCATTGGTGACATCGATTGACCAGTCTTAACACGCCACCAACTCCAAGAACATGCATTATATTGCTACTTTGATGCATTTCTTTCCGACACTGAACCTAAAAACTGGCAACAAGCCATGATTAAATCATCTTGGATTAAAGCCATGCAAGAGGAACTTAATGAATTTCAATGTCTTGAAGTGTGGAAATTAGTTCCTTCACCCAGCAACGTTGAAATCCTTACATTGTTGTGGGTATATAAGGTTAAACTCGATGAGTTGGGTGGAGTGCTGAAAAACAAAGCTAGATTGGTTGCTAGAGGTTACAAACAAGCTTTGGGTATTGACTTTGAAGAATCCTTTGCTCCTGTTGCACGATTAGAGGCAATTAGACTATTCCTTGCTTATGCTGCTCACATGAATATGATCGTCTACCAAATGGATGTTAAGACGGCATTTCACAATGGTGAATTAAGGGAAGACGTCTACGTAAGCCAGCCGAATGGATTCGTCAACTCGGAGTATCCTAATCACGTGTACAAGCTTAAAAAGGCTCTCTACGGGTTGAAACAAGCTCCACGCGCGTGGTACGATCTCTTATCGCCGTATCTCATTTCCAAAGGCTTCTCCAAAGGCAAAGTGGACCCAACATTATTCATTCTCAAGGAGGACAACGACATGATACTAGTACAAATTTATGTTGATGATATAATATTTGCTGCTACTAATCAACATTTGTCTGACCATTTTGAGAAAATTATGTCCACACGTTTTAAGATGTCGATGATGGGAAAAATTTCATTTTTCTTAGGGTTACAAATTTCTCAGAATCCCAGAGGCATCTTCATTAATCAATCCAAATTTGCTCTTGAATCATTAAAGAAGTATCATTTTGAAAACTGTGACCCCGTGGATACTCCAATGGTGGAGAGATCCAAGTTAGATGAAGATAAAGAAGGTATAGCTGTCGATCCTAAACTTTACCGTAAAATGATCGTCACCCTTCTCTATCTGACTGCTAGCAGGCTTGATTTGCAATTTGCTATATGCATGTGTGCCCGGTATCAGGCTCGTCCTACCGAAAAGCACTTACATGTTGTGAAAAGGATCTTTCGGTATCTTAAAGGAACACTTAATCGTGGTCTGTGGTATCCGAAGGATTCCTCTATTGCACTAATCTCATATGCAGATGCGGATTATGCTGGGTGTCAAGATACTAGACGTAGCACTTCTGGCAGTGTGCAACTTCTTGGAGATAGACTTATTAGTTGGGCATCGAAAAGGCAGAAAAGCGCTGCGATATCAAGTACAGAGGCTGAATACATTGCTATGTCCGGTTGTTGTGCTCAAGTTCTTTGGATGAGATCACAATTAACTGACTACGGTCTTGGATTCAACAAAATCCCGATGTACTATGATAACAAAAGTGCTATTGCTCTGTGTTGCAACTATGTTCAACATTCCCGGGCGAAGCACATTGACATACGCTACCACTTCATCAAAGAGCAAGTGGAAAATGGAGTGATCGAACTGTACTTCGTCAACACTGAGTATCAGCTGGCAGATATATTCACAAAGGCCTTAGATCGAGGACTTATCGAGTTTTTGATCGAAAAGCTAGGCATGAAATCATTCTCACCAGCGACACTTAAGGAGTTGGCAGAAGAATCTGAAGAATAGTAGTGGTAAACTATTCTCGAATATCCTTTGATCGTGATCTTGTATAATATCGTATATATTTAAATCACCAAAAGAAAAATACAAAAATATAAAACCTAGAAAAAAACCATAAAAAATATAAAACATTCAAAATCCATAAAAAATATAAAATTAAGAAAATCCAAAAATATTTTTCATTTTTCAAGACGGGCATGTCTTTTAGTACGGTAATATTACGGCCTTAGAAATGTCGATTAAAATTGACACGGCGCCATAAATAGAGTCCGTATAAAAGGTGTATATGTTTTTTAAAACATGCCCATAATGGCTTGTAGTTATTTCAGACTGCAACCCGCTTTTCGCATTAAAGTCACGTATTTTTTATGAAAACGTTGGCTCACAACGGGAATTAATTTTCTCGGGCAAGGTTTACTTTAAAAACCTTGTAAGGGACTAAGTTTACTTTATAACTTGGTCTAACACAAATAAGTGTACGTATCAGTGCACTTATTTTGTAAAAATAAGAGAAATCTTATTGCCACCAGAATCGTCCCATAAAATTACTTAACCGGAAAATGTCCTCATGAATATTTGTGTCCTTCAAATCATTGACTACAGCTCTTTAAATAGAAAACGGGCCTGTGTTTAAGGGGGAGCAGATATTTAATCTTCTTGGAATCAAAATTGGTCTTCAAAAAGGATTCTCAGAAACTATAAGCTATTCCTCATCATCTTTTTTATGCTAAGTGTGCCTTGTGTGAAATAGAAATTCATGAATAGGTTATTCGAATTTTGGCGTTAAGTATTTGTGGTCGTGTTTGTGAGCGGGTTGGTACTTAGTTAAGTCGATTTGGTTAAATCTAATCACTTTAAAACTATTACTATTAACAAGGGGGACCATTGTTGCAAATATTGCAAAATGGGGGGTTAATGTGAAAACTTGGCAAAAAGTTGACCAAGTCAAAACATTACACCCCCCTTTCCCATTCTTTCTTCACCAACGAACACACACACAAACACTTACTTCATTCGCCATTGTTGAACTCTGCTTTAACCTTCATCACTTGAGTTTTTTGATTGCCTGCACGTTGTCCATATCATCTAGGTGTTTGAATCATGCTATATTTGTTATCACATATCTTATTTTGTTTCATCTCATCCAAACAGAATCCTTCGTTCATATCAAAAATTAGGGTTTCGTGTTTTTGCAATGAAAATGGAAATTAAGTTGTGGGATTTGTTTAGTATGCCTAGATGCACATTGGTTTTGCCCAAAATTGTTTAAAACATTGCCTAGCTCCTGGAATCGAGAAGTCAACGTTTAGATCGGATCCCTGTCACGGATTCCGATGATCATTGCGACATCTTCATTGCGATGCCTTGTCATTGCGATGAGTCATTTCGATGACTCATTGCGATGGGCTATTGCGATGAGTCATTCCGATGGCTCATTGCGATGGCTCATTGCGATGTGTCATTGTGATGGCTCATTGCGATGAGCTATTGCGATGGGTCATTCCGATGGCTCATTGCGATGGCTCATTGCGATGGGTCATTCCGATGACGCATTGCGATGGCATATTGCGATGACGCATTCCGATGAGTTATTGCGATGGCATTGTAATGGTATTGCGATGGGACATATTGCGATGGTTTCTCATACATTCCGATGGAATTGCACTTGTTGCGATGGACTTAGATATTGCGATAGGACATTATTTCGATAGGATTGCGATGCTTTAATCATTGCGATGGCTTGGCTAGGATTCCGATGGATTGATAGATTGCGATGGACTTAGGACTCTTAATATTCCGATGCCTTGTAACTTTGCTATGGAATTTTAGTTTTATGCATTTGCCTTAGACTATCTAATGAGTTCGGCCTAGATTGCATTATTTCCTTATTAGGCTTTAAGTAAATTAGGGCCACTAACACGAAACCAAGTTTTATTGAAATTAATTAATTTTATCTCATAAGAATACTTGAAAGGTTTCTTATTATAGAAGTTCATCTTATTTAATAAGTTGACTCCTCTGTAAACAAAAGAGATACAAATTACTTATTCAATGTCTTGTGTTTTGTTTCCAGGCCATGGAAGACAAAGTTTCATCGTTGTCTTGCCCTTTGTTCAAGCCTACTATATTTTGGGTTGAGGATAATCCTACAATTCCTCACGTAGTGGTTGAATCTAAACCAAAACCCACTGAAGTTTTGGTTGAAACTAAACCAAGACCTACTGAGGTGTTAGTAGAAATGAAACCTAGACCTACTGAGGTTCTGGTTATGACAACCAAGAAATTCAAATATTTTAAGAACTAATGCTAGGTCGTTATCTCTTTAGAATAAAACGTCTTTGGCATATTTGTCATTATTCTAAGTGTGTTGTTGAATGTAAGGACCTAGTCCATCTGAACCATGTTTGTATGTTGTTTCTCTATAATATGTGATAATAATTGTTATGATTTATCCCCTATGCTTCAACTTGGCATAGACTTAAGATATATATATTTTGTGTATATCATTTGTGCTTATGTCATCAAAGCAGGAAAATGTCAATCATAGAGGAACAACAACGACTTCGTGATCTTGAACTTGTTTCGCTCAGCGATAGGCTTCCATATGCTGAGAACAACTCTCGATTACAAAAAGATTTTGACCCGTCCTTACCAGCTTTCAAAATCTCCACGGATATCCTACACATTTCACCCATCAAAGATACACTCAGATATACTGCCTCTGTTCCCGAAGTCTACATGCACGAGTTCTGGAACACTGCATCTTTCTCCAAAAAGACTATCTCTTTCCAACTAAACAAAACACCAAGGGTACTTAACTTGAGCATTTTTCGGAAATTGTTTAAACTTCCTAGGTTGGCACAAGGAGAAAAATTTGTGGCTAACCTAAAGCACGATGAAGTGCTTCGAATCATTCGTGCCATGAATTATGAAGGTGAAATCCACAACCTATCTCAGTTCAACACATCACACATAGGGCAACCCTGGAAAGCACTTATCACCATCATTGTCAAGTGTCTTACTAGAAAGACTAGGGGCACCGATGCAATGAGACCACCACAAGCTCATTTATTTTGGGGATTGTACACTGCGTCTAAAGTAGACTATGCACTTCTTCTCTGGCAAGAATTTTGTTATCAGTTTACTGGAACAAAGAAAAAATCCGTGCATCTTCCATTCCCAAGATTCACCAAGCTCATTATCAACCACTTTATGAAGAATGACCCAACCATTGACACTCGCGGGAATTTATTCTACCACACCAAAGATGATGACTATGTGATTCTCACAATGAATGCAGACACTAATTCCACAAAGTATGCATTACTTCCTGCCCTAGTACCTGACACAATGGCAAATGACGGAATCAAGGAAAGTGATAAATATCAAGAGATGCTTAATGATATTGACGCACAGTTTAAACGTGCAAATTCACTTCCCTCAGAGAAGCAAAAAGGTAAACGCAAGAAAAGAGTTTCAAAGCACCAATCAACTGCTTCTACTAAAGATAAAGGCCCAGGGAAAATGCAAATAGTTGATGAATATGATGATGAAGATGAGACGATCCATACTGAGGAAGAACAGGAAGTACCACTCCGAAGGCCTAAGAAAGCAAAGCAGACTAAAGGTAAAGAAGCAAGTGTTGCTTCAGATGAACCTGCTCAACAACAAATTTCTGAAGCCAAACGACTGCATATCGTTCTTCAACAAAGCAGACAGGAAGCTTTTGCAGGATCAGGCTCAAGAATGTTTGAAGACTTAGCAGATTTTGGTAATCCTGATGCTGACATGGCATTTTATGAAGATCCTACTGTTGAAGATGCTTATGAAGATGCATATGAAGATGCTGCTAACCATCATTTTGAAGGTCGTGAGCAGAGTGAAGAACGTGGTAGCAGTGCAGACACTGATACAAGTATGATGTATCGAGACGCCAATATCACTACATCCTTACCAGAACCAACTCACATGGTGTTAAACGACGATGCTCATGCAACCCTCATACCAGAGACTCAACTTCAAAGTAAGTCTACTTCCGGCTCTGATGATGTTTTAAAATATCTTAATTTGGAAAGGAAGGGTATTGAGGTCACAAACACTGATCCGTCAACAAATGAAGCAATGGTGGATGTTCCCATAACTACTGTTACATCAACCACCACTCCACTATTATCCACCCCGGTCATCAGTGAGGTCAATAACAACCGCTATCACACCTGCACTTGTTCAACAACCAGTATCAACCACCATCCTAACCACTGAATCTACATCGTCATCCATAGCTGAACAACCTGTATCAACCACTGCCCCAATCACTTAATCTACACCCACACCTATCCTTGAACAACCAGTATCATCCACCACCACCTTAACAGTTATGGTTACACCTCCACTAGCAGAACCACAAGTATCATCCACATCCAATCCATTCCTCACAGTCAATGATCCACTGATCCAGTCTCTTCAACAACAACTGGACGCTCAAGCTACACAAATAGCTACATTGACTGAAAGGATCACCACTCCTCCCAAGGAACCGCAACCTGATGAGCCTACACTTCAGAAACTAACAGACAGAGTGTCTAAACTTAAATCACAACATATATCATTTCTTGGAGAGAAGAAAACTCGTGACAAAGAGAATGCTGCTTTTCTTGGGTCAATCGACGAGAAGATGACCACGATCATTCGACGAGAAGTCAAGTCTTATGTTGATCAACAACTACCAAATCTTGTCGGTAATGGTTTATCTACCCTTCAACTAATGACATTGTTACAGACACGTCTACTAGATATGGGAGCTCATAAATTAAAACACAAACGAAAAGTTCTTCAATATCTCAACAAAGCAATTATTGAAGATACACCTACAGACACTACCGACTCTGAGTCTGACGATGAAGACGAGCTAGAGGAGGAAGATGATGAGGGTAACGGTGAAGAGGATGATGGTAACAATGATCAAAATGAGGATAAGGATAAGGAAGGAGATGAGGAGGACGAAGAGGATGAGGAAGAAAAGGATAAGGATGAAGATGAAGAAGAGGACGAGGATACAGATGACGATGAGGATGACGATGATGATAATAACGACGGTAATGGAATCAACAAGGGTGATAAGAAGGACGACAACGGTACTAATGCCGCAGAAAACATTGCTGAAACTCAACATGTTGACACATGTATATCTACTACACCAGCTTTTACTACTGATTCTCACAATGAATCTGTAGAGTATATGAAAGAAGAAGAACCAACAGGGTCATTGCTAGAAGAAGAACCTCATGATGATATACCGGTGATGCAAGATCAACCTTCCACACCATCTGAAGATCAGCACAACATTGATATGGAAGTTGAAGATTTAAATGTGCCAGAACCAACGTTTGCTGAATCTCTTATCATCAATGACATAGTACAAGAGCAACTCTGGCTCACAAATGCAGCACCACAGCATCCATTTGACACTGCAACTGAAATGGAGATGACTCAATTCCTGAAAAATCCTATCGATTTCTCAGCCTTTCTAAGGTATTCTCATGGGAAACCGACAATGACTCCGGATCTGATCAAAATGGCAGCCGCAAATGTGGACTTCTTTGATACGTTGAAGATCAGCCATAACGAAGCAGAATATCATTTGAATGAGCTTACTAAGGCAATGAGAGCGACAACAACAGGAATTCAGACTCTTGTGTTACAACCTCTTACACCCACGGTCAACTTGGAGTAGAGAGCTATCAGAAACAGCTAAACCTGGAACATCCCCATACGACTCCACTCAGTAATTTCCATAAGAACAAGCATGTTTACATGGGGACCACAACGCCGGAAGCAGGGATCTTTTATCCAAATGAGACTAGCGTCATGCAATATATGCGATTCTCCGAACTGCACAAATTCAGCGATGGAACGCTCAAGCATGTTCGATATGATCTGATGGT
Source organism: Glebionis coronaria (assembly GCA_025667525.1). Lineage (NCBI taxonomy): Eukaryota > Viridiplantae > Streptophyta > Magnoliopsida > Asterales > Asteraceae > Glebionis > Glebionis coronaria. Next base: position 527,923,905 of record CM046875.1, on the reverse strand, counting down.
TCTCAATGCCAAACTACCGCTTCCAGCAGTCAAGTACCCCTGGACAAGCCAGTGCATAAAGGGAGCAAAGTACGCAATCAAGAAGATTGAGGAACTTCTAAGGAAGCGCCGGTTGCTACGAAGTATAGAACTATTCGTCGGTGGACGACCATATGGAGCTCACCATAGGTTCACGGAACGAGCCATTTAATTATGGTTCGTCTTCTCACAGGTCAACTCCATATGTCTATAATTGTGAATATGTATATCTTTTGTATAATCAGCTTTTGTGGCATGTTGTAGTGTAAAAGTATGATATTTTTCAAGAATTTCTCTCGAGATTCTAAATCTTTCAAACATATCGTACTCAAGCACTACAACTAACCCTCATTAATTTGAGGGGGAGCAGTAATATGTTCTTTGGCCAACATCTAATTTCATTTCATTACCCAAAGACCGGTTAATCCATTAATATCCAAAATATTGATGGTTAACATTTTGGAAAGGGGAGAAAATGGGATTAAGGAGACTTAATGATTTTTGGCTAAACAATAAAAAGGCTTAAAAGATAAACCAACCTAACATGTGTAATGCACAAGTTAAGGGGGAGCGTTTTTCATGATCAAAACCACTTAAGGCACAAAAACTTTGATGATAATATCAGAAGTGCTTTAAGTGATTTTTCAAGGATTTTTCATGGTGACAATACTTACCCAAAACACATTTTATTCACGACGGATGTGGTGACAAAAGGGTGGTAGGTATAGGTATTAGTCCAATGATTCATCAGAACCGATGGAATCTTCCCAAGGACAATTTCCTAGATAGAATTAGAAGTCCTAGGAAAGATGGAGAATGATTGTGAACGTAGCTAAATGCAGACCAAGTACTTAAGCTAGCACTGGAACAATCACAACAAGGTGCTAGTGATGACGTATTGGTAAGCATTGAAGGGGTTGAAGAATGAAAAAGAATTGTAAAGATAAAGGGTGTAAAGAAAGAAGCCCTCCTTTCAACTTTAGGCAGAAACCGGGTCAATACATATGCTATTGAGATCATTTGTCAATGATTCTCGATATTGAAGAAAGACATAATGGACCCAGTGATGCGATGCACAACCCTCCCCAGCTAACTCAAATATCTCTCAAAAGGTATTTGTTTTAATCACACGAAGATCAACACGTTATCTATTGGTTTATTCACTCCGAATAGACTGATATTGAATAGGTGGCACTCCTCTCCAGCCATCGCTCACTAAATCAAAACGCACTATCGAGTCTAGAGCCACGAGATCATCAAAAGTCTCATTAGGACACTTTCCATTTATTCCTTGCTTCTTCACACACTCTAAAAAGTAAGAGATCTTTATGAGTCCTAGGCAGTATTCTTGTAATATTTCCAGAACATCCGAGTGATACGCAAGTATTACAATGAAGATGGAAATCTTGCTTGAGCCAACATCAAACAAGCTCATGGTAGGTGACACGTGCGGTTCTTTAAGAACTAATCTTGTGACAACTGGAAAGAAACAGTAGTTTAATTCTTAATTGAACTTAAACTCGTTCCAGGCCTCTACGCATTATCGTATGATCTTGTCAGAACACTCAGAGTGACACTCTTTAGTGTTCACAGTGACGAGTAGAAATCCTTCTAGTGTTAACATCAAACAGCACTTGGTAGGTGACAAGCAAGATTCAATTTGAATTAAGTTTGTGACAACTGGAAAGCAACGATGGTGAATATCTTAATTGAAATTCACTTGTTCCAGGTTTCATGAATTGACGGCTTCAATCATAAGGATTTTTAATCCAAATGATTCACTCTTTATGTTCGCAGTCAGCTTTGGACGGTCGAATAAAGAGAACGGGTTTACCCGCGAAATCCTGTCAGGAAGTTACTTAACTAAAACTATCCGTCACGGGTACGATATCTAATATCGTCCAACGGTCTTCACCGACCGGAGGTAAAATACTACCGAATTAGAATAAAATGTCAAAGCCATTTTATTCGTGTCTTATTATGTTGCTGCATTCAAAGACGGTGGCGTTGCGGTGTACCTATTGAAGACGGTGGCGTTGCGGTGTACCTATTGAAGACGTCCTCACATGCTTATTCCTTCCGCATCAAATGCTTCTGCAAATTCAAGAAAGTATGACCTAGAAGTCTTCCGCTGTATCGACTCTGAAACTTTCAAGAATTCAACAAAGGATAAGTGTGTGGGACATGAAGTCACAAAGAGGCGAACATCACAAGAAGATAAAGACTACACGTGAAAGGCCAAAAGAACGTGTTCCAAGCAAAAGGCTGGTATTATTCAACACATATTCACAAAAGGAAGAAAAAAGAAAGAAAGAAAAGAAAAAGTGGACTACGAGCTCAAGAACAAGATCTAACATGCTAGATTAGGACTTTGTAAATTTGGAGTGACCTCCCTTTGGGAGAGATTTTTGGAAATACGTTTTACGTATATAGAAAGTCTCGGTCACTCCAACAATATAGTTATAGGCTCGTAGTAGTGTTTAAGTTACTTTTATTAAATAGCCCGACCCATGAGCATGTTCATGGGCCGGAGGCCCAAGTCCATTAAGGACTTGGGTATATAAGCCTCTTTCCACCATGGAAAGAGGTGTTGGTTGTTTCATTTCTTATTTTCAATATAACAAGTTTCTTTCATTTCTCTCCCTAAGTTTCTCTCTCTAGAAAACATCAACCCTCTTGATTCATAAAGATTATCATTGTTCTACAAATAATTTTTTTGATTTCGAAAGATATCGGAATATATGTTTATCAAATTTTAAAGATAGATAATATCTATTTATTAATTGAAAAAATATGTGTAATATCATTTAATAATATAAACAAGCATGCAGATTAGCGCGAACGGGCGCGGCTCATGACCGTAGTGAAAAAATAAAAATATGTCTGGATATGCGGAATATCGCAAGTGGGCAAAGCATAACCGCGGAATAAAAATAACAAATATCAGAAATCATATAATGTATATAATTTTCGACATTTTTTTTCCTTTTTTAATATTAGATAACATTGGTTCATGACCGAAATTAAACAGTGTGCAAGAATATGGGAATACATCATATGAATCTCATAAACATAATAAAATATTATCATGTATTTGCATTAAATATAGCAAATATTCTTCTATAATATTGTTATAGATAATCCTCACATATATTTAATTACATACGCATGGTCTTATCTAAATTACTTAGCCGTAATATTGGACGCATCAAATCATACGCACGTTCGTTCATATTTTGGATAATATTAGAATCGTTTCATATGTTATAATCACAACGATTTTCATGAAGCTATAATCATAACGCATGGATGCATGACATAATGAAAAAAACAAAAACAAATATGAAGGTTTGGTGATTACCGACTTCGAAATCATATACCAATAATTAATCTATGTGTTCAGATGATGAAAGAAAAAGAGATGCATGCACCCGTATTAATGATTTGTGTAAAGCCTTTTTGCTACAGATATATAGATCATAAATAACATGGTATAGCATGTGCTATAGATCTTACGTGTTCGTTTTTATCATAGTATATGTGACATACGCCCCATGTTTCGCATGATAAAATGCTCTAAACTGTCATGGCCAAGTAGATCAAAGTAAGAACAAAAAGAAAAACGAACCCGAAAAAGAACACGAAGAATGTTTTAGTCGGAGTCCCACGGATGGCGCCAACTTGTTGGAGCATATTTTGGCTGGGCCGGTCTGACGACTCTCCTGGGCCGTTAATCGTCTTCCCGGGTCCTGAGTAATGCTGCAAACAAAGAAGAACCGGTTAGACGTGGACCCGAGGCCGGAGCCCCGGGGTCCACCTCCGACGGTCAAGTTAGTATTTGATCGAGATGTTGTATAAGAGGTGTGGTTAAGAGAGAGAACTTGTTGTAGAATGAGACCCCTAGCCTTGTTTATATAGTGCTAGGGTTTCTTGAAGGGTAATTTAGGTATGTGTGGGCCGCGGGCCTGTCGGGCCGGGCCAAATACTGACTATACGTCGACATTTTGTGTTGTGTGTATATTTCGGCTAAATTAAGGAAAGAGAAGTATCCACTTGTGATCTTGTTTGTACTATATATCTCATATGAATCTTGGTTTGATTCACTTAGGATTTGGTTTGAGAAATATGCTAGCTTATTCCCCACATGCTCAAAATAGTAATTGACTTTCCCCCTCAAATGGAAAAGGAGGGTGTCGTGTGTTTAGAGGTCAAAGGGGACAAGAAGGGAATTTGCATAGTGTTATGCATGGTGTGTGTAAGTAAGGTGTAAGAAAAGCATGGTTTAGGCTTAAGCTATAGTGTATTAGTGAGATACACATGATTATACTTTTTAGTTAGGAAAATGATTATGAATGGGTAGGTATGTGTATATATATACACGGCATAGCATGCATGTGGGAGGGTTTTTGACCATTTTTATCAAGTGTTGTATGAGAATAATAGCCTTTATATAATATTGTAAGCATTTGTCGAGTTATAGGTATCTTTGTTGAAGCTTTTAGGTAATTTAGTGAAAGTGTATATTAAATACATCACTATAATTATTTTACTTAAATAAAGTAAATAAATGACAATGTAAAATAATGTACATTGTTTTAAGGTGTTAGGTGTTTATTCCTATTATGTAATATATGTAAATATGTACATATAAAATAAGTCCAAGTACTTAATAATTAAATTAAGTAAAGTTACAGTCTATCTCAAAAATATGTACTGAGGTGATGAGTTCTGGTTCTTTCAGGTGGTCAGTCAGTTGCCAAGGTAGTCAATAATGACTAGAGGTCCATATAAATATTAAAACAAATATGAAAGGTAGTATCATAAAAGTTCTATGATTAAAAATAAGTCATATAAAGGTAAAATTGTATAGATTCAAAAAATAAATAGTACAACAGTTGACAAAGTCAATAAGGCAAAATCAGAGGTTTTACAGGAAACTTCTCACACCCTTCACAGTTGAAGGTGGAGGTAATTTAGAAATCACTTAAACTTTAGCACGGTCAACTTCAAGACCGGCTTTGGAGATTTTATGACCAAGAACAATACCTTCTTTTACCATGAAATGGCATTTTCCCAATTAAGAACGAGACGAGTGTCTTCACATCGTTTGAGCATACGTTCTAAATTGGCAAGGCAAGCAAAGAAAGAATCACCATAGACCGAGAAATCATCCATAAAGACTTCCATAGTTTCTTCAACCATGTCATGGAATATAGCCATCATACACCTTTGGAAAGTCCCGGGAGCATTGCATAAGCCGAAAGGCATTTGTTTGTAAGCAAATGTGTTGTCCCATATAAATTGTGATGATTAAGAAAGGAAGAAAGAAAGAAAATAGATGAAGTAGATGAATTCTAGAGAGAGAAAGTAGTGAGAGAAAGTAGATAGAAGATGGAGAACTAGGTGAGATTAGATTAGAATAATGAGAGTTACAAATGATAATCCACCCTTCCTAACATGCTAGGAAGGGCCTTATATAGCCGGGCTTACATGTAACCATAATGGGCTATATTGTTTGGACCGGGCTTGTCTTTTGGGCTTTAAGTAGCTTAAATCCAAGCCCGTGAACCACGACTATTTAACTAACTATTACAACATTCTAATAAATGTTACAATACTAAACTATGACCGAGCATTTTTGTTTGACTCAATATTTTGAGGCTAACAATCTCCCCCAATGTGAGGTCATTCCCCGTCGATATTTGGACATCAATGGAGATTACAAATCTCGTCAAAAATGTGTCTTGAATGTGTAACAGTAGTCTTGTTCCTTCATTCTGTGATCTTTGAGCCTTTGTCATTGTCGTTCGACTTAGTCTTTTATCTTGAGATCTTCAAATCATTCTTGACTTGTCTTTGCCATCTTGTGATCTTGTGTCTTTATCCACATGCTCACACTATTAATTGTTGAATAAATCTTTAGGCATGAATATGTGGTTTTTTTGAATCTTTGACTTTGAATAAATCTTTAGGCATGAATATGTGGTTTTTTTGAATCTTTGACTTTGTTGAGTACACCGTGACGCCACCTTCTCGAGACAAAACATAGACACGGACCGAATGGCTTTGACATTCGTCCTAAATCGGTAGCATTTTACCTCCGTTCGGTGAAGACTGTTATACGATATTAAATACCGTACCTGTGATTAGGTAGATTCAATTAAGAATCTCCTTGACAGGGTTTCACGGCTGTACTAGCCGTTCTCTTTACTCGACCGTCTCAAAGCAAGACTGCGAACATAAAGAGTGAATCAATTGGATAAATATCCGCTTGATTAAAGTCTTCAATTCAAATTCCTGGAACAAGTTTGATTCATTAAGAATCTTACGATTGTTGCTTTCCCGTTAACACAAGCTTGATTCATAAGAATCTCACAAGTCACCTACCGTAGCGCTGTTTGATGTTGACCTAGAAGGATTTCCATTCGTCACTGTGAATATTAATGAATATCACTCTGAATGTTCACGCAAGACCATAAAGATATTGCGTAGAAACCTGAAACGAGTTTGAATCAATTCAGAATCAAACCACTGTTGCTTTTCAGTTTACACATGTTCAATTCTAAAAGAATCTTACACATAACCTACCGCAGTGCTGTTTGATGTTAACACTGGAAGTATTTCCACTCATCATTGTGAATACTAAGTAGTATCACTCTGAGTGTTCTAGCAATATCGCAAGGATATAGCGTAGGACTCTCTTGATCTTTAGCCGTGTGTCCTAACGAGATTTGATTGATCTCTTGGCTCTAGACTCGATTTGTGCACTTTTAGTAGTCGGAGGCTGGAGCAGATGCCACCTATTCAATATCAACTATCTCAGAGTGAGAAATTCAATATAAGTCGTGTTGATCTCTGTGACAATAAAACAAACTTCTTTTAAGAGAAGCCAGAGTTAGCTGGGAAAGGGTTGTGCATTACATCACTGGGTCCATGAAGCGTTGTCTTCATGATGTGTTGACCCGGTTTCTGCCTAAGTTGTATGGAGGGCTAATTTATTTACACCCTTTATCCTTACATTTCTTTTTCATTCTTCAACCCCTTAATGCTTACCAAGACATCATTACTAGCACCTTGTTGTGATTGTTCCAGTGCTAGCATCAGTACTTAGTCGGCATTCAGCTACGTTCACATTCTACTCCATCTTTCCTAAGGACTTCTAATAATCTATTGGATTGTCCCTGGGAAGATCCCTCTGATTTTGGTTGGATCATAGGACTTAAACCTAACCACCATTTTGACACCAATAACGTCATGAATAAAAGATGTTGTGGGTATTTAATCATAACCATGAGTGCTTGAGTCTTTAGACCAAATTTTAATCACATTTTCTCCCCCTATCTCTAATATATAAAATCGATTGATATTAGAGATACCAAATTTGATTAAAATATATTGTTAAAAATAGTCTTGAAAACTTTTGGGAGAAAAATGTGTCAAACTTAGCATGAAATTTGGAAAGCTCCCCCTCAAAAATTGATCCAATGGAATTGTCATTACGAGGATATGATCCACATTAAACTTTTGAGGATAGGAGTTGTTAAACACGCAATTTTTGAAAGATTTTGAATATCATTGAGAAATTATTGAAAAAATTGTGTTCAACACTTTTGAAAAAATCAATTCTTTTTGGCGAAAAGGTTTTTCTAAAGCATAAACTTGAGTTCATAGACTTTGAATGTCTTGACAAATCCACTCAAGTGTAAGAAGATTTAACTTCTTTTGCTGAGGGTAAGGGCACTAAATCGTACACTCCCCCGTGAATATATATCTGGGTTGCAATCTGAAAGTGATTACAAGCCATTGTGTTTAGCTCAAAACGTTGAATATTTTGTGACAAGCTCAACCCGAGATAGATTGCTCTACCTGTTGTTGGAAATATTGTCCAAAAGAGACAATTTCCTTTAAAAAGATAGAAATGACATGTTTTGAAAAATATTTACAACTTTCATTCGAGCTTTATGTACGTACCCGTGTCGTTATTAAGCGATATTTCTAGGTACGTCCATATTATCGATATTGAAGGACATGTCGAGAAGAATCTTTTTGGTATTTTTGAAAGATTTTTAATTTTGTGTTTTGCTTTTATATGTTTTATATTTTTGTATTTTGTTTTTCCATAGATATATACAAGTAGATGTTTGAAATATGAATCAAGCAGGTACCTTTGCCAGAATCTCCAGGTCTGTTGGAGTCAAACATCTCATACCAATTTGCCTAACGAGGTACTCAAACCTATCTTGCGACAGAGCTTTCGTGAACATGTCAGCTAACTGATAATCCGTTCCGACAAAGTATAATTCAACGATTCCGCGTTCAACTTGTTCCTTTATGAAGTGATATCTGACGTCAATGTGCTTCGTGCGGGAATGTTGTACTGGATTGCAGGAGATGGCTATGGCCGACTTTGAGTCACAGTACATAGGTACTTTATCAAAGTGGAAGCCATAATCCGTGAGTTGTGTTCTCATCCAAAGAACTTGAGCACAACACGCAAATAGAGACACATACTCCGCTTCGGCTGATGAAAGTGACGTGCAATCCTGCTTCTAGGAAGACCATTCCACAAGCTTATCTTGACCTAGAAATTTGCACCACCAGAAGTACTTTTTCGTGTATCAAGACACCCTGCATGATTAGAATCTGAATAGGCCGTTAGAAAGAAACCGGTTTCCCTCGGATACTAGAGTCCCATGTGAATGCTATTCTTAAGGTACCAAAAGATCTGTTTAACCTCCTTGAGGTGATTTTTAGTGGGTCGTGCTTGATATCGTGCACAATAGCATGTAGCATGATGAATATCAGGTCTGCTTGCCGTCAAGTACATGAGGGACCCGATCATGGAACGATATCTCGTTTGATCTATGGGTAAACCCTCCAAGTCAGCATCTAGGAATTTTGTGGATAATGGTGTCCTAACTGGGTCACATGAGGTCATACCATGCTTTTTGATTATCTCTTGACAATACTTAGCTTGGTTAATAAAGATACCACTTGGGGATTGGTGAACTTGAATTCCTAGAAAGAATTTTAGTTCGCCCATCATAGACATTTCAAATTTGTTGTGCATTACTTTTTCAAACCATTTTGAAAGTTTTGGGTTTGTAGACCCGAAAATAATGTCATCTACATAAATTTGCACAAGAAAAATGTCATCCCCATATTTATAAGTGAACAAGGTTAGATCAATGGAACCTTTTGAGAAACCTTTGGAGACCAGAAATTTCGAGAGCTCGTCGTACCACGCCCTTGGAGCTTGCTTGAGTCCATAAAGTGCTTTGTGGAGACGATACACCTTGTCAGGATAATGAGGATTGACGAATCCTTCTGTCTGCGTGACATAGACTTCTTCCTTCAAAGGACCGTTAAGAAATGCCGTCTTTACGTCCATTTGATAAACTATGTGTAAAACCCACAAAATAAGGTCATTACTTAATCTTACTTTTCAAATATTTTTGAAGTATTTTATAATATTAAATATTATTATGTTTAACGGTTTAAGTTGAAACCGATATTAAATATTTTATTTTTATATTTTGACGAGCAACGAGGACTACTAGTGATCGCGATACCGACGGATGCCCACAATTTTATATTTTATTATCAATCGTTTCGATATTTAATATTTTTGACGATATCGTTTTAATTACGTATCGAGTCGTTATATTATTATTTTTCGTGTGCGTTTAAACTTTTAAGTATTTTTACGAAACCCGAGTCCCGTAAATATTTTTAAAATTTACTTTTAGTCATTTCCCGCTTTTTAACTAATATTTACATTTTGGACCAAAACTATCTAATATTTGCAAATAACACCCTACCTACACTATATAAATCTTTTCCACTAAAATTGTCTCATTTATTTTATACAAATAAAAACACACAATCCTCCCCTCCCCTCTCTTGTACAAACCTTCCATCACCACCACCTTAAAACAATCATCAACATTTTTTCTAGCTTGAATCTTCCAAAACCAAGCAAAGTCCCATCCTTAGAATTCAAAGGGCTACATTTTGGTACAAATTTTAGCTACATGCATCATACTTTTTAATTTTATGAACTTTGATCATTTATATAGTTGTATGATCATCTTATCATATTGATTTTATATTGTATCCATGGACTTTTTAGTTTTTGTGGACTTGTCATAGAAGCTTAGGCCCGACCTCCACACTGTTTGAGCATATTGTATTGAGAAGTCAGGTATACGGCAATGTACCAATAATCTGGAGGTAACCGACAATTAATAAATCTATCGTCTTATTAGACTGATATGTGAGTGTCTAAGGGCTCGGTTCCATGAGCTTATTGCAATTTATGCTAAATACAATTATCATTGTTGATGCAAATTATTATATGCTTGTTGCCTTTAAGCATGCCACAAACTTATAATCTTTGCTTGTGTTCAAAATGATTATATAAACCTATAGGTTCACTCGGCATTTTTGCTGATGATTTTCTCACATGTATTTCAGGTAATCAGGAAGGGTGAAGCTTGGAAGCCACGGGAATGAATGTTGTGCACTACTTTGCAATATAAACTCTTTGAATATTTGTCGTTCCTTTTGTTCAAAACAATTTAAATCTTTTGTTTTGGTTGTACTTTGGTTACGATGTCTTGGGACTACGCTACTCTGACAAATGTTTTAGGAACGATAAATTTGAAACGTCTCTTTTCGAGTCGTTCTTTATAAATTATGTGTTGTAGTATCATTGTTTAGCACCCAAAGATGTATTCCGCTGCGTGTAAATTTGGGGGTGTTAAACTATGAATCCCTTATGTGCAGCATAAGCAAGAAAAATCCTGACCGCTTCCATTCGAGCTACTGGTGCAAATGATTCTTCAAAATCTATACCCTCTTTCTGTCCATACTCTTTAGCCACTAGCCTAGATTTATTCTTGATGATCGTGTTTTCTTCATCCATCTTGTTTTTCCAGATCCATCGAAGATTTAAGGGTATTACATCATATGGTCTATCAAGTTCCCAGACTTTAAGTCTTTCAAATTGTTGAAGTTCGTCTGTCATCGATTCAATCCAAGCATGATCAGCCATGGCTTCTTTGATGTTTTTCGGTTCAGCTGAACTCACGGCGAGTGCGAACATACAAACATCACCATCGGTGTGAAGCTGTCGTCTTGTACGAACGGGTTGTGAAGGGTTTCCAATGACATGAACCAAAGGGTGATCTCGGGTCCAATGATGTGTTGACGGACGTCGTTGGTAGAACGTGTGCATATTTGACGGATCAACATGGCGAGTGGAAGACTCTCCAGTTTCGTGTACCGGTGTATCGAACGGGTTGATAAATTCGTCTTCGTCAGATAATTCATCGTCTGCTTGATTTGTGTTCTTTGGAGCAATGACAGTAGTTGTGGATGTTGTAGGAGCGATTGTTGATGTGATATTCTGAGGAGGTAAATCTGCAGCAACCCGTGTTGAAGTAGATGAAGTTGTATCCGGTTGTTGACGATGATCGGTATCATCATACTTATCATGAGTGACAGCGGAAGACTTCGATACAACTTGTTTCTCCCCCGTGAAATATACATCATACATTGGTCCATATAACATTTCCAACTCTTCAATTGTCGTGTTGAATGTCATATCCGCTCTTGGAACATTTCCTTGAACCAGCGTTGAACTTGACGGTTTATTGTTGTGGTCTTGATTTCCAAGTTCCGTGCGGTTGTGAATGGAAGTCGTTTGTCGTTGTGGATCGGGACTTAAACTGTTCTATTCAAATGTCATTTCTTGTAATTCATCAAATCAGATGTGAATGGTCTCGGCTATCAATGTTGTTCTCTTGTTGTACACTCTATATCCCTTAGACTGAGTTGAATATCCCACTAGAATATATGCATCACCTTTCTCTTTCATCTTGTCCAGATTATCACCATCGCGAATAATGTAACATGTGACAATCTAACATTTTCAGGTAGTGAATTATTTTCTCGTATAATATTTTGAAACTTATTTTTGTGTTGGTTGATGAACTCACAATTTACGGATTTAAATTTGGGCTTACGTGCATAATTTAGCGTCCTTTACGACTAAACCGGAAACCTTAGGATTACGTATTTACGTTTTTGAACTCCGTTTTTTATGAGACAATTTTTATTAGATTCGTTTTGTGCCGTTGATTCATAATTTATAAAAACGTTTTTCGTAAAACGACCCGAGGGCACGCAAATCGAGGAAACTAGAATCGAGGAATACCCGTAAATTAGCGGGATGGGACAAAACAAGTTTATCCCACCCCACTAACTATGGGACGGCCAAAAGAGGACACCACATCCTTGATGTGGCATCCTTACACTTAACTAGCTTACACTTGTTAAGCATAAGCTTAACAAGTAAGCTACTCATCCACCAAACTATCAAAACCACTAAACCTTTACCATTTACTCCATTTTTCACATGCAAACAACTCAAAACTCTCCTCTCTCTCTCTATACTTGCCGTCCCACTTCACCATCCAACAACACCATTTGATCTTTTCTAGCCACAAATCTCATGTTATCTAGCCATATTATGGAGAAACCTTGAAGCCTTGATTGATTGGTGGCCATATTAACAACAAAGGAGGTGATTTTCTTGTGTCCTAGGGCTAATTTCTCAACAAACAATCTTGGTGGTTGATGATCTTAGAGATATATTTGGTGTTCATCAAGTTATTGTCATCCAAAATCAAGATATAATCTTGGTTGGTAAAGAAGATCATCCTTTCCATTTCTCTTGTTATTTTTGTAAGGATCAAATGTATTTTATTTCTTGTTGTATATGTATATGATGAATATATGATGATAAAAATATTGTGTGGGGATCAAGTGTTGATAAATATGATTAAAAAGATGAATAACCATAAGAAACAAGGCTAAAATCTTGCTTAAATTGTTGGCTGTATAAAAACAGTAAGTAACCAAGTTATAAACTGATAAATTGCATGGTGGAATCCATTTATAGTAAGTGTTAGATGTCATACATATGTGAGAGTTGGACATGCAATGGAATCATCAAAATGAGTGAGATATGATCAAAACAAGATGAGTGTACCAATCTGAATAGTCTGTTTTGTAGGGACTGTTAAGGATAGTTAGACATGGAATGAGCAGTAGCTATAACTAACTTATTTGTAGAACATAATATGAAGTTTAGGCCATCCAAAAATGAGCTTCTATCTCATTATAGAACTCAAGATATGATAAACATGGTGAAGATGAAACTAAAAATCAGATTTTAAAGAATTAATGTTTAATACTATTATATAAACACTCAAATAATATAGTATAAAATGTGAATTAAAACCCACTAACTTATAAATTTCATTTATATAAATATGTATAAGGTTAAATAAATGGACACTTAATAAAAATGATAGTTGAATAAGATTTATAAGTTATAAAAACTATAAACATGATTTTTACGACTTTTTCGGCTATTACCATAAAATTAACGTTTTTCGCCTAAAACTTAGACGATCAAACCCGTCTAATGTAAAGTTTTTAAAAGTCATATACTGATATATAAGTACCTAATATAAGTAAAAACCGATAAAACCCAAACTATATGACATACGGACATTAACGAGTTAAGTTAGCATATTTGGACTAATAATTTAACTAAATAAGTTAAACACTTATAAAAATTACTTATTGGGCTTAACCCATTTGGGCCCAACATGTAAAGTATAAATACTGATAATACAAGTATAAAATGGATTAAAACAAGTAAAAGAACTTATAATAGGCTTATTAGACCTAAAACATGTAAATAGGTAAAACTAGTAAACTAGTAAAAAGTTACCAATACATAAACACTAAAATGAGTAAATAAGAATATATAAACCCACTTGATCATCATCATATGTACAAAATTATCATATGTATATTTGTTATTTTGATAAAGTCATTGCACAAAAGTCTAAGACCGATTATTATTTATATAGGTTTCCGTGACCGAAGCACGCCTGCAGCCGATAATCCGCCTTTTATTATCAACGTAAGTTCATAGCCTCGCACTCTTTTAAATGTTTTATAAAATGACTTGTAAACCCGCGAGGGAGATAACATGCTAGTTTTTGATAAAAATAGAACACAAGTAGTCCCGATGGTATGCTTAATGATATAGACCCGAATGATGCGATGACCCAATAAACGAGATAAAAAGGATTATTAGTAGTTAGGTTATGTCATTCAAAGTCCCATTAGCATGAATTGTGAACTACCGGGATATGGTAGACGCTTATGCATATGATAGTACTATTTGGGGACGATCACCCCAGTTCGCGCCTTGACGGTTGATCCCCGTCGTACCACATTGATTGGTAAGCGAATTTATGTATGAGAAGATTTACATAGCGTGATATTTGTGACGACACGCTAACTTAGATGGGTAAATTGTTTGTCGGGTTCACGGCCTGTTGTTGTGATAGTAAGGTAACAATGTCATGCGGCTAATAATAATCCAAATGTATTCCAATGTAATCTAAATATCTGACATGATACGATGCTAATAACGATAATATATTACCTATAATGGTAATATTGAGGCTACGGTCTCATGGACGGTTTAAGATGTATGCTTTGATATATATATTGCCTGACTAGCAATACGAGGACTTACTTCTAATATTATACTTGTGTTCTGATTTCAACGATTGTTTTATATAACGGTTTTATTAAACTCTAAGAATTCACTCGGCATTCGCTGATATGATTTTTGCATGTTTTTATCCCAGGTGCTTGAAGGTAATCCGGATGGAGATCGACTCTGATGGCCCACATAATAATAAAATTGTTCATTCGATCTATGTTTTGTAAACCTAATGACCTGTATAATTTGGGACCTGTTGTACATTTTAGAACTTTTTATCGAATGAATGTATGTTGAACCTTGTACAACCATTTTTATGTGTTGTCTATGATTGGAGTTATTGTGCTATCCCGTAACACTCTAAAAGACCCTTCCGCTGTATCGATACGAAATTTGAGAGTGTTACAGTTTGGTATCAGAGCTCTCGTTATAGAGAACGAAGGATTTTAAAAACCAAGGTTTTGAACAAAACTTTTCAAAATCTTTTAACTATGAACATTTGAGAAAATATTTGAAAAATCTTTTGACTATAACGGTGCCAAAGATCTCCGACGTTACCAACAAGCCCTATTGAGAAGATATATATTTTGATATATATATAATTTAATTTATATATATGTATATATCGTGATTTCAGTATGTAATTGTTTAATAAGTATGTTATCCTAATACGATATATATATATATATATATAAATGCAGATTGTCATGGCTGACCCTAATATTCCTGTAGAGAACCATGCTATTCCCGAACCTAATGTAGATGATGATCCTTATTTAGACTTAGTAGATTATGATATGGATGATGATGAGGAGGAACCATTTGAGGATCCCGAGCCCGAGATAAGACTAGGAGATCAGATTGCCCCTCAGGTTGATATGGTAGAGAATGAGATTGATAATGTTGATATTGAGAATGATGATGAGCTTGGGTTAGATAATTTAGATGATGAGGTTGACAACGAGGATGTCGAGGAGGATATAGGTATAGACGATGAGGTTGATGATGGTGAGGAAGCCGAGCTTATTTACCCTTATGATGTTCCAGAGGGCGAGCCCTTACCCCCACCAGTTTATTTGTCTGATTCTGAGCTTGAGCTACCTAGAGATGAAATGTCTGAATCGTCTGAATCTGATTCTGAATCAGAGGAGGATGAGGATGATAATGCACCTGACGGTACTGATGGTATTGCTACTCGTAGACGTGTGATAGGAGAGTCGTCTAGTGTTCGAGAGGCTACTCATATGGATGGTCTTGCACCATGGGCCTTGAGACGTGATTTAGATGCTTCCCGTGTTTAGAGTAGTATGACAGAGATTGGATTAGGTGTTGCTCAGACTCATGTTGCTTATTTGGAGTCGAAGACTAAGGTTGGTGAGAAAGAGCGGGAATTACTTAGTTTGGATTTGACTGATGTGGAGCGTGGTTTGAATGAGGCTTTTAGGAGGTTATCTGTGTTAGAAAGTGGTGAGTTTGCTGCTATGAAGAAAAAGGTGAATTCTATGGAGATTCAGTTGAGTGTAGCTCGTGCGATGCATGAGAAAGCTGAGAAGGATTTGAATATATCTGTGGGTTGGAATAGTAGATTTTATGCTGACATGGTTGAAAGAGGAGTGATCCGTAAGTGCCCAGCTGAAGATGTGTCTAGTGATAGTTCGACAAAGATACAGAAGAGGATGGATGATGGCCATCTGACGGTTCTCAGTAGACCAGTCTGTGTTTAGTAGTGACCTTTGTATCCTTTGTACCTTTGTAACTTTGACTGAACCGACTTGCTAGTTAATAGATTTGGCACGAATTTTAAGTATGTATAGTGCTAGAACTTTGATATGGGATGTAATTAAGACAATGCTTTTGTTTCAAATCAAATGAAATATGTATCTTGTCTTGAATTCCATATTGTGCCTTATTTGTATCTTGATTATGAATTCAATCCATATTATATGAATCCTTTGTTGGGTGAATGCTTAATACTTTGAAATTGTGAAATTATAGAACTATGCCGCCCAAGAAAACTGTGACTGAGGATGATGTACGTAGGATTATTACGGAGCAAGTTACCGCATCTGTGACTGAATTTATGGCAAATGCTAGAAATGAAGCTGGAGGTAGTGGAGCTGGCGGTAGTGGAGCTGGCGGTAGTGGAGCTGGCGGTAGTGGAGCTGGCGGTAGTGGAGCTGTCGGTAGTGGAGCTGGCGGTAGTGGAATTGGTGGTACTAATGTGAATGTGAATGTTAATAATGTGAATGCTAATTCTGGAGGAAATATAGGAGGACTTGGAACTAATGCACCTGAAGTTGGTGGCTGTACTTATGTCACGTTCATGAAGTGTGAACCTCTACCTTTTAATGGAACTGAAGGTGCTGTAGGATTAAGCCAGTGGATTAAGAAGATTGAGTCGGTGTTTCGGATTAGTAAGTGTAAGGAGGAAGATAAAGTGACTTTTGCTATGGCTACTCTTAAAGGTCGTGCGTTGACTTGGTGGAACGGGAGAATTGCTTTCATGGGTATTGATGATGCTAATGCTACTCCTTGGGCTGAAATTAAGAAGTGGATGACTTTGGAATTTTGTCCCCGTAGTGTGATTATTAGGTTAGAACAGGAGTTGATTCATCTGAGAATGAAAGGTGTGGACATTGATAGTTACACAAACCGATTCCATGAGTTGGCCTTGCTATGTCCTCGATTGGTGGAACCCGAAGAAATCCGAATTGAGCAATATATTAAAGGGTTGACCAAGAATATCCGGGGGGCGTGACATCATCTAAACCACTGACCATTGATGATGTTGTTCGAATGGCTTACCAACTCATTGGACAGATAATTCAGGATAGAGAAGATGAAGCCCGTGTTGGTGAGAAAAGAAAGGGTGACGGTGATCGTGTTGATAGAGGTGATAATAGGAAGAATTTCAATCGCCGTCAGAACCAGAGAAAGGGGAATGCAAATGCTCTTACCAACAACACACCGCGCAACGATGATAGATGTCCTAAGTGTGGCAACAAGAGGCATGCTGGCGACTGCTGGAAGTGCCGAAATTGCGGAAAGCTTGGACACAAGGTTGAAAGGTGTAAAAAGGGAACCATTTGCTTCAACTGTAATGAAGAAGGTCATAGGAAATCGGAATGCCCAAAGTTGAAAGCGATTGTACCTGGAAGAAACCCCCAGGGTGGTGTTTATCAACTTGGAACAATCGAGGTGAACAAAGAGGATCCAAATGTCGTTACCGGTACATTTTTACTCAACAATCATTATGTTGTTGCTTTATTTGATTCAGGTGCCGATAGGAGCTTTGTATCCACTAAATTTAGTGCCCTTATTGAAATTGAACCTGTTGAGATAAATACCAGTTACGAGGTGGAATTGGCTGATGGTAAATTAGTGAAAACTAATAAGCTATTAGAAGGATGCTCTCTAAATCTCTTGAACTATTCCTTTCCGATTGATTTGATGTTGATAGAATTAGGTAGTTTTGATATTATTATTGGTATGGATTTGTTGTCGTCGAATAATGCTACTATTTTATGTGGAGAGAAGAAGGTTAAGATTCCTCTTAGGAATATGACGTTAGTAATTGATGGTAATCGAGGTGAATCCCGTTTGAAAATCGTTTCATGTATTAAAGTCCAAAAGTACATCAGGAACGATTGTGAGTTATTCTTAGCTCAAGTGACCGGGAATGAGTCTAGGGAGAAACGATTGGAAGATGTACCTATTATTTGTGAATTTCCTGAGGTATTTCCTAAAGATTTACCCGGACTTCCACAGATAAGGCAAGTTGAGTTTCGAATCGATTTAATTCCTGGTGCTGCACCGGTGGCACGTGCGCCATACCGATTAGCCCCTTCTGAATTAAAGGAGTTATCTGAGCAACTTAAGGAGTTGTCTGATAAAGGTATTATTCGACCGAGCTCGTCGCCTTGGGGAGCTCCAGTCTTGTTCGTTAAGAAGAAGGATGGATCTTTCCGTATGTGCATTGATTATAGGGAACTGAATAAGTTGGCAATTAAAAATCGATATCCTTTACCTAGGGTTGATGATTTATTTGATCAACTACAAGGATCTAGTGTGTATTCTAAGATAGATTTGCGGTCAGGATATCACCAACTCCGCGTCCGTGAAGAAGATATTCCTATAACTGCATTTAGAACTCGTTATGGACACTATGAATTTCAAGTAATTCCATTTGGGTTAACTAACGCACCTGCGGTTTTCATGAATTTAATGAATCGACTGTGCAAGCCCTACTTGGACAAATTTGTGATTGTGTTTATTGACGATATTCTAATCTATTCTAAGAATGAGGATGAACATAGAGAACATTTAAGGATTATTTTGAATTTGTTAAAGGATGAAAGGTTGTATGCTAGGTTTTCGAAATGTGATTTTTGGTTAGATTCTGTGCAATTTCTTGGTCATGTGATTAACAAAGATGGAATTCATGTTGATCCTGCAAAGGTTGAAGCTATTAAGAATTGGTCTGCACCGACAACGCCAACGGAAGTGCGACAGTTCTTAGGATTGGCTGGCTATTATAGGCGATTCATTAAAGAATTTTCTCTAATAGCTAAACCCTTGACTAAGCTTACCCAGACGAATAAACCTTTCGTTTGGGGAAGTGATGAGGATGGAGCATTTCAGACATTGAAGAAAAAATTATGTAGTGCGCCAATTTTATCATTACCCGAGGGGAGTGAAGATTTTGTAGTATATTGTGATGCATCTCTTAGAGGTTATGGAGCTGTTTTGATGCAGCGAGAAAAAGTGATAGCTTACGCTTCTAGGCAATTAAGGAAGAATGAGGAGAATTATACTACTCATGATCTTGAGTTAGGAGCTGTATTATTTGCTCTTAGGTTGTGGAGACATTATCTGTATGGCACCAAGTGTACGGTATTCGCCAATCACAAAAGCCTACAGTATATTCTCGATCAGAAGGAATTGAACATGAGG
This sequence comes from Glebionis coronaria, assembly GCA_025667525.1. NCBI lineage: Eukaryota > Viridiplantae > Streptophyta > Magnoliopsida > Asterales > Asteraceae > Glebionis > Glebionis coronaria. The sequence goes on along the minus strand of CM046875.1, from coordinate 527,904,338 downwards.
CAACGAAGATGGATAGAATTGTTAAGTGATTATGATTGTGATATAAAATATCACCCAGGAAAAGCCAATGTTGTTGCCGATGCATTAAGCAGGAAAGATAGAGAGCCTATCAGGGTACGTTCTCTAGTCTTGACCGTGCACAATAATTTGCCTGAGCAAATTAGAAATGCGCAAATAGAAGCTTGTAAGAAAGAAAAATTTGTTAATGAAGGGTTCCGAGGAGAAGGAGATCCTTTAGAGGTTAGACCTGATGGAGTAAAATGCTTAAGAGGTCGTATGTGGATACCTAAGTTTGGAGGCTTAAGAGATTTGATTATGTTAGAATTCCATAAATCTAAGTATTCCATTCATCCGGGATCTAATAAGATGTACCATGATTTGAAGAAGTTGTACTGGTGGCCGAATATGAATGCTGATATTGCTATGTATGTTCTTCAATGCTTGACTTGTGCTAGAGTTAAAGCGGAACATCAAAAGCCATCAGGACTACTTCAACAGCCAAAGATTCCTGAATGGAAGTGGGAGCGAATTACGATGGACTTTATCACCAAGCTTCCTAGAACATCATCTGGAAATAACTCGATTTGGGTTATTGTCGACAGACTGACCAAATCAGCACACTTCATTCCGGTTAAAGAGCAGTTCTCACTGGAGAAGCTGACTCGTATTTACCTTGATAATGTTGTATGCAAGCATGGAGTGCCTGTATCGATCATTTCAGATCGAGATCCTAGATTCGCATCGAATTCTTGGAAATCTATCCAAAGATCTTTGGGAACAAATCTCAACATGAGCACTGCTTATCACCCCCAGACTGATGGGCAGAGTGAAAGAACGATACAAACACTAGAAGATATGTTGAGAGCTTGTGTGTTAGATTTTGGTAAGAATTGGGATAAACATTTGCCGTTAGCAGAGTTTTCGTATAACAATAGTTACCATTCTAGTATTAAGGCTGCACCGTTTGAAGCTTTGTATGGTAGGAAGTGTAGATCTCCTGTATGTTGGAGTGAAGTTGGGGATACCTAGCTCACGGGACCGGAATCGATCCGGGAGACTACGGAGATGATAGTTCAGATTAAGAATAGGTTGTTGACTGCCCGAAGTAGACAGAAAAGTTACGCGGATGTGCGACGGAAGCCGATGGAGTTTAAAGTGGGTGACCGAGTAATGTTGAAAGTATCGCCATGGAAAGGCGTTATAAGATTTGGAAAGCGAGGAAAATTGAATCCCCGCTATATTGGACCCTTTAAGATTTTATCTAGAGTAGGCCCGGTGGCTTATAAACTAGAGTTACCCCCAGAACTTCATGGTGTTCACACCTCATTCCATGTATCTAATCTGAAGAAATTTCTAGCAGTGAGTGATGAGAAAATTCCGTTGGATAAGGTTCGAATAGATGGGAAGTTACATTTTATCGAAGAAACCGTAGAGGTTATGGATCGTGAGGTAAAGCAACTGAAACAAAGTTGTATACCTATTGTCAAGATCCGATGGAATTCAGAGCATGGACCGGAATTTACTTGGGAACGAGAGGATGAAATGTGGAAGAAATATCCGCACCTCTTTGATTTCAATAACAAACGGACATCAAAATGAAATGGATCACGAGGACGTTGATCCCTTTTAGGAGGAAAAGCTGTGACAATCTAACATTTTCAGGTAGTGAATTATTTTCTCGTATAATATTTTGAAACTTATTTTTGTGTTGGTTGATGAACTCACAATTTACGGGTTTAAATTTGGGCTTACGTGCATAATTTAGCGTCCTTTACGACTAAACCGGAAACCTTAGGATTACGTATTTACGTTTTTGAACACCGTTTTTGATGAGACAATTTTTATTAGATTCGTTTTGTGCCGTTGATTCATAATTTATAAAAACGCTTTTCGTAAAACGACCCGAAGGCACGCAAATCGAGGAAACTAGAATCGAGGAATACCCGTAAATTAGCGGGATGGGACAAAACAAGTTTATCCCACCCCACTAACTATGGGACAGCCAAAAGATGACACCACATCCTTGATGTGGCATCCTTACACTTAACTAGCTTACACTTGTTAAGCATAAGCTTAACAAGTAAGCTACTTAATAGTAGGGTTTTTGCAAACTCTTTTTATATTCTATTTTTCGTTCCACAAATCGACTCGAATTGAAATCGGATTAAACGTAAAACTTAATTTGTTTTTGGTAATATATATTTAGGAATTTTTAAACTAAAAGCTATTTAATATAAAAACTATTTAATCTAATTTAAAAATTAAACTAATTTAAATGAAATCTATTTTAAACTTGTAATAAAAATAAATAAAACTTTGAATTAAAATAAACTTAAAACTTTAATTTAAACTATAATAAACTTGTTTAAATAAAACTGCCAGTTCTAACTAAACCTATATTAATAAACTGATGAGTAACAAACACAAAAAAAACACTAGAGGAGATGGTATGGTTGCTGGACAGGTATACGAGAGGTCTAGGGATCGAATCCCTGCCCAGACGAAAATTTAGCTATTTAATTTTTTTGGTATTTTGGACAATAAAAATTACATACAGATCAATAGTATTTGTACGTTGATGCAGAAAAATCAACAATAAGATCTAAACCAATACAGCCGAAACAGGGAATAAGCAAAGACAGATAAGCTAAAACGTAAACTAAACCAAATAAGCTATAAAACCTAACAAATAAGCAAAATAACTAAAAACTGAAAATGAGTAATAAGCTAAACAAGCAAGACCAACAATAATCACCAATAATCAGATAAAAAACTATAACAGCTTAAAATCTAGTAAGCAACTAAGCAAAATAAGCTGAATCAAATAAGGAAGATAAAAAAGGAACATACAAACTGAAAAGAAAATAAGCTGAAACAAATAAGCAAGATAAAAAAAGGAACATACAAACTGAAAAGAAAATAAGCTGAAACAAATAAGCATAAGCAAACGCAAAATAAGCAGATAGAAATCAGTTCCAAATAAACTTACTAAGCAAGACTAAACGAAAACCAATTAAGCATAAAAAAATAGTAACATAAAAACTAAGCAGATCTATACAGAATTAACAAAAACAGATATCCAAAAACAAGCAGATAACAATTTAAACAAATTAAACATACCCGAATTAAATAAGCAGATCCAAATAGACTATAAATAAACATAAAACAAAAGCAGATCCAAACGAGCAGATTAAACCCCTAATCAAATAACAATTAACTAAACTTTAACAAATAAAATTAAAAAGAAGATCAAAACCTTGTGTCGATATCCGTTGTGACGAAGGGTGGTGCTGAACCCCCTTATGACCCGAAAACAATCACCACCTTCCTCATCTCGAACATCATCATCACTATCGAACCAATTAAATCAAACGAACCAAGAGCAATCTTCACAAACAGTAACATAATAATTTCCCAGTTGGGGAAATTATCTTTCCATTTTCCTTTATTATGTTTTTATTTTTTTTATATTTTATCAATTATAATAAGAATAATAAAAACAAGCAGTAAAAGAGAGCAGATTAAAGATTTTGACAGAAAGTTAAATGAAACACAAATTAATTAAAAACACTTTTCATTAATAATAATAAAAATTACATTACTGAAAATTGAAATTACATTAAACCTAAACTAATTTGCTGAAATTAAATAAAATTAAAACTAATTTAATCTACTCCTAAATTAATTAAAAACAGTAAAATAAAGAAAATGGAATGCATCCGTATAACTGATTATCCTTCACTATTTATAGATGAACAAGGAGCCTTTGGGGTCTTCATTCTCTCTCCAAGGGTTTATCTCTCAACCGTTTGATCAAGCTTGAAAAGAAAGCCAAATATAAATCGTTGGATCTTCTGTTTATTTTCTCTTTCTCACACGGATTGCCACGTTGGATTAAATTGAGGACCTCTCCCTTGCTGTTCTTCTCTGATTTTATGGGGGATTAAATGGGGCGCGTGTGAATCACACGGATATGGTAAAACCCCTAATTTTCATTGGGTAATTTTTGGTGATTTAGGGTTTGTACAGTAAAAGGGTGAATAGGTGGTGGCTGTGTGAGTGGCAGAGAAAAGGGGAGTGGGTGTTTGCCTTGTTGTTATCGAAATGAATGGGAGATCGGTAAATAAACAATGTTTATTAAAAAGTGTGAGTGGGGTGAGTATTGGGTAAATGGGTTTATTTAATTAAAACGTGTGAGGGGAACAGATATATACGTGTGATGGGGTGTGGGGAAAAGAGTTGTGAGGTGTTGACTGTCCAAGTTTTGACCAGGGTTTGTGAATTGCTCATTCACTTAACCGTTCCACCTTGCTTAGCAAATGGGCTTGGCCCAACTTTTTCCCATACGTTTTTCATCATAAGGTAAATGGGCTTTGGTCCATTGTTATTTTTCAATCCGTTCATAAACGTTTTTGGGCCTTTTGGGATATTGATCCATAAGTAGTTACTTTAAATCCTTAAATGGGTTTTTGAGCCCATTTATCCAATGTGGGACCCACAAGACAAAAATCCTTCAAAGACTTGAATCCGTGAATAAATTTGAACTTGATTTTCGGCTTCCTCGATCTTTTCTTCAAATCGTATCGATTTTGTCGGGTTTCGCGATCTTCGGCACACTTTTGATCTTTTGACTTTGTCTTCGTCTCTTTTTGGACTTTTCTTCAACATTTGACCGTGAAATCCCGTATTTTCTTTCCTTTTGATCATTTGTACCTATTTTAACACAAAAACACAAAACCACGCGTAATTCCGACTTTTACGATATAAAACACATGATTAGGTCTTGTTTTTCCTTGATTTTAGTGGCAAAAGGATAAGTGTTTACACACTTATTAGATCCCTTACACTTGACCATTGCAATGACCCCATGCAATGCATTATTTAAAAGCATAAAGTTACATTTCTCTCATAATTAATCCATATCGGCCTTTATTAAGATATACTATTATTACTATGACGAAAAGATAAAAACTTTAAAGGAAACAAAAGTTATAACAATTTATTAACTTAGAAATTATTTGATGGAAGAAACTTGTAAAGAATTCTAAGACTTGAATTAGGGCTTTGGTGTCATGAATATAAATCACCCTCAAGTTTCACGTTCCCCATACCAAGCTTAAAAACGAGATCATTGTTTACCTTAAGTCCTTAGGTTAAAACCACTTATATAAGATAATTGTATAATACTCTTTCTCCAATTCCTACGTTGTATCTCTAGATTTTATTAATTGTCATTCACCCGTAGGCTCATTTGACTTATTTGATAATTATTATTCCAAAAATGAAGGCCAAACGGTGCAAACCCGATACTCAAAACCTAACCTCGTCCTCAAAAACGTTGTCACTAAAGTAAGCCCACATCAAGGATGATTTAACACGATTTGGGGAATAAATTCCCGGACCCAAAATTTGGCCAATAGTACTACTTATTAATTATTTCCTCCAAAGTCATGTAGACTTTATGTGGAGTTTAGCAAGTTCACGTCATATACCCTTAGGCTCTTTAAGATGTAAAAATGCTCCTTATCTATTGTCCACACCCTAAGGCTCCTTGAACGATAGACAAGGGAATTGATTTTTGATCAATTTTTATTCAACACTTACCATGTCATACACCCTAAGGCTCTAATGACAAGGTTCGTGCTACATGCCCCACACCTTAAGGCTCCTTGAGGTCATGTTTTAATCTTATTCTTTTTTTATTATGATATATATAGTAGGCCAAATTCCGTGGTCCCATGGTCTGAATACCTCCCACTTAGTGGTTATGAGCCACCTTAGTCGGAAGTCCACAACGCTGACACCCTCTTTGTGTTCATGTTGTAATTACAAGGAGAATAAAGATTTGGCTAAGAGTTAAGATATCGAATCGACACCGCAAAAATCCTCATTTATTAAGCATTAAAATATAGAAGCGGGAAGAAAAAGCCACAAAAACTCATATAAGCAAAAATTAACCCTTAAACTTATTATCAACTCTATCATCTCTCGTTCTCCACAATTTAAAATCTCAAGGAATGAGACTTGTGGATGCTTAGCCTAATAAACCAATTAAGGTCCATATGGTTAAGGATACTAGCTAGAGTAAACTTGGATAAGTAAACTCGGGTTGAGTCAAAATATTCACGACGGGCCTAATATATCAAAAATATCTAAACTTGTTAAAACCATTTTATTCATTTATTTATTTTTACTTTATTCTTGAAATTGAAAATATAAATACGATGCGATGATAAAAGGAAAGTAAATAAAAATACTACTAGGCCAAAATAGATCAAAATTTTGAAAAACGTTGAAAATTTTTTAAAAATTTCCGGTTAAATGGGGTCAAATTCATGGAAAAGCCCACTAAAATTTCGATAGAAATCCCCCCTACACTTAATATAAACATTGTCCTCAATGTTTAAGCATGTGGGAGAATAAACTCCCCTACACTTAGGACATTGAGTACGTTGTTTAAATCGAGCTAAGGAAAGGACAACTAAAGTGATTACATTTATTCGTCTTATTTATATACATGATTGAATCACAATAGCAAAAATGTATCGAAGGAACCGGGTACACGGGAAACACGGGAACACGGGTCGCGTCAAAAGCACCAAAAGTGGATCATGAAAGCACACATCCCTGCACAACATCACAACACACAAACAACCTACACGGATCCCCCTACACTTATTGTAGAAAATAGATAAAAGATAGATAAAAGATCATCGGGTTACCTCCTGAGAAGCGCTTGTTTTTGTTAACCGAGTCACGAGCCTGACTCGACCCTGAATTAAATGGTTCATGGGGAAGCCTCGAATGTAATACTGGGATCAAAGACCTTGTCCTCGTTCCCGGAGGACATCAATGAAGGAGAGGCAGGAGGATAAGTCTTGGATGGGAGAAAAGTCCGCTCAACATACGAGAAGTATGTGAGGTCATGATCCACGGGAGGTGGGGTGGGTGAAGTAAGTAAATTGTCATCACCCAAAGATAATTGATGCTCAGACAGCGGCAAAGCCGTAAGGTTATCAATCATATGATAGTCAATGGCACCTCCCGGGTCAAAGCATTCATCCTCATGAACGTGAATCTCTTCGATTTCTTCATCATAGATAGGCTCGTCAAACAAAGGTTTGTTGTTCCCCTCATTGAGGATTTTATAAATTCTCTCGAAGAGATCTCGATCAAGTACGAAACCATCATTCATTTGTGGGATTTGTTGATAAGTTAAATCCTCACGAATGTGGTAAACGTAATTCTCATTAGAGGAGTGTTGATTAGGTAACTCCTCGAGAATTGGATGTGTGGTCATGTGAGTTGGTTCGTCATTATTATTAAAAATAAGACGTTCCAACTCATCAAGTTCGGCCTCGATATTGGAAAAATCGTCCTCACTCGTAGGTGGAAGTGGAGGTAAAAGAGCTAGCTCTCGGTCGATAATTTCCTCAATCTCGGGTTCGAAGACGAAATCATCATACTCACCACATGTTGAACTCTTGTTGGGAGAATCAATTATCTCTTGTGGATTTGTGAGTATGTGATCATGGACTAGCGGAGCGACCGCGTCCGTAAGCTCCACAAAAGTCGGCACATCACAAACTTCATCAAAGAATTTGTCGAGACCAAAATCACTAATCTCACTCGATGTATCACAATCCTTAGATGCATTTGGGATATCGAGAGAAGGAATTATAATTGCACTAGGACATTGAGAACAAAGATCATTCCAAGAAATAAAATTCTCATCGTCATCATCATCATAATAGTAAGAACACACAAGAGGAGGAGTAGAAGCACTAAGATTAGATACTTGCTATTGTTGGCTTTCGTCATGCGAACTAACTTTGAGTTGTTTTAAGCTTTCAAGAATTTCATCCCAACTAGGGAGTTGTTCTTCAAAAGAAGGTTGATGAATGACGGAGTTTTGTGGGGGTTCAAATTTTTGACAACCAAAATTATAGCATGGATGTGGCTCATAATTCATCGGTTGACAATAAGAAGTATCGTGAGGCCCCCCACAATAGTTGCAACACGGGTATGGAGAAAAACCCGGTGCATTTTGCGGATATGGATCCTTTTATATGGGAGAGGTGAAGTACGAATTGGCTAAATTACAAAGTGGACAAAATCCAAGTTGTGTATTGTCGAGATGATAGCCGCATCGCTCACATGTACACCATTGGCATGTTTGATAACCATTCCATGGTCTCCCATACCTAACGCAATACGAATCCATGAAGAATTAAAAATAAGAGGGGTAGAGAAAAGAATTAAACAATAGAGGATAAAGAGGAGTATTTTTGGTGTAATACTTTAGGAAAAGTATTACTTTTGGATTTTTTAATTTTTTGGTGCAAATCTTAGGAAAGAATTTGCTTTTGTGATTTTTTAATTTTTTTGTATTTTTTATCTTTTTGATTTTTTATGTTTTTGATTTTGTTGCAAGAAAGTAACGTTCGAAATCGAACGGATCCCAAAATCCAAAACGTCTCACGAAATCGTCAATCGTAACGAGCGAAGCGGCAGCGGCGCCATTTTAATACTAGGGTTTTTGCAAACTCTTTTTATATTCTATTTTCCTTCCACAAGTCGACTCGAATTGAAATCGGATTAAACGTAAAACTTAATTTGTTTTTGGTAATATATATTTAGGAATTTTAAACTAAAAGCTATTTAATATAAAAACTATTTAATCTAATTAAAAAATTAAACTAATTTAAATGAAATCAATTTTAAACTTGTAATAAAAATAAATAAAACTTTGAATTAAAATAAACTTAAAACTTTAATTAAAACTATAATAAACTTACTTAAATAAAACTGCCAGTTCTAACTAAACCTATATTAATAAACTGATGAGTAACAAACACAAAAGAACACTAGAGGAGATGGTATGGTTGCTGGACAGGTATACGAGAGGTCTAGGGATCGTCCCTGCCCAGACGAAAATTTAGCTATTTAATTTTTTTGGTATTTTGGACAATCAAAATTACATACAGATCAATAGTATCTGTATGTTGATGCAGAAAAATCAACAATAAGATCTAAACCAATACAGCCGAAACAGGGAATAAGCAAAGACAGATAAGCTAAAACGTAAACTTAACCAAATAAGCTATAAAACCTAACAAATAAGCAAAATAACTAAAAACTGAAAATGAGTAATAAGATAAACAAGCAAGACCAACAATAATCACCAATAATCAGATAAAAAATATAACATCTTAAAATCTAATAAGCAACTAAGCAAAATAAGCTGAATCAAATAAGCAAGATAAAAAAGGAACATACAAACTGAAAAGAAAATAAGCTGAAACAAATAAGCAAGATAAAAAAAAGGAACATACAAACTGAAAAGAAAATAAGCTGAAACAAATAAGCATAAGCAAACGCAAAATAAGAAGATAGAAATCAGTACCAAATAAACTTACTAAGCAAGACTAAACGAAAACCAAATAAGCATAAAAAACAGTAACATAAAAACTAAGCAGATCTATACAGAATTAACAAAAACAGATATCCAAAAACAAGAAGATAACAATTTAAACAAATTAAACATACCCGAATTAAATAATCAGATCCAAATAGACTATAAATAAACATAAAACAAAAGCAGATCCAAACGAGCAGATTAAACCCCTAATCAAATAACAATTAACTAAACTTTAACAAATAAAATTAAAAAGAAGATCAAAACCTTGTGTCGATATCCGTTGTGACGAAGGGTGGTGCTGAACCCCCTTATGACCCGAAAACAATCACCACCTTCATCATCTCGAACATCATCATCACTATCGAACCAATTAAACCAAACGAACCAAGAGCAATCTTCACGAACAGTAACTTAATAATTTCCCAGTTGGGGAAATTATCTTTCCATTTTCCTTTATTTTTTATTTTTTTTTATTTTTGTTATATTTTATCAATTATAATAAGAATAATAAAAACAAGCAGTAAAAGAGAGCAGATTAAAGATTTTGACAGAAAGTTAAATGAAACACAAATTAATTAAAAACACTTTCCATTAATAATAATAAAAATTACATTACTGAAAATTGAAATTACATTAAACCTAAACTAATTTGCTGAAATTAAATAAAATAACAATTTAATCTACTCCTAAATTAATTAAAAAACAATAAAATAAAGAAAATGGAATGCATCCATATAACTGATTATCCTTCACTATTTATAGATGAAAAAGGAGCCTTTGGGGTCTTCATTCTCTCTCCAAGGGTTTCTCTCTCAACCGTTTGATCAAGCTTGAAAAGAAAGCCAAAAATGAACCGTTGGATCTTCTGTTTATTTTCTCTTTCTTCACACGGATTGCCACGTTGGATTAAATTGAGGACCTCTCCCTTGGTGTTCTTCTCCAATTTTATGGGGGATTAAATGGGGCGCGTGTGAATCACACGGATATGGTAAAACCCCCTATTTTCATTGGGTAATTTTTGGTGATTTAGGGTTTGTACAGTAAAAGGGTGAATAGGTGGTGGCTGTGTGAGTGGGAGAGAAAAGGGGAGTGGGTGCTTGCCTTGTTGTTATCGAAATGAATGGGAGATGGGTAAATAAAAAATCTTTATTACAAAGTGTGAGTGGGGTGAGTATTGGGTAAATGGGTTTATTTAATTAAAACGTGTGAGGGGAACAGATGTATACGTGTGATGGGGTGTGGGGAAATGAGTTGTGAGGTGTTGACTGTCCAAGTTTTGACCAGGGTTTGTGAATTGCTCATTCACTTTACCATTCCACCTTGCTTATCAAATGGGCTTGGCCCAACTTTTTCCCATAAGTTTTTCATCATAAGGTAAATGGGCTTTGGTCCATTGTTATTTTTCAATCCGTTCATAAACATTTTTGGGCCTTTTGGGCTATTGATCCATAAGTAGTTACTTTAAATCCTTAAATAGGTTTTTGATCCCATTTATCCAATGTGGGACCCACAAGACAAAAATCCTTCAAAGACTTGAATCCATGAATAAATTTGAACTTGATTTTTGGCTTCGTCGATCTTTTCTTCAAATCGTATCGATTTTGTCGGGTTTCGTGATCTTCGACACACTTTTGATCTTTTGACTTTGTCTTCGTCTCTTTTTGGACTTTTCTTCAACATTTGACCGTGAAATCCCGTGTTTTCTTTCCTTTTGATCATTTGTACCTATTTTAACACAAAAACACAAAACCACGCGTTATTCCGACTTTACCCTTTACCAAACAACTCAAAACTCTCAAAACCACTCAAAACTCTCCTCTCTCTCTCTATACTTGCCGTCCCACTTCACCATCCAACACCACCATTTGATCTTTTCTTGCCACAAATCTCATGTTATCTAGCCATATTATGGAGAAACCTTGAAGCCTTGATTGATTGGTGGCCATATTAACAACAAAGGAGGTGATTTGCTTGTGTCCTAGGGCTAATTTCTCAACAAACAATCTTGGTGGTTGATGATCTTGGAGATATATTTGGTGTTCATCAAGTTATTGTCATCCAAAAACAAGATATAATCTTGGTTGGTAAAGAAGATCATCCTTTCCATTTCTCTTGTAATTTTTGTAAAGATCAAATGTATTTTCTTTCTTGTCGTATATGTATATGATGAATATATGATGATAAAAATGTTGTGTGGGGATCAAGTGTTGATAAATATGATTAAAAAGATGAATAACCATAAGAAACAAGGCTAAAATCTTGCTTAAATTGTTGCCTGTATAAAAACAGTAAGTAAACAAGTTATAAACTGATAAAATTGCATGGTGGAATCCATTTACAGTAAGTGTTATATGTCATACATATTTGAGAGTTGTCCATGCAATGGAATCATCAAAATAAGTGAGATATGATCAAAACAATATGAGTGTACCAATCTGAATAGTCTGTTTTATAGGGACTGTTAAGGATAGTTAGACATGTAATGAGCAGTAGCTATAACTAACTTATTTGTAGCACATAATATGAAGTTTATTCCATCTAAAAATGAGCTTCTATCTCATTTTATAACTCAAGATATGATAAAAATGGTGAAGATGAAACTAAAAATCAGATTTTGAAGAATTAATGTTTAATACTATTATATAAGCACTCAAATAATATAGTATAAAATGTGAATTAAAACCCACTAACTTAAAATTTTCATTTATATAAATATGTATAAGGTTAAATAAATGGACACTTTATAAAAATGGTAGTTGAATAAGATTTATAAGTTATAAAAACTATAAACATGATTTTTACGACTTTTTCGGCTATTACCGTAAAATTAACGTTTTTCGCCAATTAAAACTTAGACGATCAAACCCGTCTAATGTAAATTTTTTAAAAGTCATATACTGATATATATATATATATAAGTACCTAATACAAGTAAAAACCGATAAAACCCGAACTATACGACATACGGACATTAACGAGTTAAGTTAGCATATTTGGACTAATAATTTAACTAAATAAGTTAAACACTTATAAAAATTACTTATTGGGCTTAACCCATTTGGGCCCAACATGTAAAGTATAAATACTGATAATACAAGTATAAAATGGATTAAAACAAGTTAAAGAACTTATAATAGGCTTATTAGACCTAAAACATGTAAATAGGTAAAACTAGTAAACTAGTAAAAAGTTACCAATACATAAACACTAGAATGAGTAAATAAGAATATATAAACCCACTTGATCATCATCATATGTACAAAATCATCATATGTATATTTGTTATTTTGATAAAGTCATTGGACAAAAGTCTAAGACCGATTATTATTTATATAGGTTTCCGTGACCGAAGCACGCCCGTAGCCGATAATCCGCCTTTCATTATCAACGTGAGTTCATAGCCTCGCACTCTTTTAAATGTTTTATAAAATGACTTGTAAACCCGCGAGGGAGATAACATGCTAGTTTTTGATAAAAATAGAACACAAGTAGTCCCGATGATATGCTTAATGATATGGACCTGAATGATGTGATGACCCAATAAACGAGATAAAAAGGATTATTAGTAGTTAGGTTATGTCACTCAAAGTCCCATTAGCATGAATTGTGAACTACCGGTATTTGGTAGACGCTTATGCATATGATAGTACTATTTGGGGATGATCACCCTAGTTCGCGCCTTGACGGTTGATCCCCGTCGTACCACATTGATTGGTAAGCGAAATTATGTATGAGAATATTTAGATAGCGTGATTTTTGTGACGACACGCTAACTTAGATGGAAAATTGTTTGTCGGGTTCGCAGCCCGTTGTTGTGATAGTAAGGTAACAATGTCATGCGGCTAATAATAATCCAATTGTATTCCAATGTAATCTAAATATCTGACATGATACGATGCTAATAACGATAATATATTACCTATAATGGTAATATTGAGGCTACGGTCTCATGGACGGTTTAAGATGTATGCTTTGATATATATATTGCCTGACTAGCAATACGAGGACTTACTTCTGATATTATACTTGTGTTCTGATTTCAACGATTGTTTTATATAACGGTTTTATTAAACTCTATGAATTCACTCGGCATTCGCTGATATGATTTTTGCATGTTTTTATCTCAGGTGCTTGAAGGTAATCCGGATGGAGATCGACTCTGATGGCCCACATAATAATAAAATTGTTCATTCGATCTATGTTTTGTAAACCTGATGACCTATATAATTTGGGACCTGTTGTACACTTTAAAACTTTTTATCGAATGAATGTATGTTGAACCTTGTACAACCATTTTTATGTGTTGTCTATGATTGGAGTTATTGTGCTATCCCGTAACACTCTAAAAGACCCTTCTGCTGTACCGATACGAAATTTGAGAGTGTTACATAACACGTACATCCAAAAACATGAAGTTGTTTGAGTGAAGGTTTTCGATCATGAATTATGTGATATGGTGTTTTTTCGTGTCTTGGGATAATTAAGGAGCGGTTTTGTGTGTAGCATGCGGTTGACACGGTTTCGGCCCAAAAGTATAGTGGAAGTTTTGAAGCGGATAATAATGTTCGAGCAGCCTCAACTAAAGTACAGTTTCGTCTTTCAACAACGCCGTTTTGTTCGGGTTTTCGAGCAATAGATGTTTCATGTTCAATTCCTTCAGCTTCAAAATAATTTCTCAGTTTTGAATTCAAAAATTTTATACCTCTGTCAGTACGAACCACTTTAACTTGAGCTTGAAGACCACGTTGTATCACTTTAAGGAAGCTGATAAGAACATCGGGTGTTTCATCCTTAGACCTCAAGAAGTGAGTCCATGTGTACCTAGAGTAGTCATCGACAATTACCATAACGTATTTCTTCCCATTGATACTATGAACACGCATGGGACCACACAAATCTATATGAAGAAGATCTAACCGTCCTTTCGAGCTTGGTGTAGTCTTTGTTTTGAAGCTACTTTGTTTAGCTTTACAAAGCTCACAATAAGAACAAAGATGATCTTTGATGAATTTCAAGCTTGGAAGGCCTCTCACAATATCTTTCTTGGAAAGCAAGTTGATGGTATCAAAATTAAAATGAGATAAACGTTGATGCCATAACCATGCCTGAGTCGATGAAGCTTTAGCCATGAAGCAAATTGGAGTTAATGAAGTTGTGTCTTGTAGTGAAATTGTGTAGAGATCAGTACCCCGTGTACCGGTAAGTAAGCCATTCCCATCATAATCACGAATAAAACATGTCTTCTTTCTGAAAGCAACCTCCAAATCCGCATCACATAATTGACCAACCGAGAAAAGATTTTGATTGAGCCCTTCGACGTAGTATACCCTTTTTATTGTGATATTCCCCTGAACCAAATCTCCATATCCTAGGATCGGTGCAAATTGATCATTTCCGAATCGGACCGTACCCAGGAACTTCTCCACGAAGTTAATTAGAAGCTTGAGATTCCCCATCATGTGCTTCGTGCATCCGAAGTCCAGTATGAAGAGAATTATTTGTATCACCTGCAGAAGAGTTAGAACACGATGGAGCATTTGCTAAATTAGATACCACATTAGTTGTGATTTCAGATTCATTAGTGTCCTTAGCAACATTTGAAGGCATACTAACACTCGTTGTCACATTTTCTGTCCTAACTTTAGGCATCCATTTATATCCTCGAGGACATTGATTAGCAAACCACCATTTCCAAGACTTGCTAGTAGACTCATATAATTCCTTAATTCTGCTTCTAGGGTTCTTAGTGGTGGAGTCTGATGCAATACTTTTCTCAGGGGGGGTTACACCAGAATGGTTCACTTTGCGTTTGGGTTTTCTAGCACTAATAGGTATCGCAATTTGCTTCTTAGTTCTAGTATCTACGCCTTTGACATTATTCGAAACACACATAGCATGATTAGCATTAGCACACTTTCCACATTTCACACAAACAAACTTAACATTCAAAGCATTCAAAGTCGAATCATTCAAATTGTCATTACACGCGATTATAGACGTTTTATTCTTAGAAACATTGAAAATCCTAGGGTGGTCTTCTACTGTCTTCTTCTTCCCTTGACTTTTGTTTTGCCAAACCGTTTCATTCATGCGAGTGCTCTTAAGCTGAGGCCGGCAAACACTATCAGTGGGGATTACTCCTGTAGTAAAAGACACATGTCTATTAGTGTTTCTAGAAGTCTGAGGTGATTGACTTTCTTTGTTTTGTGTGGGTTTAGTGGCCAATCTATACATCCCTGGTTTAATCACATTTGTGTTCTTAAGGTGATCTAATATGTGTTTTGGGAGTATTCTGTGGTAACATATCCTTCCCATCCGTCTTGGGGGCAAACGCAGGTTTTGCAATTGTAGAATTACAGAAAACATATGGTTTACCCAAGACAGAGGGTCTAGTCACTTTGTGCGCGTTGGGTTGTCTTACAACAGGTTTCTTAACACTAAGTTCCAAAATTTTCCCACCCATCTTAGCAACGAGTTTCTTCAACTCTGCTATTGCTAGTTCCCTGTCTTGTAACTGAGCTTTCAACACTTTAATTTCCAAATTCTGTTCATTCATTTCTTGAAACGTTTTGGAAAGTTTTTCTTGCAAGTTATTATCATGTGGAAAACTACCAACGTCTTTTTGCAAAGCAAGTTCAAGAGAATGACAATGTTTTTGAAGGAAATCAGTTTTGTGTTGAAGTAACTCAAAAGCCTTTTTATCAACATTTTCTTTACTTTTCGAAAGCTCAAGTTCAAGACGCTCACATTCTTTGATTTTATCAAGATATTTGCATGCAACATCAGAATATTCATCGATATCAGCACAAGATGTAAAATAAGCGCACATAACATCTTTAGAAACGCATTCTTACAAGAGTAAATCATATTCATCTGAAAAATCAGACTTCTCCATTTGAAGATCATCAATGTTTTTCTTAATAGACTCAACATATTTTAAATCATCAAACATTTCAGTCCGAATTAACTCCTCAAATTGAAGAACAGTTTCTTTAATTAATTTTGTATTTGGGATTAATAGTTCTTTCACAAGCAAAGTAATATCTTGAGGAATCGGGCGTTTCCACTCATCATTTTCATGTTTTGCCCAATCTCTTTCAACAATAGATTTAAGATTATCTATGTGGTGCTTAAGAGTACCTAATGTTTTCCCACTCTTGCTTTTGGACTCATCTAGAGGAAAGTAGTTCATATATTTGTAAACATTAGATTTCTTAGGGGCAAACGCTTTCTTCCATTGAATTCTCTTTTGTTTGCATTCTAAAAATACTTCCTCACAAGATTTCTGAGTTTGTTTGTTGAAAAGACCATAAAGACTATTCTCACAAGCATAATTATATGGTTTCACAAACTTCTTATTGACAAATGGTCGACTATCATCATCCCAAAGGGCAATCTCTTCGCTATCGGCGCTAACAGGGATGCAATCAAGATCGGTCCTTTCAGACTCATCAAGATAAAGACGCGGGTTCGCAGCTTGAGCTTGGGCAAGGTACTCATGACTTGCAAAGCTAGCTTGACCCTTAAACATCGACGGAGGTGCTATCATTCTTATGGGTTGAATAGAACCATGCGTGTTATAAACAACTTTCTTCAAAAACTCAACTTGTTCTTCTAGTTTTGTTACTTTTTCAGTATCTTTTTCATGTCTACTTTTGAAGTATTGTTTTAACGCTTCTACCTCTTGTTTCTTAACCTCAAGACTTTTAGCAGAATCGGTAGTGGTCATAGAGAGATTTTGTTCAAGTTCATTAACTTTGGTATTGGCAAGGTACGTTTTTTGACGTTCATCCATAAGAAAACATTATATTGACGCTTCTCTTTGGCTAATAATTCAAGAGTTGTGTTATATTTGTTTTCAAAATCGTCCTTTTGACTTTTTAACGCACTACCCTTGTACCCCTCAAGCTCTTTGGTTTTCTGAAGGAGCTCATCTCTATAACTTTCATTTGTCTCACTAGATTTGATAAGAGCAGCTTTGCATTCTTTAAAATTTTGAGTGAGCGTAGCGTTAACCTTTTTAATTGCTTGTGACTTTGTCTAGTCTCTTTAACATCTTGTTGTAAAGTGGCAATTAAATTAGCAAGAGCAAAACGTTCCTCTTTATCATACTCATTTGCATGTTGATCATCCTCATACTCATTATTGCACATGTCTGATGAATTAGGTGTGGTATTACTATCAACCGTTTCCATCATACATGTGTCATTAATGGCATTGGGTAGATCACTATGCTCATGAGTATCTCCAAACACATTATATTCGTCAGTAGAGTGTACCTTATCAATTGGCTCAGTGTCAAAGATAGGACCGTTGTCATCTTCAGTAACTTTGAGAACTTCTTCAACCTTTGCCATGTACGAGTAATGTGCATCGAGTTCTTGATCAGAATCTTCATCATCAGTGTCATCAAGCATTGCTCCTTCCTCAGCTGACAATTTAACCCATGCTTCCATCTTCTTGCATAGCAGCATCTTTTCCTTGTGATAGCTGGAGTCTCTAACCCTTTTTGGCTTCCTTCATTCCTTTGCCATGTGCCCATAACCTTGGAAATTAAAACATTGAATCCCACTTTGTTGAACCACTTGACTTCCAACAGTTTCTCTATTCCCAGTAGCAGCAGCAATCCTCTGAGTATCATACTTGGTAGTTTGTCGATCATACCTTGCAGAACCCTCAACATGCGTTGGATTATGTCTATCATACCTAGAAGTACTTTCACCACGTTGACGTGTGTCATACCTTGGAGGACTCTCAACATATTGGTTCTTTGTGTTAGATGATGTTCGAAGATTGTTGTTGGTGGGTTTGTAGATTTTCTGATAAGTCTTCATTATGAAAGCAATTTGTTGTTTCATCTCTCGATTCTTTTGAGCTTGGTATTCATCACTATCTTCTTCAGAAGAAGACTCAGATGGTGGTGATGGTGCTCTTGGCACTTTTCCGCGTGATCTTGTGGATGATGAAGACTTAGATGATGTGGAATATCGTGGTGAGGATGATGTAGTGGAGTATGGCTTAGAAGCACGAGAGAGATGATCTTGAACATGTTGAGTGGTAGTCACTAAAGCAAGTGGATTAGTCGTCTTTGCAACACGTTCAGCTTGAATCTCATTTGCTTTCTGAAATTGCTTCAAGATATCAAAGAGTCGATGATATGAGACCTCGTCTAACTTTTCTTGTTGTTTTACTAAAGTGACGAACCCTGTCCACTCGGGTTGAAGTTGTTGAAGAAATTGAACATTGACTTGCATGGTGGAGACTTGCAGATTATTTCTTGTCATGTCATTCATCATTTTATAAAACCTGGATTAGTATGAATCAGTTGATTCTCCATCCCTTGAAGTAAACTTGCCAAAGTTCCAAAACAAGTTTGTTTTGACATCTTGTTTGTTGACTGATTCTCCTTGTTACAAGCGTTCAATAGCAGTCCACATTTCATGTGCAGTAGGGCATGCATCAACCGTGGAGTAAATATCATCTCCAATCCCACTTAGAACCATATAGATGGCTTCCTTCTCCTCGTCATGCCAAGCACAATTTTCAGGTGTGAGATCGGATCTTGTTTCATCATGTTAACTTGCGGGTACTGCATCAGTAGTATCAGTGGCTGCTCTTGGAGGAATTGAGATCTTCTTGAATACATATGTTCCATGAGTAATACATTTCCTCAAGGCATCACCATTGGGTCTTGTATCAAGGTATCGTATGAAACGTGATTGCCATTGAGCATACCGACCAGGCACAAGCATTGGTGGTCTCTCTTTGTTACCCTCCACCATTATGTTGTTGTTTGTCACACAATATTCTGCAGTAGAATCCATCTCAATATTCTCTGAAATGATGAAGTGAATATGGATCTTAAGTAGATGTGTTGTGATTGTTGTTGTGGTTCAAATTCCGAAAATTGTAATTTTTCTTCAGTCCGACAATAAATTCTCCAGTCCGAAAAAGCGGTAGACCAAAAAAAATCTGTAATCGCTAAATTTTGAAATCGAGCTAGAAATGTCCTAAAACTAGTATGGAAAAAATTTGAATTTACTTGACGGAAAAATTATAACTTTTTTTTTAATCTTCGTGTAACCGATATTCCGAAACTAGTCTAGATGGTGGCTAAGTCTAAAAAATACTCGAACAAAATTTAGCGAAACATAGCATCGGAATGTGCCATCGGAATGTAGTATCGGAATACTGTCGGAATGTAGTATCAGAATGTCTGTCAGAATGTAGTATCGAAATTCCTATCGGAATTCCTATCGGAATCACTGTCGGAATATGGCTGTCGGAATGTGGCTATCGGAATCCCTGTCGGAATCAGTGTCAGAATAACCTATCGGAATACACAATCGGAATAACGGTCGGAATACTAAAACCCTTTTCCGATGGAGTGCTATCGGAATAACTGTCGGAAAAATTAAACCCTTTTCCGATGGAGTGCAATCGGAATGCTTGTAAATTTCCGAAACTTTAGGTAAAAAATGAGATTTTTGACAAGAAATCCGTGATTTTAACCAACCAAAAGCAACCAAATCCCAACCACAACTATGTAGGAGATGTAAATCAAGATGTAGATCACGAAAAACACAAAAAGATTTGAATTCGAGATGATGTATGGATTAAATCATACGAATCAAATGATATAACAACAATCAATCACAAAACTACCCTATGGCGATTGATACCAATTGTTGTCCCATATAATTTGTGATGACTAAGCAAGCAAGGAAGAAAGAAAATAGATGAAGTAGATGAATTCTAGAGAGAGAAAGTAGTGAGAGAAAGTAGAGAGAAGATGTAGAACTAGGTGAGATTATATTAGAATAATGAGAGTTACAAATGATAATCCACCCTTCCTAACATGCTAGGAAGGGCCTTATATAGCCGGGCTTACATGTAACCATATTGGGCTATATTGTTTGGACCGGGCTTGTCTTTTGGGCTTTAAGTAGCTTAAATCCAAGCCCATGAACCACGACTATTTAACTAACTATTAAACGTTCTAATAAATGTTACAATAATAAACTATGAACGAGCATTCTTGTTTGACTCAATATTTTGAGGCTAACAAAATGTTCCATAGGGACAAGTGAATGTGGTTTTCTCTTGGTCTTTAGGATCGATGGGAATTTGAAAATACCCGGAGAAACCGTCTAAGAAGCAATAATAGTCTGTAGAAACTAGAAGGGGGGGGGGGGGTTGAATAGTTTCTCTTCGATTGGCAACCAAATTAAAATTACTTTCAATTTGATTTATATCAAAAATATCTTTTGCTTGAAGCTAAGTTGCATAATGATTAGGTTCAATTCAAATGCACTAGCAAAGATAATAGGTAAGTGTAATGATAATGAAATAAGTAAAGAGTAAGGATTGAGACAACCTAGTGGGAAGACACCAAGATTTATAGTGGTTCGACAACGAGGCTCTATCCTCGTTTCTACTCCACTCCTCGAGTACACCTACTCGAGATCCACTATATCCACAAGCTCCCTTCTTGGCGGAGAAAACCTTACATCGTCGCTTACATTATTTTCTGACACTAAGCTAAATGTCGAGACCTAATCTTTAGCTAGGAAGAATCTACACAACGTTGCCTACTTCACAATTTAACGACACAAGGCTAGATGTCGAGTTCTAATCATAAGGTAGAACCAATCTTCACGACGCTTCCTACTTCACCATTTTACGACACAAGGCTAGATGTCGAGTTCTTATCCAAAGCTAGAACCAATCTTCACGACTCTTCACTTTGAAGCTAAGTGAGAACTTCACACAACACAACTACTAATCACTTTCAAGTTTAGTGAGAACTCACAAGACACAACCACATCACTTTATAGTTTAGTGAGAACTACTAATCAAATCTATTACAACTCAACTAGACATATCCAAGTATACACATGTAGCTTGGATCTACACAACACAAATCTAAGCGAACACATATGCAATAGATGTACACAACAAATCCAAGTATTCACAAATAACTTGGATGAACACAACTAGTCCAAGTATTCATAAATACAATGGATTGACATAAAACAAAAAGGGTATCATGATGAATATGACTAGCTCATAGATTCATCTTTATCACAACACTAGTGAGTGAGTGATCTTCTCATTGGACAAGGTAAAGGAGGGGATCAAGAGGATAATCTATGTAAACATCCTTAACACTTTAAGTGATCATTTACTAATGATTATGCTATAGAAAAGAGAAAGGGGGCTGAGAAAAACGTCCAAGAGGCTTGTTGGAAAATGAGATTTGACCCACTATTTAAAGAAGACAAAGTATAACAGATATATAACGGCTATCTGGGCGCGGTACCTTATCTAGCCCGGCGGTTCCATATCGCTAGGGAACCGCCTAGCTACTTAAGGTTCCGCCCCTAGAGTACGCTCCATATTTTGTCTTTTAGTGGGGTAGGAATATCTGAGGTATTTGAATCCTTCAAAGGATATTCTAATAGCATATGGAATATGCTATTTTCAAATTTTCATTTTCCATTTTAATAAAACATTTTCTAAAAAAGAAAGTTTATTAAAAAGTCTTTTGTCATATTAACAAAAGTGAGTTTTAAGGATAATAATTTTGATGATCACTAAGTATAATTAAGAAAGGTTAGTAATATGATTATTACCTTGATGATAGTGTTAGTTAAATAATTCGTTTTGTGTTTTACACTAAATGTGTTGTATAGTTTGTTGTGATCAAAACTAAGAAAGATTAGTTAACACTAATAATGTTTTTAGGCATCACTTGCATTAAAAATCTCCCCCTTTTTGATTACGAAAAACGATAAACTCATTTACGTAGAAACACAAAATATCGAATTATTAACGAGTTTATCACTATCATTTCTCCCCCTTTGTCGTAGCAAAAAGGTTAGCACAAGTCTTTTGAAGGAAATCGGACTTTGCTAGTAGCTCCCCCTTGCTTGGGGCACCAAGTATGTGAGCTAAGGTGACATGCTACACAAAGGTTAGTAGAAAGAAAAGAAACACCAATGTATATATGATCACTACCTACTAAGTAACTTGAGAGGGAGAGAGAGAAGAAATCTCAAATTAGAAGCAAGTATTTTGCTAAGTATGTCCAAAAAGGTAATTGACAAAATCAAGCTTCAATCCAATGAAGATGATAAACTTGTCAATGGGTTAATGTTTAGAATTGATGGAATCACCCATAAGCAATTGTAAACATTAACCATGATCAACTCAAAAGAAAACTAAGGAAGTAACACACAAACAACACAAAGGTTATACAAAAGAAAAGACATAACAAGGTAGATAGTCATACACACAATATGAGTATCGAAAGCAAAAAAAAATATGGAAAATAAACCACTAAGCATAAGCTATTCTAATAGTGATAATTTTCCAAGATTGCTTAAAAAATAAAAAACTCTAAAACAACTAAAGTGATAAAGACTCTAAGAGTAGTTAGTCCTTTAGTTGGAAAAATAAGACGACGATGTATCATTCGAAGTTTTGTCCACCGGAACGAAAACTTGGATAGGAGGTCGAGTGAGGAGGAATTCAAGAAATTAAACTTCTCATATACATGAGCAAGTTCAATTTGTTGAAATCGACAACAAGCACACGAGGATCCATGATGCAACACAAAATCGTTTGATGGGGGTAGGGCATCAAACCTAGGGTTTGGTGGTGGTGGGGTAATAGGGTAGGAAATGTTTTCACAATGCCTTGTGAGGTTTGGGAAGGTTGAAAGGTCATTGAGTTGAGGGGTGTTGAAGGATTGAGGTGGTGGGGGAACATTTTCTTTTGCTCCGGTGATGGGGTTAATGGTATAAGTCTCATTCCAATACTTGATTGGAAAGAAGGTAGGGTTTTTGGGTGGTTTGGAGGAAGATGGTTCATTCTTCTTAACCCAAATAGGTCGAACCGAGATTTTCGGTTTCTTTGAAAGCTTGGATGAGGAAGCTTTGGGTGAGTGGGGTTGTGACAAAGAAATGTCAAGGTTAGGAATGGAGAAGTTAGGCATTTTGAGGGTGTGAGAATGAAATCTCAAGGTTGTGTGAGAATGAATTCTCAAGGTTGGGAAGGTGTGAGAATGAAATCTCAAGGTTGTGTGAGAATGAATTCTCAAGGTTGGGAAGGTGTGAGAATGAAATCTCAAGGTTGGGAAGGTGTGAGAATGAAATCTCAAGGTTGGGGTATAAGTAAAATGTAATAAAGGTAAGAATTTGAATAAAAAATGTGAAGTGTCAAGGAATGTTTAGCCAAATTGAGCAAACAAGGAATCTTGACAGGGTATAGGGTTTAAAGAATTTTGACCAAAAACGTGTCAAAAGTCAGTTACTGTCCGCGGTACCTTATAGGGACCGGCGGTTCCTTATCACTTAAGGAACCGCGGGACATTAAGGATCCGCGTGCAGTGGACTTGAAACCAAGTTTTTCCAGGGTTTTGAGAAAAACTAAGACTTTTTCAAAAAATTGCAAATCTTGGAATTTTACCTCTATTAGCACTAAATTATGCTAGGGTTGCATAAAAGCAACACATTCACAAAGAATGTCTTGACAAAGGGTGACAAAATATTTAGATATCATTTTGAACCAATTTTAGTCAAGTTATTAGAGGTTATGATAGATTTAGGTTCAATTTTAATTTCAAATTAAAGTTGATTAATGTGCACATAAGAGTAGAAACACATAAAGCTAAATCCATAGAACAACTTCATAAAACACTCATGAAGGAAGCAAATACAATGACAAATGAAAAAACTAACTAATACAAAGCTAGCTTAACATTAAATCTAGATGACTAGTCTTCTTTGGCTTGGTTTTGTTGAAAACCATTTACTTAGAAAACTCATCATTCATCTCCTAGGAGGAGGCATGGAGAACAAGGTAAGCAAGAACTCTTGCAACCTCCTATGTAGTCCAAACATCTCCATCCTAAGGTTATGGATGATGTAGTGGTTGTAGAGGCAACATGGACAATTAGGACCATGAGTCTCTTGAAACCCATAGTAAGGATCACCCAAAAGGAGGGAAAGTGGGACACCCAAAATTGGAGTATTTGAGTGTGGTGGAGGTGGAGGAGGCATGTTCTCCAAGGGTTATGTGGGTGAGAGTGGAGGCATGTTCCCCAAAGGGGAAATGGGTGAGTGTGGAGGTATGTTCTCCAAGGTTGGTGAAATGGGTGAGTTAGGAGGGGTAAATGGTGAAGTCACCAAGGTGTCATCAAAGTCATTCACAAAAGGAATGCTTTAGATTGGTTGGGGTTGTGTGGTCACATCCAAGGGTGCACTTGGAGTGAAGGGTGAAGAGAGCTCATTCATTCTTGAGTTGAATGAAGAGGAGGTAGAACCAATGGAGTGGTTAGTACCATGGGTGGATGTTGTCCTGCATGGTGCAAGGGGTGGTGAAGGTGATGAGGAAATGAGGATTGGAACCATCTCATTTTTGGGTGTGTGAAAGGGTGAGGAGTTAGGCTTGGGTACCTTAATCCTAATCTTAAGTGTTTTCCTTGGGGTGTTTGAGGTTTTTGTAGAAACCATGGTTGACAAGGGTGGTTTAAGGGTTAGGGAAGGATGTTTTAATGTGTGAAGAACATGATTAACAAGGTGGGTTTAAATGGGTGATGGGATGATCCAAACTATTAATGGGTTAAAATCATTTTAGGTGAATAATGAATTTAGGTAACCTAGTTTAGGAAATATGCAGGTTTTTGCGAAGAATCATGCAAAGTTTACACAGATTGAAGAAAATAGTGTAAAGCAAAAGATTCTGTCGGACACAGTGGCGGCGGTTCCTTATCTAGGACCGGCAGTTCCTTATCGATAAGGAGCCGCGGGTTGATATGGAACCGAGACCAGAAGTCTTTCAAAAGTTTCACATCCCAAATTTTGGTTAACCCAGATTTTTACCAAAGGATTCACAAGCCAAAGTTAACTACTGACCAAAATCTAAGAAGCTAACTATCATAAGGCATGCACAAAGCTATGTAAATCACAAACATGATGGCATAAGCAACATTTAGGATTAAAATAAATAACAATCCAAACATGTAGCATAAGTTAATACACATCCAAGATAATAATAAAAAAAAATGTTCAACATGTATTCTTTGAAATACTTCAAAGCTTTCACCTTCTCTTCTTGCCCAATCCCTTGATCATATTCCCCAAATACTTGAATCCCTTCCTTGACTCAACCCTATGTTCATGCAATTCACCTCTAGTCCTAAGATTTTCACGGTAGAGATGTTCCATGTTGAGATCTTCCGGTACTTCACTAGAGGAGTATTGAGGTGGGGGAGCTAAGTCTTCAAGTCCATCCACGAATGAGTTTGAGGATGGGTGGGAATTACTCGAAGAATTGAAGTGAGAACTAGTACCTATGCCATCACCATCACTTGTTTGCATATCGGTGTCCTCATCATCCATCTCTTGATGATCGGATTTTCGTGAACCTCGATCACTTCTTGTCTTTCTTGCATATGCCTCTTGAATAGGCAACATAACCCGATGAACCGGGTGGAAGCGAGAAAGATCGAGGTGGGGAAAATCATGAGCAACCCTTTTGAAAAGGCGAGTAAGAAGCATAGCATAGGGAAGGTTTGTTTTGGGCTTTGAAAGGGCATAATTTATTCGTCGAGCGATATAGAATGCCAAATTGTACTTAGTGGATGTAAAGATACAACTCAACATATGCACCATACAAGCCGGGATATGATCTCGGTTTCCACCAAGACAAAAGACATTCTCCCTAAGGATATTTGCCCATTGGACCGTAAAATCCTTAAGGTCGCTAGAGAGCACTTCATATCGATTCACATTTCGCACATTTGAATGAAGGCTTCTCACAACGTTTCCATCACGCTCTTTCGAAATGATGTCAAGGATGAACTCTAGATCCATTTGGGTGAGGTCATTTGGAGGTTTATCGTAGGATTCCAAGAGAGCATCAAGTCTCCATTTATCCGTAAAACGACAAGTGCCTTCATATGGCACACCGAGAATTTCACCAAAGTTTTCGAGGGAGTATTGAATCAATTGATCATTCAACATGAAACGAATGAAAATTTCTCCATTGTATTCAAGCATGGAGTAGGTGCTAAAGAATTCAAGAAGGAACAAGGGGTAAATATCTTCTTCTATGTTGAGCAAGCAATCAAACCCCGAAAGCTCAAACATAGATTGGATATAGTCATAACCCGTTATTCCCTCGTCAACAACTCTACCCTCATGGAAACAACGAGTAGAAAGGGAAGGAAATGAGTTTTGAAGTTGAGGGGAAGCATAGGTTTGGGAAAGGTTTGGCATGTATTGTCTAGTGTATTGATGATCCTTTTGATATTGAGAAGGCATGATTAGTACCTAATATAAACATAAGACAATATTTTTCCAATCACTCATATGAAAAATAAAATCAAAAATCAAAAAAAAAATATGAGAATGTGTTATATCAATTTCTTGACGAACAAAGGATTGAATCCATATCATTCTCATGTTCACAATGTAGCTATTCCATTATTCACCAAGAACATATGAACTATGTTGGATCAACAATAGACTTAAAACATTGGTTTTTCAAAACAAGGTTTTTAGGTAAGCATTAACAATGTCATTACCTATTTGTTCATGGGTTCATCTCAAATCCATCTTTTAACCAAAATCATTTAGCCAAAATTCGGATTTGTTCTACAAGTGGGTTTTAGTGAAATCTTAATGAATATGAACCTAAGGAATCATAGTAGAATAACTATGTCAACCCACATTCCTATTAAGGTTTTAATTCAATTTCAATTTTAAAAATCCCCAATTATGAAAGGATGAACCCTAGAGCAAAATAGATGAAATTGAAAGAAAATACTTATAATTAATCGATGTTAGATGAAGGATGAGTGAAACCCACAACTTGGAATCAATTCATTTGAGTGATTGAAGGTTTTGGAAGCTTCAACAATGGTGGAAAAGATGAAAAACGCCGGCTGTATGTTTTTGGGAGAGAGAGATAGTAGTTTGAAAAACAAAAAAATAATCAAACTGGCGCTCTGACAAACTTTACTGCCCGCGGTACCTTATCGATAAGGAACCGCGGGTTTGAGCCGCCAAGATAAAGAACCGCCTACAGAGGCAGGTTTTTATCAATGAAAAACGCCAAATTTTAAAAACCAAGTTTTTCTAATATTCTTAAAAATAATCATGCACCTTTTAGAATAACATTGGATCATCAAAACACTAGGCAATATGATTTAATGAAGGATTACTAGTTGAATCAAGATCGAAAAGAACCGAAACGGACAAACGACTACTCGTAGCAAAACAGCAAAGTGGAGAGAAGTCAAGGGAAGTGAATCAAGATTAGGACCAATGCTCAAGGGATTAATGACAATCTTCAAATAGTGGTAACGAAGAGCTTGTTTCATATATAGTGGTTTAAGACGTGCCTTTCCGGCGAAACGTTAAACGGCTTTGGTAATGAATAAACACAAAGCAATTATTCATGTATAGACTAAGATCACTTTCAATAATAGTCTTAGTCTAAACCAAAATATGAGCAAGGTATTAATTCACTTTCTCTCCTACAAAGGGCCTACTAACCGTATGGGTGCAAACCATGAGATCATGCTTGATACTTTAAGCTATACTAACTCACTCTACATCACCATAGTGAGTCAAGTATCCAAGCAATGAATGTTTGAGAGGATAAAAGAAAAGAATCACAAACCACAAACAAATGTCAAGGCAAGGATGCCAAGAACAAGCATATAGTCAAGTAATGATCAAAAGAATGATCAAAGGGCGTGTGGAAGAACGAAAGCGTACCTTGGCCACAAAGAGCAATCCATCAAGGAGTCAATGCTATGCCCAATCAATGACTATAATGAGTACTAAGTCTTCAATGACTAGTATCATTCCCAATCATCTTGGTATCATCATTCAAAGATGTTAAATATCAATGAAGATGAGTCTTCTACAAGTGCAAGTAACTCAATTCACAACCAATTAAGTGATTTATCTTCATGAGTACCTACACAAAGCAAGATGCAAACTAGTAGATACATTTCAAGAGTAGATCTAAAATGCATAAACACTACTAATCTTAAGTGGGATGCAATATTATCAATTAAAAGACCTATTTTTCAAACACAAAATAGTTTTGACCAAAGAGAAACTTTAGTACAACTTGACCTTCTAATTTGAGGAGACAATGGATCGATCCAAGTTTCAAAGTACAATATACTTCAAAGATCTTGAGTGACCATCGCTCTGATACCAATTGTAGAAACTAGAAGGGGGGTTGAATAATTTCTCTTCGATTGGCAACCAAATTAAAATTACTTTCAATTTGATTTATATCAAAACTATCTTTTGCTTGAAGCTAAGTTACATAATGATTAGTGTCAATTCAAATGCACTAGCAAAGATAATAGGTAAGTGTAATGATAATGAAATAAGTAAAGAGTAAGGAAGGAGACAACCTAGTGGGAAGACACCAAGATTTATAGTGGTTCGACAACGAGGCTCTATCCTCGTTTCTACTCCACTCCTCGAGTACACCTACTTGAGATTTCCACTATATCCACAAACTCCCTTCTTGGCGGAGAAAACCTTACATCGTCACTTACATTATTTTCCGACACTAAGCTAAATGTCGAGATCTAATCTTTAGCTAGGACCAATCTACACAACGTTGCCTACTTCACAATTTAACGACACAAGGCTAGATGTCGAGTTCTAATCTTAAGGTAGAACCAATCTTCACGACGTTGCCTAATTCACCATTTTACGACACAAGGCTAGATATCGAGTTCTAATCCAAAGCTAGAACCAATCTTCATGACTCTTCACTTTGAAGCTAAGTGAGAACTTCACACAACACAACTACTAATCACTTTCAAGTTTAGTGAGAACTCACAAGACACAACCACATCACTTTATAGTTTAGTGAGAACTACTAATCAAATCTATTACAACTCAACTAGACATATCCAAGTACACACATGTAGCTTGGATCTACACAACACAAATCTAAGCAAACACATATGCAATGGATGTACACAACAAATCCAAGTTCACAAATAAATTGGATGAACACAACTAGTCCAAGTATTCATAAATACAATGGATTGATGTGTATTTGCTAAAAATGATCCGGTGGTCTAACATGGTGGAATATGGTGGTGGAAGCCATTGTTGAAAGAGAGAGAGAGAGAAGAGTGGTTGTGTGTGAGAAATGAAAATGTAATAAGAATGAAAATAACACAAGCAACACCCCTCCTTGGAAGCTAAGGATGGGTATATATAGTCACACACGCACCTTAAACTATACATTGAACCTAGTCTAGTCTAAGCGTGTGTGACTATGATAACTAATGGGAATTCTTAAATGTCGTCACATAAAGTGAGTTTCCAACAATCTTCCCCCATTGGACGACGTGTAGAATTCCTTACAATATTTTACCTAACAAGTACATAATGATTAAGAACAAGAGCTTTCATGAAGCGTCCAATGCTGATGAAGTCTTCTTAGGCCTTCGACTTCAAAACGACTCATCTTTAACTTGTAGTAGAAATACTGTAACGGCACGAGCTAAGTAACCCATACACTTCGGGTTAAGGAGAAGCTTCTGAATTAGCTTCCCCCTAATTCATGCCACATAACCTTGATGTAGAAGCTTTTAAATAGCTTCCCCCTAAATCGACAATCCTCGTAAGCAACTTCAAAGCTTTCAATAAAGCTTAGAATGATTAAGCGCACAGCGGAATCTAACAAGCAAATCCCATCATATAACATGATAACGTTGCTAAGAGGGATTGAAGGTAAGGGGTACACCAAGTAGATCAACAACTTCTCTTCTCACGCTTGAATAATTCTTCTAAATTTTTCTTCCCCCTGAGAGTTCAAGTTATGCATACCAGAAAGAATCAAGACATTTCTTCCCCCACATAGT
This sequence comes from Glebionis coronaria, assembly GCA_025667525.1. Classification (NCBI taxonomy): domain Eukaryota; kingdom Viridiplantae; phylum Streptophyta; class Magnoliopsida; order Asterales; family Asteraceae; genus Glebionis; species Glebionis coronaria. Next base: position 527,873,997 of record CM046875.1, on the reverse strand, counting down.
TGAAGAAAGTAAATCAATCTCCATTATGAAGCTCAAATACTGAAGTGGACACTTTATCCCATTCATGAAGTTGACATCGTAACACCAGAGTCAATTAAGTCCCGGAAATGCACATATCTTCTTCCGGAGATGCACCAGAGTCAATTAAGTCCCGGGAATGCATATAGGATAATGATGATGAATAATTGCAACAATCAAACAATTAAACCTCGAATCAGTAGTGTACCGTTTAGAGATTGATAACGCCACGAGTTAAAACACTGATTTTCTCTGCGGCTATGACAAATGTCATCCCGGAATGTCTTCAAATCTAAAGAAGGTATGAAGTTCATCACGTGTACTCGTTGTGCGTTCAATGTGTCTTCTTCTTCCCCCTTGATGGTTTCAAAACTCGGAACCATCAATAAATTATACGCACATGAACCTGAAAACTCGTGAGAATAAAAATAATCTGAATTATATATTTTGTGAGAATTAGCTGTTGATCGAAAATCTCTTCTCATAAACTCTCCATGGCCAACCTTACCAACCCACGTGAAAGCAATTTGAAGTGACCACTGAAAGAATGAACCGGATACATCAAACGTGAAGCTGAATAAAAATCCTTCGATCTTGTGACTTAAGCTTGCACTATTGTTGAATGAAGAACGGTGGAGAAATATCTAAGTACTCAATGCATCACTGAAGAAGTCTATAAGCACAACACCTCTTGAAATTATCCACGTCGACTAAGCGCGTGACACTGAGTACAACAATGTAACCCCTTTAAGTGATAGTTATCCGAGTCATCAACCAACCATTCCGAACCCGGAAACCAGATAAACAAGTCTTCATTCTAATATGAAGCACGAGCAAGTTATCTTTGAAAGATAAAATAAGTACACGCCTTCAAAAATCCGTCTTCAACGTCACGTAATTAATACCCGATCAAACAAAATCTGTAGCCACTAAAAAATCGCCCAATTTTTTCTTGGTCTCGTCTCAAATAAATTCTCGTCACATTTGTCTCGTCACGTTGTCACGACACTTGTTGTCTCGTCCCGATAATGACCGAAGTAAACTTAATACACACAAAATTTATAAAAAAATACAAATTTGTTTTAAAAACTTGTGTGTATAAAATCAAGATATACGGCCCATAGAGAGTCCATGGCCCATCAATTTAGATCACCAAATGTGGCCCCAAAAAAAAATTTCGTGGCCTAAATCACAGATTTTGTAAATAATGAGTCCATGGCCCAATCACTGCAAAACTAATACCCGGTCCAACAACAAAAACCGTATGATTATATAAGTTGTACGCAACCCTAATCTCACTCATACTTTACCTAATCTCACATCATAATAAAATCTGCCCCTACCAAACTTCATCTCCCAACAGAAACCATTGACATCTCCGTCCCCCCCAAAATCATCTAACCTCCATCTTAATACATACGAATCGCAAATCTTGTACCATCTCAATCAGCCCCTCATCCATCTTAAATTAATCCAAATCAAATCAATCCCATCTTACACTTTGTCATATCAGTACACAAAACCAATAAAACCTCTCACCATCACTCATTCAATTAAATATTTCGTCAATCGAACCAGTAACTATAAAACTAAATCACAAGAGAGACGACAAGGTCTCGGAAGTGAGGTCTCAGGTAGGGTTATGAATGGTTTTTGTGATATGCATGTGTTGTTTTATATTAAACGAATCAAAGACAGATTGTAACATAATTGTTACAAATCTTCTTATATTTCGAATATAAAAAAAAATGGGTATCCCATTAAACATGTATCTGTGATGATTTTGGATCGATGATGAATTAAATTCGATTTTTTAAAGATCTATTGAATATTTATAAATCAAAAATCGAATTGCAAACTGAGATCAAAGGTTTCTGTTTTTGTTCGAGTCTTAGATGAGATGGGGGATTAGGAGACGAAGGGTTTAGGTTAGTTATGGTGTTGTGGGGTTATAAGGTTGGATGTGTTAGACTCAGTGTGTTAACTGAGTCAACTCGGTAATTACCGAGTTGACTCGGTCGAAATGGTTTTGGTCAAAAAAACTGCATGGTCAAGATTTGTTAAACTTGGTATTGGGTTGTGTTAAACTGGTCATGAGGTCCTTTTAAACTGCATAGCAATATCAAAAAAATGATGACATCGTAGTCTGTTAAACCCATCGCAGTGAGTCCCACATCCATCGCAACATGATTCAGATGGTCATCGCAGTCAAACTTTTTAGACCCATCGTAGTCTAAAAAGTATAGCCATCTCAGTCTAAAAGTTATGCCATCGCAGTAAAAAATAATGAACCCATCGCAGTCAAACATTATAGCCATCGAAACTTGAGTCCATCGCAGTCAAGATGGACCCATCGCAGTCTAAACAAGACGAGTCCATCGTAATGATGACCTATCACAGTCTAAACAAAAGAAGAGTCCATCGCAGTCTTACCCATCGCAGTCTATCGTGATGATGTCCCATCGTATCATGATGTCCCATCGCGATGGTACCCATCGCAATGGTACCCATCGCAATGGAGCCATCGTAATGGTACCATCGTAGTCAACCCATCACACTCAATGCGATGTACTAGGAAGCTGAAATCTTATCCAAATCTGTCCTTGTTCCTGAAAATCCGGGAATGTGAATCTGACAATTTTCCTGGGTAACTTCATCATCCTAAACAACAAAATAAGCCCAGAAAAAATGATACCAGATATGAAATTAAGACCAGAAACAGTAGACCACAAGATGTGAGACAACTTTAGACCCAGATATGACTGTTATGGGTGAAACAAGGGACTAAAAACCAGTGGAATGTGAAAAGCATATATGGATTGTACTGATAAAGTGACTTTTTAGGCAGATATGGACCAAGATAAAATAATGAAACAGTTTGGACAACAACTAATAAGATGTGGCAACACAGATTACAAGCCGTGACAACAATAAAATAACCAGACGTGACAAGAAAATGGATTCGGACCCAAAAAAAAATTTAAGACCACCAAAATCGAAACAAAAAAACATGATCCAAGGAATGAACCAAGGCTCTGATGCCAAATGTGGATTTGCTAAAAATGATCCGGTGGTCTAACATGGTGGAATATGGTGGTGGAAGCCATTAATGAAAGAGAGAGAGAGAGAGAGAGAGAGAGAGAAGAGTGGTTGTGTGTGAGAAATGAAAATGTAATAAGAATGAAAATAACACAAGCGTCACCCCTCCTTGGAAGCTAAGGAGGGGTATATATAGTCACACACGCACCTTAAACTATACATTGAACCTAGTCTAGTCTAAGCGTGTGTGACTATAATAACTAATGGGAATTCTTAAATGTCGTCACATAAAGTGAGTTTCCAACAACTGACATAAAACAAAAAGGGTATCATGATGAATATGACTAGCTCATAGATTCATCTTTATCACAACACTAGTGAGTGAGTGATCTTCTTATTGGACAAGGTAAAGGAGGGGATCAAGAGGATAATCATATGTAAACATCCTTAACACTTTAAATGATCATTTACTAATGATTATACTATAGAAAAGAGAAAGGGGGCTGAGAAAAACGTCCAAGAGGCTTGTTGGAAAATGAGATTTGACCCACTATTTAAAGGAGACAAAGTATAACGGATATATAACGGCTATCTAGGCGCGGTACCTTATCTAGCCCGGCGGTTCCATATCGCTAGGGAACCGCCTAGCTACTTAAGGTTCCGCCCCTAGAGTACGCTCCGTTTTTTGTCTTTTAGTGGGGTAGGAATATCTGAGGTATTTGAAGCCTTCAAAGGATATTCTAATAGCATATGGAATATGCTATTTTCAAATTTTCATTTTCCATTTTAATAAACTAAAAAAGAAAGTTTATTAAAAAGTCTTTTGTCATATTAACAAAAGTGAGTTTTAAGGATAATCATTTTGATGATCACTAAGTATAATTAAGAAAGGTTAGTGATATGATTATTACCTTGATGATAGTGTTAGTTAAATAATTCGTTTTGTGTTTTACACTAAATGTGTTGTATAGTTTGTTGTGATCAAAACTAAGAAAGATTAGTTAACACTAATAATGTTTTTAGGCATCACTTGTGTTGGGTCAAAAAGTTGATGTGGCAGAAACTCAAAAACGAAGAAAACATGAAGATATTGTCTAAGCGTTGTCAAGAGCAATTTAGGCGTTGACAAGAACAAACGAAGCATTGTTGGCTCAAGAGTTGTCGTGTACAATCTAAGCATTGTCACATGCAATTCAAGAGTTGATAGAATCATAGGCAAGAAGCTTATGGAAGCTTCTATTTAGATAAACATGCAAGATATATTCTGCATAAGTTTATTTAAATAGAAGATTCACATGTTTATTTATTCTTATCTCTTGTAAACCCTAATCCTTACACTATAAAAGGAACCAAGGGTCTTAGGTTTTATTCATCAATTCATTCACAATGTAAACCTAAAAGAGTGTGTGCACTAGACGTGGGATTCAATGTATACACGTCTAGTGGTTGTTGATTATTAATATAATTAACAATCCTTTTGTTTTAATTCATGTTCTTGTGCCCTAAACACCTTGTTAATGTATCATGTTCTAATTCCGCTTTGATTGTATAATCATATGAACATGGTGCATTCCTAGTTGCTTAAAAGATCCGGAAACCAAGGTTTCCACAATTGGTATCAGAGCCTCGTGGCTCGTGATGCTAGGACCAACAAGGTGTTCGTGTATGGTGAAAAGAAGAAAAATTCGTCTAGGGTTTTTCTGGACGTTTTTGTGTGCGCAGCAGTATTCAGAAGGTCATAACTTTCGATTGAACCGTTGGATCGTCACGAAATTTTATATGTGTGTTCTACATACATATATCTAAACATCCACCGGAGGGATTGTCGAGTTTTATCCCCAATCAAAAGTTATTAAGTGTCGAAGTCGGCTGTAGAGGTGATTTTCAGATTTTCAGCTTTTACATTAAATCATGATTAGGGTTTTTACAAACCCTCAATCAATTTAAGGTTGAAAAACTGGAGGATTGTGGCTGTTATGATTCTAGGTCTCAGGTTTATTTACAAACCCTAATTAGGGTTTCGGTGCTTAACTTTTGAAACCCTAGATCTATGACAAGAACAAGAACTGTAGCTCGTTCATGATACAGCAGTCTGTGTTGCCTATGATATATGGTGTGTTGTTAATGAAACGTGAGTTACTGTATGCATCCATTTGATATTAAAACATTCTACTTTGTGGTCATGTGGGATATGGATGCACGAGTTAAAGAGAGCAGATGGGGTCACGGTATTTAATCATAACATATCAGAAGTAGAGAAAAACATGGGGCATTTAATTCTTGGTATTTTGTTTCATATGAAGGAAAAAGACAAGAATTGAGTTTGACGGCTGAGTATGTTTTAATATTCACGTGAAAAGATATTCGGTCCAAGTCATTCCTAAGAAGGTGCAAACATCACGTCTATTATATACTTTCCTTATTTATAGGGATTGTATTTATCCCATAATATTGTTGCTGATTTGGAGATATTATCAAAAAGAAAAACACGTGGGTAAGGAAAGCAAAAACGCTGTTACATTCTTATGGTTCGAAGATATCAAAAGTCAAAGTCTGTTACATTAATGGTGCCTGATTTTTGGTAATTACGAGATATAAGGAAGCAGCTATATATGGACTCTATTTTAGGGGGATTGCAGCTCACTTATTTTTGAACGTGATTATGAGATTGTTGACAAGATCTTTTTCCTATTTGTGAGGAGTTATGACGTATTATACTATGTGAATTAGTATATTCGTATATGGCTACTTAAATTATGGGAACAAAATCATATGCTGATATAAACAAAGAATGATGGGATGTGATTTATTGCCCTAGGTGACGTCAGCAGAAAAGAGACGCTGACAAGGTTGATATTGACGCTGACAGAAGGTATTTTGACGCTGACAGAATAAGTCAACGCTGACAGGTTGACAGTGTTGTCCGATATATGTTAATCCAAGCGCTGATAGGTATTATCCGTTATCGGACAATACATCTAACCAAGATATTGGATAAAGGAGGATGTTGGACAACACAATGATTGCTGATGTTTGAGAAAATTGGTACGTTTTGAGCACACAAAAAGGTGGTATTTACACACGAAGGTACATGGAATCTCCGTTTTAATTCAGAATATCAAATTGATATTTATGGCTCGGATATTTTTCATAAAGAAGTATATGATTAAGGGGAAGATTTCTTATGGTAAGTTTGATGTTGAAGTTAGTTTTCACCAATTTGTTTTTCTTATATAGGTGAGCAATACACCTTGTCTCTGTACTAAATATATTGTTACAGCGTACGACTGGCTCATATTCGTGAAGGTTACCAGTTCCCATGTACCAAAAACTGTTGGTGAGCAATACACCTTGTCATTTTGACTAAATATATTGTTATAGCTAACAGCTGGCTCATAGTTGTGGAGGTTACCAGTACCGTATGTAACAAAAACTGATGGGTGAGCAATACACCTTTATCATTGGATCTAAATATATTGTTATAGTTAACAACTGGCTTATAGTTGTGCGGTTTTTGTTGGTTTCAGTTCCCGTTCTTACCAATAAGCTGAGCCCCCTTTTTGCAGTGAAAGAGTTGCATTTTTCTCTAGTCGTTTCGACAACTAGGGGAAGAGTTTATCAACTAGTGAGAAATTGGGTGAAAGAAATACAAAGTTTGGGTTATTCTGCTTCTACATCAAAATTATTGTACTTATTTTTCTTCAAGATCATTACATAGAGCTACATCTGGAGAATCTTCAAAGATTGCATACATTTTTTACTTCCCTGTTGATGTGACAAAAAGGGGAAGATATACATGCTACACTTGAGGGGAAGCAATTTGAAGATCATGTACAACTTACAAGAGATACACATAGAGTTTTGCCGACATCAACTAGGGGAAGATTGTTGGGTCAAAAATTTCATGTGGCAGAAACTCAAAAACGAAGAAAACATGAAGATATTGTCTAAGCATTGTCAAGAGCAATTTAGGCGTTGACAAGAACAAACGAAGCGTTGTTGGCTCAAGAGTTATCGTGTACAATCTAAGCATTGTCACATGCAATTCAAGAGTTGATAGAATCATAGGCAAGAAGCTTATGGAAGCTTCTATTTAGATAAACATGCAAGATATATTCTGCATAAGTTTATTTAAATAGAAGATTCACATGTTTATTTATTCTTATCTCTTGTAATCCCTAATCCTTACACTATAAAAGGAACCAAGGGTCTTAGGTTTTATTCATCAATTCATTCACAATGTAAACCTAAAAGCGTGTGTGCACTAGACGTGGGATTCAATGTATACACGTCTAGTGGTTGTTGATTATTAATATAATTAACAATCCTTTTGTTTTAATTCATGTTCTTGTGCCCTAAATACCTTGTTAATGTATCATGTTCTAATTCCGCTTTGATTGTATAATCATATGAACATGGTGCATTCCTAGTTGCTTAAAAGATCCGGAAACCAAGGTTTCCACAACTTGCATTAACATAGTCATTACCCGCTAAACGCTCGAGCATTTGATCCATGAAAGGAAGAGGAAAATGATCCTTGCGAGTGGCATCATTGAGCTTGCGATAGTCTATGCAAACTTTCCAACCCGTGACAAGTCGAGTAGGAATCAACTCGTTGTTTTCATTGGGAACAACGGTGATTTCGCCTTTCTTAGGCACACAATGGACGGGACTAACCCATGGCGAATCCGAAATAGGGTAAATCATTCCGGCATCTAGAAGTTTGATAACCTCTTTCTTGATGACGTCATGAATTCTAGGATTAACCCTTCTTTGGCTTTGGATTGCGGGTTTAAAGTCATCTTCCATGAGAATTTTATGAGTACAAAAGTTCGGATCAATTCCGTGGATATCAGAAATTTTCCAAGCAATTGCCTTCTTATGATTCTTCAGCACGTCGATAAGTCGAGATTTTTCGTCTTCTTTCAAGTCCTTAGCGATGATGACGGGTAACTTCTTATTGTCTTCAAGGAAAATGTATTCGAGATGGGACGGTAAATCCTTAAGCTCTAAATCTGGAGGATTGTCGATGGAAGGCGTAGTCAAATTTGGATCATCGATAGAGATTTCCTTAGGAGACGATGGAGAAATATGGTCCTCATTGAGAAGTTTCTCAATGGTACGAATGTCTTCATCCCAATTGGAGGGAGAATCGTCATATTGTAAGTCCACATCCCCCAAAGTTTCTTCAAATTCTTTCAAAAGGAAATCACTTTCTCCAAATGGAGTTAGTGATGGAGAAATAGAGGCAACGGTCTCAACAATGGGTAGAAAAGAAGAACCACTTTTACAATCGTCTTTGAAATGCTCTTCACAAGCCTCATCAAGAACGTCAATGAAATTAACGCTCGCGTTTCATAAGGTTGCTTAGAAAGTTTACCCATGTTGAAGACTATTTTATCGTCACCAATTCTCATGATTAATTCACCCGCGGCTACATCAATGAGAGTGCGACCGGTCCTCAAGAATGGACGTCCAACGATTAATGGAACACGGGGGTCCATCTCATAGTCAACGACAACAAAATCCGCCAGAAAGGTGAATTTGTCGACACCGACGAAGACATCTTCGGCTATCCCCACCGGATAAGCAATCGTACGGTTAGCTAATTCCAAGGTCATTCATGTGGGGACTAGCTCGGGTAGAGATAATTGTTTCCAAACACTTAATAGCATTAAGTTTATACTAGCACCTAGATCGGCTAGGGCCATACAATTCTCTACCCTGGGGAAGTTGCAAGGAATGAGAAAACGACCCGGATCACCAAGTTTGGTGGGTAATTTCCTTAAGAGCACTGCGGAGCAATTCTCATTAAGTTGGGTCTGAGCGATATCAAGAAGCTTTTCTTTGTCACTGGGAAGATCTTTAAACATTTTAGCATATTTCGGCATGTGAGCGAGAGCCTCGGCAAAGGAGATGTTGAAATTCAATTGTTTAAACATTTAAGAAAGTTAGAAACCTGAATATCATCCTTGTTCTTCAACTTCTCTTTCCTCAACCTTGAGGGATAAGGTATATTGGGTTGAGATGAACGCTTTGGAATGGAATTCTCACTCACATCCTTAGGTGGTGGAGGGGTGGAAGTAGAAGGTGGGGGAATTGGAGAAGGGGACTCGTTTTCCTTTGTCACAATCACCGGTGTAGGTGTAGGAATCTCGGGTTCCTTTAAACCTTTGCCACTGCGGGTGGTGATTGCTTTCATCTCCCCTCTTGGATTAGCAACGGAGTTACTCGGAAGAGAACCAGAACTAGAGGCTTGATTACTTGGGAAAAAACTAGCCATCGTATCCCTTAAGTCATTCGTTTGACTGCTTAAAGAGTTTCGCATATCGACTCGAAGATCATTCCCTTGTTTCGCCATATCTCCTTTCAAGTTGATGATTTGTCATTGAAGATTTTGCACCAGTGCGTCATTGGTCCTCATGTAAGTTTCAACCTCGTGATTAAATGCGGTGGGTTGGTTGGGAAGAAGAGCATGGTAGGCACGTGGTTGATAAGCAGGTTGTTGGTAAACTTGGTTATTTCCTTGAGGTGGATATGGGTTTCTTTGGGTTTGATATTGATTTGGAGCTCGAGTTTGGTTTTGATTGTTGCGATTGAGGTTGTTTTGGTTTTGAGGAGGAAAACCGGGTGGTGAAAGGAAGTTGTTTGAATGATAACTGAGCAAATTGCGGTCACCTTGAGGACGTGCTTGATAGCCTCCCGTAGAAAAGTTACCGTCAGCGGCATATACATTTTCCGGATTTTCGTGAGTCGAAGGACAATCGGTGTATGAATGAGATCCCCCGCATATTTCACTGAGATCCCCCGCATATTACACATGACTGGCTCAAAGCATTAACTTGTGCATTGTTGTGTTTGGCATTGTTAGCGGTTTGTAAAGCAAGTGCTTCAATAATCAAAGTAAGCTTATCAATTCTCTTGTCGGCGTCACTAGTACTAGCACTAGCCACATTAGCCCGAACACTCCTAGTTTACACTCTAGACTTATTCTCAATAATATCCCACGCGGCATTAGAAGACTTAACCAAAATGTTACCCCCCGAGGCACTATTTAGTGAATCTTGGTCATTCATGCTTAAACCATTGTAAAAAGTATTAATTTGATGCACTTTTGTGAAACTACGTTGTGGACACTTTCTTAAAAGTTCCTTAAAACGGTCCCAAGATTCACTAAATGTCTCACCGTACTTTTGTTCAAAGTTAATGATTTCATTCCGCAAAGCGGTAGTACGTGTGGGTGGGAAAGAGTAGTTGATGAATTTGGTCTCTAAATCCGACCACGTAAGAATACTTGTGGCGGTTCCTTATCAAGCCAATGCCGGGCTTGTCCCTCTAAGGAGAAAGGAAAAAGTTGCAAGCGAATTACTTCTTATGAAACCCCATTATACTTGACCATATTAGTGAGTTGAAGGAACCTTTTGATATGGTCATAAGGATCATCAAGTGTACGCCTCAAGAATGGTTGAGCAGAGACCATTTGAATGAAGCCGGATTTGAGCTCAAAGTTGTTGGCTCCAATCTCGGGTATGACAATAGCATCGGTGTAGCCCTCTACTTGTGATTGCAAAAGCTCGATCATTGGTCGATTGTCCATGGCGACAATAGGTGGAGTTTCGACTTCGCCTTGAATTGCTTTCTTCTTACGAGCACGGGTACGCATACACACCTACAAAAAGAAAAGAAAGATAGACAAGAAATATTTTTGGTTTTTTATGTTTTTCTTTTTTTTTTTGAAAATTTTAAAGCAAGAAAAATAACGTTCAAAAATGAACGGATCCCAAATCCAACGCGTCTCTCACTGAAAACCGTTAATCTTAACGAAAAGAGCCGGCAGCGACGCCATTTAATACAAGAGATTTTCTCGTATGAAAGTTCGTTGTTCCAGTCTTTTCGAATTGATTACTAGTTGAAAGTGCGACTCAGTCGTTCTTGGTGGAAAATAAAGAGGTGGGATTATCTATTTTAAAATAAAACTAAAAATGAAAATGTCGTTGTGTAAAAATGAAAGCTTTAAAAGTTAAACTAAAAATTACAAGTTAAAAATAAATGATTAAAAACTTACATGTAAATTTTAAACTTAAACTTTGTAGAAATAACAACTCCATCCGTCGGAATGCCCATGATCGGAATCCCATCGGAATGTATCGAGAGAAATTATGTCGGAATAATTATGAAAGTATCGGAATGATAAACAGTAAAGCTATCGGAATCACAACTGTCGGGAAAACAACACTATCGGAATAATCCGTCGGAAAGACCGTCGGAATACTGAATAACACTATCGTCGAAATCACGATCGGAAAAACGATCGGAATCTCAAACCCTTTTCCGATACAAGGATCGGAATAACCCGTCGGAAAGTAAAACCCTAATCCGATAGCAGCGTCGGAATAACTGTCGGAAAAGGTAAACCCTTTTCCGACGGAATGAAATTCGTAATAAGTAAATCAAGAAGCTTCTCTTTAATAAGCACAATCCCAAACTTAACCAAATCAATAATGAAAGAGCCAAATAAGCACGAATAAGAAACTTTTAAAACTCTAAATAAGCAAACCTTTTAAACAAACCTTAAAAAGACGAAACTTTTAAGAAAACTTAAAAGTAAATAAGCTAAATACAAAATAAGCCAAAAAGCATAATAAGCTCAAAGCTCAAATCGTATAAAAAAACTTAGATATGAATAAAAAGATAAACTTTTTAATCAATCAAACATCAAGATGAAACAAGATCAAAGATTATTTCGGATCAAAGATAAATAAAAATCAAGAAAGGTAGAAGAAGATGAAGATTAAAACAAGATTTAACTCTCAAAAGTAAAGATTAGATTCACACAAGAAAGAAATAAAAGATGAAGTTTTCCTAGTGAGAGAAAGTTAAACACTTTCTCTCTCTATAAATTAAAACTACAAAAGAAAAAAATGAAGACTAAAATGAACTAACTAACACCCTCCTAATGACACATTAGGAGGGTATATATAGGAGGTGGGGAGGCTAAGTGTTTATGCTTCCTTCTTTCTTTCTTCTCGTCTCGACTCGATTTAAATTCTTTGTCTTTCTCGACATTGTCTCGGGATTTGTCGGTATAAATTGAACTCGTCTTATAATTTTCTTCTTTAATTAGACTGGGTTCTTCGACTTCATTAAACTTCCGTCTTTAAACTTTTTCTTCGATAAATCTTCAGAATAGGCCTTGGACTTCCGTTCTTTTTGCACTCTTGATCTTTTGACTTCGTCTTTTCTCGTTTTCTTCGATAAAAGCTCGTGATAGCCCGTGTTTTCTTCCTTTTTCACATTTTTATCCTGAAACACAATAAAAACACAAACCACGCATAATTCCGACTTTTACGACATAAAATACACGTTTTGGTCTTGTTATTATTGGAAATAAGTGGTAAAAGGATAAGTGTTTTCACACTTATTAGGACTCTTTGGCGATTTATATTTTTTTGACAGTGAGATTGTGAAAACAAAGTCACAGGAGTGACTTATTAAAACTGAAAAGATCAGTAAATGAATAGCAAACCAAGTGGGTCTGCTAACCTTTGATACTTAGCAAAACTAACAAATTTAGCAAGCAAACTATATATCATCAACATAAGAATCAAGAACAGGCTTAAATTAGCAAAATAAGATACGAAATCAGAGAACAAAAAAAAAGCAAACCCAGATATATTACTCAAATAAACCCCAAACTCATATCAGTTACTGAGATGCAAACAAAATACAGTTTAAATCTCAAGTTCAGAAAACTTAAACCATCTCAAATAATAAGCAAACTATTAAACCATCCAAACTCAGGCAGTCCAAATATAACAGTTACATCAACAAAAAAAATCAAAAGAATCCCCAATACAGCAAATCAACTAAACAAGCAGATCAAATATGAAGTTCCATTTAACACATCAGATCATCAATCATTCTGAAACAGCAGACTCAAATCACGAATACACAAGGTATTAAAAAAAGAAACAAACAATGCAGTTTATTAAAAACCCAATTTCAACAGCTTTATATTAATGCAGTCTATAACATAACACAACTTATTACCTTCGAACAAAATCAAACCAGAGTACGTAGACTACTAACGAGATTCAGTAAATCAATTCGAGCACAATCACACAGCCTAACAGATTCATATATATCATAACAAAATCATCAGACTTATTAATCAAAATGCAGCAAACTAATATCAAAATAAGCAGATTCATTAAGATTTAAATCAAAAACACCTATTATTCATAAACCAAATCATGACAATAAACCACAATATCCTTCAAATTTCCATAAACAGTTTCACAACTAATTCACAAACAACAGTCTCATCATATGATTCAAGCAGATTCACAAGTATAAAAATAAACTAATTAACTGATTATACTAAATTCTATAAAACTAAACGAGCTTAACCGTTTATGAAGAAACCTTTGATGTAGAAGTGCGGCGCTGAGCCGACTTTGAGCTACTTAAGTCTAAACGCCTATGAACTATGAACCAGGAACCACCTTCTTATTCTCAAAACATCGAACTAACAAATAAATCTCGAACCCAACAGCTTCTTTTTAACATCTATCTAGTGGGGATAGACGTGTTATTCCCTTTTTCTTACTCAATCACTCATGTAAGCTATCAAATGAGCTTATACGAGCAACACTCAGTTATAACTAATTTTTAGAGTAGAATGTAAATAATTCAACGCAAAATTAAATAGGGAAAATTAAAGAGAATGAAACTGAAACTGGTTTTTATTAAAATTAAAACAACATTACAATATTTTAAACAGAAATACAACTTCTAACTAAAATCAGCATTATAACAATAAGTAAAAGAAAGGGATGTCGAATACAATGAAAAGAGGGGGTATTTATACTTGAAGTGAGGGGTTTGGGTGGTTAAGGAAGACGATTTTGATCCCTTGGATGAGTATCCCGCACTCTCTTTCCTGTTTGTTTTGATCCAAAGGTGGAAAATCACTCACCTTTACACAGATCGCCATCGTGGACAGATTTGTGCTTCTTGTGCTACTTTGGTGATGACTTGGCAGACAATCATTGGTTTGTTGTCAGGTGCTCAACCAATCCACCAATAGGAGATGACATGTGACACGCCTTGATGCCACGTCGGATTGAAGGCAGCATCTTCCTTCCGATTATACTTGTGAATTTATTGAAGCGCGTGATCTTTAATTTCTCACTCGATGGAAACCCCCAATTTAGTACTAGGGTTCTTGGCTGTTTAGAGTTTTCCCCAAATATCTTCACGTCTTCCTTTTTATTCTGTTTATTTCTTTTGACCGAATAACTTTTGACCAAGACCCAAAAGTTTATAAATAAACTTCGTACACCGTCATATATCCCTTGATGGGCCCTGGACCCATGTTTTTACTTCCTGTGTCTGTTATAATCTTGGCTATTGGGCTTGGTCCTAAATGACTTTAAATTCCATCTGTCTCATTCTTTTGTTGTTTTGGGCCTTTTGGGATTTTGAAACCAAAAGATAGATAACTTGAACTCCTTATTGGGTTTTTGGGCCCAATACCCAAATGTGGGACCCACAAGCCCAATTAACTTCATAAAAGATTAAATCCGCTAAAAACGAGCTTGTATTTGGCTTCTTTGATCTTTTCTTCAAACTCGTGTCGATTTCGTCGGTTTTCGTGATCATCGGTACCTACACACATGAAACGACAAACAAACATATACAAGGCATTTTTTATTGATTTTATGCATTTATTTATTGTTTTTAGATACAATTGATATGAATAAAATCACTCATATCAGTCTTTATGAATCCACAAGTCATGTGTGTACATTATTTCTGGGTTATTATGAAATTTAGATTTAATTTCAAGCTGTGTCGAAAAATATACTTTGTAATTCTAAAATAACATTTTGTTGACAGACTTAATACAAGGGCATTTTCGTCCATTTTTGATCCGTTTCAAGTCTCGAGTAAAACTAGAAAGTTGTTCAAAACATCATTTTACATCGAATTGCATTAGACTTCGAGTCTAAAAAATATCATGTAGCAAGTTAATTGGTCAAGTCTAACCCGAAAGTCAAAGTTGACTAAAGGGCAAAGCTGATAGACTTTAAAATATGGGATTAAAGCGTTTTTGAGTTCGTTTGAGCTCGTAAAACTTTAACTAATGATTACTAAAACATTGATTACGTTTGAAAACATTAAATAGAACCTTTCGGAGTAATTGTACTATTCGTTAACTGATGTCCTACTTTCTTAAAAGCATTTTTATGTCAAATAAACTACAATATGAGCACATACGGATTCCTTATTCCTTTCTTTTATATATGACTTATTTGTCATTCTATATTGTCTTTCTCGGCTTCTATCGTACCACTGATTTGGGCCGAGATTTGAAGGTCTTGCTTTTGCCTCATTCGTTATCATCTCGATACGTGTCTCATGACGACTCCAGCTATACCTTTTGAAATTTTATCACCTTGTAACCATTTCATTGATTGTCTTGAACTACTCTTTATTACCCTCATGTAACCCACTCGTTATTTTGTAAGTTACCCTATAAGCTCAAACTAGTATTGTTTGCGAAACATTTTACAAAATGTTCTACTTGGGCATTATTAAATACTTGAAGGATATCTTATAAAACTTATTTATATTACTTTTACAATATATTTTCACAAATTTGCTCTACTTTGATCTTGTAAAGAACCCTTGTAATAATACAAATTGTTGAATTAAATATCTAGCCAGTAACTTAGTGGCGAAGAGTTTCACAAATTATTTTGATTCTAGCTTTTACAAAATGACATTATATATATCCCTTTACCAAAAACAAATGACATTATATATATATTTTAAATAATATGACATGTAATACTGGTTTGACGAAGCTGGGCATCGCATTGCTAGTCCTAAATTGTGCATGGCCTGATCACCTATGCTTAATTTAGAATGAGCCATGCGAGGCCAAATAGTAGTCACTATAAATATTTGACCAAAAATAAACTTTTTAATTATGTTCCTTAAAAGTTTGATAAAATAAAGTTTAGAAAACTTTTACATCTTATGCGAGTAACAACAATTCGCGACTTACACATACGAACCCTTATCTTTTCTTGAACAAAGTACATGCCTCAAGCACATATTTCTTCAGTCAATAACCTTTGTATTACTTGTTACCTCATCTTCCTTCGTGATACGATTCTCGTTACCACTTGTCTAATTTCTGACCATTGATACCAGACATGAAAGTTTCAACGTTGTTATGCTTCTACATCGATCGACCTTCTCTGTCTATTCTGGTAGACCTTTGAAACGTCTCTGGACACGAATAGTGAGTTATGACTGGAAGTGACCAATGATTTCGTGTATCCGTCATTATGTGTGTTAGACTTCTTCGTCTTGAAATTCATTCGTGTGAACCACGTATTGCTTTCGCCTCTCATTTCTAATGATGTTCATTTTGCTGAAATTACTCTCCAGTGACTTCTTAAGAATTTTCTTTGATTCGGAAATTCTTTATATGGTTTTTTCTTTTTCGATCGTGTATCGACCGGTGAAAGCTTAATAAGCCATTGTTGGTGACGCCAAATATATCCGTGAATTAATCTTGATAAACCCTTGTTTCTTATTGTCCTTATCATCGATGCATTTATTCGATCATGTTCGTTAAGAATCGGTACGAATTACGTTTTATTCCCTCGTGCTATTAATAGTATACTATTTGTTGTTCATTATTTGTTTCATAATCGTTTGCTATTTTGTCACTTTCTGAAAACCAGAAACTGTCACATGTTTACCATTTGATACCTTAAACACTTTCTTAAATTTCTAAAAATTATTATTAATTTTTAAGAACGTTTTATACATTCTATCAAATGTTTAAATTACCAAAATAATTGTTTCAAGTTAAGTACCGGATCTATATATCCTCTTTGGGAAATTTACCTAGTGTTTCAAAGGATATCAGGCTGTATCTTTTAAAGTAATTGATTTTATCATACTTTACTTTCAATATAATGAAATTATTAAACTAATTTATAATTTCTAGCAATGATTTTTAATAACTTGGAAAAACCTGATTTTTCTAATGGTAACGATAAACCTAAGGTTTTAACGATAATTTCATGCAGACATCCAAAAGTTCTTAAGCCGATCATGATAACTATTTTGAACAGTTCTACTTTTGCTTTGAAAACCCTGATCAAGAAAAAGATATAGCAACAGCTTACTCACTAAATATAGATGGTTTGATTTTAAATCACTACACCTTGTAAAATTTTCTTTTAATCAACAAAATATTTAAACTGAGTTTTAAAGTAATACCAAAATCCTAGACAACTGATTGTGACAGCTTGTATTTTAAATGATCATATGTTATTCATTTTTTCCTTCTATTTTGCTTGTGACTAGATTCTTACATTTTAAGATTGTCACGTTTTATAGTTGCACAATTTACGACCCCTTGTTGATTTATAATCTTGGCTCATCTTATCGCACTTTGTCCGTTTAAGCGTTTCTTGTGTTCATTTTATCTCCTGGTATTTCTTTGTACTGAAAAATCATTATTCTAATCCGAGTTTGAAAATTTATTCAAAAAGGAGCTTAGAAACTGAAGCGTAGTAAATTCTAATTGTAAAGGTACGCCGTGGTGCAGAAATTACCTGGGAAGCAATGAATTTGTTCTATACTTTGTACCTCCTCTTGTTGCATCTTCTACTGTTTCTAGGAGAACTCTGAGGGACCAGAGTTCATTTAGGGGGGGAAGACTACTTTCCCATCATTGTTTTTTATTATTTTTATTCGTGCTTCTTGAATTTTCCAATGTATTACTTTTTCTTGTATTCTTATATGTAAATCCTGAGATCATGATAATTTTAATAAATTATACTTTTAAAGTATTTTCTATTCATTGACAATACTTTATATTGAATTTATAATTTATTTTATTTTATTTTTCCATATTTATTTAAATCAAAGTTTTTGATTTAAAATCACCCGCGTACGTTTTACAACGAGTTTATTCAAAATCAATGGACAACGAGAATTCCTAGTGATCACGATACCAACGGATGCCCAAAATTTTACATTTTATTATCGATTGTTTCGATAGTTAACATTTTCAATGATTTCGTTTAATTATGTATTAAGTCGTGTCGGGAAATCATATAATCATATTTATGATGCATTTTAACTTTTGAAAAGTATTTTTATGAAACCCGATGCCCGTAAATATTTTCAATATTTACTAATAGTCATTTTCTACCCTTTAAACTAGTAAATTATTTTTAAGTCCAAAAATTTCAAAATTGACAAGAATGGCCCTTCCACTTACTACCACTATATAAATATTTTTTTCTTCTTTCTCCACTAAAAAACTACACACACACATAACTTGATATAAAAAATCACCACTCTCCCTTTTCTCTCAAACATGCCGCCACCCAAACACCCCTAAACATCCAAAATTTTTGATTTTGACAATGATTTAGCCAAAACTAAAATTAGAACACATCTTAAAATATTCTTGTCATTCTTTTGATACCAAAATCACCTACATGCATCAAGTTTCCATGATTTTATGAATTTGTGGTTGGATTATGTTTAAATCATCATGCATGTGATGATCTTGGTAAGATCATCACTTTTTAGTCCTAAAAAGTTATATTTTGATCTTGGGTTTTTTGTTAAATTTGTCATACAAGTGTTTTTTAGGAGTGTTTGGTTGATGGGTATGTATAGTGATTCTATAAGTATAGGAATGAGGGGTTTTGGTTGGAAAATTTATTTGTTATGATTTTTAAAAGTGTATTTTGGGACAGCATGTCTAGAATAGATTTTTCGTTGGTTTAAGGTTGACTTAGGCTAAGATTATTTGATATTGTTGTAGATTTTTCCGAGACGCTCGTTTTTGTATAAGATAGAGCTTCTAACTCATTACGAGTCAAAAGTTATGCTAGGTTTAGTATTCGTATACCGGGAGACGCAAGTCGGCACAATCCGAAATTGTGGCTGATTTTGGGTCGACTCTCGGGGACTTTAGGCTTGATTAGATTATGGATACTACTGATTTTCAAGTTTATAAACTTAATTTTATGAGTCTAGTAGTGGTTTTAAAAGACGGATTGTCGAGTTAGTACTTTTAAAGTGGTATAAACGGTTTTATAAAACAAGTATACAATCTGTCCCAAATTTGGGGTCGAGTAAAGTGTCGAGCTGATGGGTTTTAAAGTATGAACTTTGGCTCAAACTTTGGTTAGGTCTTATACAGGTTATAAGTTACCTTGACACCAATTTTCATCTAAATCGGACAAGTCTAGATAGGGTAGATCGGTGTGTACATTCGGAGTGTACTTGCTGATTTGTATGTTGGACACGTAGTTCAATACTTGTGTTGCGTGAGTTTGAGTATTCACTATTAGAAATGGTGACTTACTAAAGTGCTTAGTCATTATATAAATGACTTAGCTACTGGTCCGAGTAAGGTAAAGGGATAGTTTGACTTGAGTTGATTTGGCCTCGTATGACGGGTCAATTTCAAGGGCACAAGTGTTTTAACGTGTAGTGTTGGATAAATGGGTTAATATGGATTCATTTGGTTCGTGCCAATGGTTTTGAAATATGAATACTTTGAAAATATTTAAAGTCATGTTATACTTGGTACATATCGATACTTGAGTTCGAGTCTTAACACGCGCCTTATTGTGATAGGTTGCGGTTGTCGTGTTTTCCCGGGTATCCATATCGTCGGTGATCGTCTTAGCACTACCGTTTCTACTCAGCTGTTGAGTACCATGATTGACTTACCTCGTGGCTAAGGTGATTTCATAGCCCCTTTTTACTTGTACATAGTTTCTAAATACGGGGTGAGATTTTACATGGTGAACACAACCATATAAAAATTGTATGATATCCAGAACTTGTATGCTATCCAGATCGTGCATGCTTTACAGATGAATTCAATGGTATTATTGCTTTTTAGACGTTAGCCTTGAGTTTCCTCTGCTATCATGAACCTTTAATTGTCCCGTATGCTTTGCGCTAAGCGCGAATGTTGTGCGTGGATCCATCGGGATTGAAAATCCCCGTCCCGATTACCTTGACGCGTATACATTTGTTTATACTTGAGTATTTAGGTTGAATACTCCCTAGAGAAACTTACATTTTTGTATTAAGCTTCGGTTCATGAGACTAAACAGCAATAATATACATCTTGACTATGGACAATGTACATAGTTACCCCCCCCCCCCCCCCCCCCATTACTTGTTTTACAAATTCTATTGTGTTCCACACCTTTACTGCTAAACCTATGAATATTACTCAACTTTATGTTGACAATTTTACATGTTTAATCTCAGGTATAATTACATAGCTTTGCTTGGATAGGAGCCCGCATGATATTATCGCAGCATGGAGATTTGTGTGAATATTTCAACTTTGGTTTTATCTAAAGGTTGTCAAAAGATTTTCTGTATTTTTGGTAACCAAGTGTTATAAATCTTGATGAAATAATAATTTTTTACGCATATAAAACTCTGGGACCTATGTTTAAAAATCTGATCTTTTATGATGTAATGTATATGTTTTTATTACGTCAGTTATGTGTTAATTGTAATTAATTGTTTCTTGTACCATGACGTGTTACCCCCTCGTTGCCTAGTTGTTCCATGTCAGATTTTGGGGATCTCACACCAGAAGAAAGAATTGATTGACGAATCTCCGGGTTCACTCCCCCACTAACGGACTTTACTGGCCTGAAACTTTCAGTTCTCTTACTCGACTAGAGGGCTTCCCCTCACGACTTTCTTTTTTCGTAATTAGATCCTTTAAAGTGCTCGCAAGAGGTAGATGATCCCCTTCCAATAGTCGACGGTTCCAGTGACTATGAGTTCTCTATATCGAACGACCTCAATGAGTTGCAAGAGTTTTGTCAATCTGAAAGAAAGACTCAAAATAATGCCATGATTGGTCAATAATAGAATAAGGTTTAACCGCGAAACATACGTCCAACGTAGGGCGAATCACTAGGTCTATCGTCCCAACCCTATCACTAATGATTTACTTATGTCAAGGGCTGGTAAGTCTAACGGGGTCCTCAAACGAAAACGTTGATCTCGACAAAAAAAGAGAAGTACAAGCAACTACATCAAAAACCAACATCTATACGGAATAGGGCGGATGAGATTGGGTGTCTGAGTACCGATGTACAACTAAGTAGATGTCTCACGGGCAAAGGAATAGAGTCAGGCTCCACCTTTGAAAAAGTCTTTACTTGAGGGCGGTTGCCGCTTTCCTTCCTACAAACAGAGGTCGCCGTTCGCCCCACACTTCAGAAAGAGTACAACAAGAAGATGAATACAAGAGATAGAAAGGCCTGCTGACCCTATGCTTCTTCCATACTCACAGCGAGTCCATTGTGCTTACGAACGAGTGGAGCGTCTTCAATGCGAGTTGTGCGTGGAGTTTCGCCTAAACAGTTAAGTGAAATAGTGGCGTTTGTTGTTTTCGAGTCCCCCTGCCTTCGGCTCCTAAAGGTACCTGAGTTCTCCATAGGCGTCTAAAGGCGAAGTGGAGTGAAGGCATTCTCTTGGGAGAAGCCAGCCAGCTTACTATAGTAAGAGAAGAGGGCGCTATTTCACAGTGGTAGGGGTTCATCCTTACTTAGCATCACGTGCGACTTTGGTCGAGAGCAGCGCCTCAGACTCACTGGTATGGCAAAGCCCTAGGCTAGGGATTGACTTAGGCGCAATAGCTTGTTTGAATAGAATGGTAAACCGCCCTATCGCTACACCTGATCTGTTTACTTACTCTTATGCCGCTAACGCGCCCCTTTGTTAAATAGTCAACTTCCGATCGACTTCTGTCGGGTTGGTTGCTTGCTTCCAAAGCCCTAAGCAAGAGGTCATATATTGTCCTGTCCTGAACGAGAACGCGAACTCGAACAATTGGCTTGAATTTAGCTACATGGACAGTTTGACCGACCTAACGGCCAATAAACTATAGCTGGAATCCTGTTATCCTATTTATTCCCATGATGAAGGCTCAATTGTTTGAAAAAGTGGATGCTCATATATGATCAAAGTGATACTACTACTTATAAGTCGTGTGGCCCTAACAACCTACTTAACTGATCTTATTGAATAGATGGGCTTCAGCGAATGATACATTGATTTTACTGGGTTGAATGTTCGTTTTTTCTCGGTGTCTAATCGAATTGATCTCCGGTTAAAAGTGTGACTAAGTCGTTCTTGGTAAAAAAATGTCGTTGAGTAACTAAGTAAAAATGAAAGCTTGAAAAGATATAAACTAAAAATAAAGATTTTTAAATAAATGATGAAAAATTAAAACTTAATAAAACGTAAATGTTAAAAATTAAAACTTTATAAAAATTAAACTTGAAATTAACTAGGACAAAACACTTTGAAAATAAACCTAAAGAAAAATGGCGGGAAAAATAAAGTTTAAAAATAATTCGGGAAAACAAAACAAACATAAGTCGGAATGCAAACTTGAACACAATCTGAAATGTAATTCCTTAACTAATCCGGAATCCAGAATTTGTCACAATCCGGAATCCTATTCTTGCTTATAATTCGGAATCTAACCCTAATCACTAGTCCGGAATGTGTTTAAATCTTATCCGGAATAAGGCTATAACCCTAATCCGGAATATAACTTATCTTTCTAATCCGGAATATGTGTTGTAGGTCTAATCCGAAATACACCTCCTCATGCAATTCGGAATGCAGCTGTTTGATCTAATCCTGAAAGTGATGTTGATAACAATCCGGAATACTAGATGCTTGATCTAATCCGGAATAATTGTTTTGCAAGTTATCTGGAATAAAGGTCCAAGAGGCAATCCGGAATGTTGGATTTCAACACAATCCGGAATACTAAGCTTTGCACAAGTCGGAATAAGTTGTTTGCTAGTAATCCGGGATAAGGGTTTCTAAAACCCGGATAAGAAACAAAAATAAGCAAAAACGAAAATAAGCTAAAATCTAATAAGCACTTAACCAAAAATTTAACCGAATTGATTTTAAGAAAAAGCTAATAAGCCACAATTTAAAAACTTTAAAATTTTAAATAATCCAAATATTAAAAATCAATTTTTAGAAGATTAAACTATTTAAAACACTTAATTTAAAAATAAAACAAACACACAATAAACTATAAGAACAATAAGCTAAAACATAAAACATATGAAAAACAGTAAGAACAATGGAATAAGCACATCAATGAGCAAATAAGCATAAAGATTAAACAAACTATATGATTAACCAAACCAGAACATAAGATTTAAAAACAAGAAAGGTAGAATGAGAATTGTCTAAAAAGCTTGAAATTAAGATGAAGATTAAAGATTCAAAATTACAAGATTAAAGATGAAAGCTTAAGAACATGAAATAAATCTAGAGAGAGAAAGTAATTTAATCTACTCCTACTCCTACTCTAATTTATCTAATCTACTCCTAAATGACTAACTACTCCTAATGAAGGATTAGGAGGGTACATATAGGAGGAAGGGAAGGTAGGTGTTGATGCTTTCTTCTTTCACTTTGTCTTCTCGTCTTTTAATTTCTCGACTTTCTCGACGTTGTCTCGGGATTTGTCGATATGAAATGAACTCGTCTTCTAATATTCTTCATTTATTAGACTTGGTTCTTCGACTCCATTAAACTTTTGTCTTTAGTCTTTTTCTACGATAAATCTTCAGGATAAGCCTTTGACTTCCGTTCTTTTTGCACTTTTGATCTTTTGACTTCGTCTTTTGTCCTTTTCTTCGATAAAAGCCCGTGAAATCCCGTGTTTTCTTCCTTTTTCATCTTTTGGTCCTAAAACATAATAAAACACAAACCACGAATAATTCCGAATTTTACGACATAAAATACACGTTTTGGTCTCGTTTTTATTATAATTAAGTGGTAAAAGGATAAGTGTTTTCACCCTTATTAACTCCCCTACACTTGACCATTGCAATGCCCTCATGCAATGCATTAATTTCAAAGCATGATTTACATTCTCCATCATAATTAACCCACCTTGGCCTTTATTAAATACTAGACACTAAGGAAACTAAAAAGATAGAAAATTACAAAATGCTTGAAGGAAGAACAAGTAAAGAAATCGAAGACTTACATTAGGGCTTTGGTTGTCATGAATGTTTATCACCCTCGAGTTTCATGTTCCCCATGCTAAGCTTAAAAACGATACCATTGTTATTATAAGTTCGTAAGCTATTACTCACTCATGTGGCTCAATTATTCGCTTAGACCCCCTTATTCCTAGGTGTATCTCTTATATTTTATTGTTGTCTTGAATGATCACGAGGATGCATTGTTGACTTATTTCGATAGTTTATTTAGTCCAAAAATAAAGTAGGACGATTTAATCAATAGTTGGCTAAAGGACAAAATCTTTTAAAACTGCTTCTCGAAACCTCATAAAGTTCATATCTTGGCATAACTCGTTTCACGATTTGAGACCTTTCTCGGATCGATATTTGGCATTGACTTCATACTTCGAATCTTGAGAGATGATCTTGAAATAATGGTCTTCTCTTCATAATAGGAATTTCTTCACTTGAAGTTTTTAAGAGACTCTTCATACTTGGACCACGACTTCTTCATTTTTCTCCAATCTATATTTGGGATTTTGATATACAACGATCCGCCTCCTTTTAGGACTTGGATCTATTTATCCTCATATCTTGCTAGGGTCTTTTCGGATAGACTTCTCCATGATCTTTAGGGGAGTATTTGCTTTTCGTCGTGTGTCTCGATCCTTCATATTGATTTTTGATAATTGATTCTTCACATCACTTTGGATCTTTAGCAACAAAATGTAGCCCTCATGCCTTGTTAGGGCCTTTTCGGACTCGCCAATCTTCGCATCCTGCTTCAATAAGTTATGCCTTGGCTATGAACTCTAATTAATACCAAGCAACTTTTAAACGATCTTGTGCTAGAAGCTAAGTAACTTTTCAAATCGTACGACCTTACTTATTGCAATTATTTATCTAACAAGCGATGGGTGAAAAAGCTCATAATTAACTCACATAAATTCATGAAAGAATACAAAACTTATAATTGACTCTATCATCTCTCGTTCTCCACAATTTAAAATATCAAGGAATGAGACTCGTGGATGCTTAGCCTAATAAACCAATTAAGGTCCATATGGTTAAGGATACTAGCTAGAGTAAACTTGGATAAGTAAACTCGGGTTGAGTCAAAAGATTCATGACGGGCCTAATATATCAAAGATATCTAAACTCATTAAAATCATTTTATTGAAATTTATTCTATCAATGAAAGAAAATAACGATAACAAAGGAAAATACTAATAGGCCAAATTGATCAAAAAATTTAAAAAATGTCGAAAAATCAATTTTTCGGTTAAAATGGAGGACATTTTCATGGAAAAGCCCACTTAACTTCAATAGAAGTCCCCCTACACTTAATATAAACATTGTCCGCAATGTTTAAGCATGTGGGAGTAACTCCCCTACACTTAGGACATTGTGCACTCTGTTTATATCTTGCTAAGGAAGAGACAACTAAAGTGATTCCTATTTAATATTAAAGAATATAAAATAGTGAATCAAAAGAGTTTAGGATAGAACCGGGAAGACGGGAACACGGAATCACAGGTCGTCAAAAGTAATCAAAAGTGAATCTTTGAAAGCTCGAATCCCTGCACATCATAAGAAAGAAAACAACAAACACCTACGGGGCTCCCTCTACACTTAGGATGAAAAACATATAAAAAGGATAGATTAGCGTGTTGCCTCCCGAGAAGTGCTTGTTTTTGTTAACCGAGTCACAAGCCTGACTCGACCCCGAATTAAATGGTCCATGAGGAAGCCTCGAATGTAATACCGGGATCAAAGATCTTGTCCTCGTTCCCGGAGGAAAATAATAAAGGAGAGGCCGGAGGATAAGTTTTGAAAGGTAGAAAAGTCCTCTCAATATAAGAAAAGTAAGTGAAATCATGATCCACAGGAGGTGGGGTGGGTAAAGGAAGCAAATTGTTATCCCCCCAAGACAGTTGATGGTCACTAAGCGGCAAAGCCGTAAAGGTGTCAATCATAGAATGGTCAATTTCACCTCCCGGGTTAAAACACTCATCCTCACTTCCCAGTGTGAAATGGGGAGAGTAAAACCGATACATCACCCGATTGGGCGTGCACGCGGTAGGATGAGGTGGCAACATAGTATGAGAAGTAGAAGAACAATTACCTTCCATCTGCGTCACCTTTCCAGTAGAGTCAAATCTCTCCACCTCGGCAATAGAAGGTGGTCTGGCTAACAAAGTATGCTCATCAATAGCAAGAGAATCAGGGCTATCAATGTACTCAATCCCGTCTTCAAAGAGAGGATTCACCTCACTAGAGATGTAGGCGTCATCAAAATAAAATAAAGGGTTCGAATAAATCTTGAAATTTCCTTTGGAACGTCTTCATCGGATAGTGACTCATCATCACTAGAAGTAAAATCATCATCTTGATCAAAAAGAGGATTAGAGAACGCCAAAGAATCATATCCCAAAGTGTTAGTGGGAGAGACATCATCACAAGAAAGCACATCATACTCATCGTCACTGTCGGATGTCACCTCAGATTCACTTGGGATCAGGACAAGGTTATCGGCACTAGACTTTATGACTTCGTCTGATTCCTTTGCAGGAGTTGTGATGATATCCTCGGCTCCTATGATGGGTGAATTCTCGGGCTCCATAGCCGGCAAGACAAGAGAAGGAAGTATGATTACAATAGACGAAGGATGTTGAGCAATAAGATCTCGGAAAGAAATAGGACTCTCCTCGTCATCATCATAATAAAAGGGACGCACAAGAGAAGGAGTATAATCACTAAGATTAGATACTTGCACTTGTTGTTGTCGCTTTTCCTCCTCCCATGTTTCTTTTAGTCGATCTAAATCTTATTTAATGGATTGAAGTTTATTCAAAATTGTGGCTCGTTGTTCTTCACTCATTCCAAAAGAAGGTTGATGATGTAGGGTGTATTGTAGGGGCTCAAAATTATGAAAACCGGAATTATATCACGGAGTTGGTTCATAATAATTCATCGGTTGACAATAAGAAGTATCATGAGGGCCCCCACAATTCTTGCAATTGAGAAAAACCCGGTGCATATTGTGGATAAGGATCGTCATTGGTTGAAGAAGGTGAGATAGTGTCAGTAGAGGCGAAGTATGAATTGATCAAATTGCAAAATGAACAATGTCCAAATTCGTAATTAGGGATATCCATTCCACGCCGTTCGCATGAACATCATTGACAGGATTGACTACCAGAAGATGGTCTTCCACACCCTACACAATCAACAAACGAGTCCATTAAACACAATAGATAAGTAAGAGGAATATTTTTGGTGCAAAACTTTTGAAAAAGAATTGCTTTTTATGATTTTTCAAATGTTTTTGGATTTTTGAAATTTTTGATTTTTATGGATTTTTGAAAAATTTAAACACGAAAAATAGCGTTCAAAAGGGAACGGATCCCAAAATCCAACGCGTCTCTCACAAAAAACCGTTAATCTTCACGAAAATCCCCGGCACCGGCGCCATTTGATACATTGATTTTACTAGGTTGAAAGTTCGTTTTGTCTCGGTGTCTAATCGAATTGATCTCCGGTTAAAAGTGTGACTCAGTCGTTCTTGGTAAAAAAATGTCGTTGAGTAACTAAGTAAAAATGAAAGCTTGAAAAGATATAAACTAAAAATAAAGATTTTTAATAATAAATGATGAAAAATTAAAACTTAATAAAAAGTAAATGTTAAAAATTAAAACTTTATAAAAATTAAACTTGAAATTAACTAGGACAAAACACTTTGAAAATAAACCTAAAGAAAAATGGTGGGAAAAATAAAGTTTACAAATAATTCGGGAAAACAAAACAAACATAAGTCGGAATGCAAACTTGAACACAATCCGGAATGTAATTCCTTAACTAATCCGGAATCCAGAATTGGTCACAATCCAGAATCCTGTTCTTGCTTATAATCTGGAATCTAACCCTAATCACTAATCCGGAATGTTTTTATAGCTTATCCGGAATAAGGCTATAACCCTAATCCGGAATACAACTTATCTTTATAATCCGGAATATGTGTTGTAGGTCTAAACTGGAATACACCTCCTCATGCAATTTGGAATGCAGCTGTTTGATCTAATCCGGAAAGTGATGCTGATAACAATCCGGAATACTAGATGCTTGATCTATCCGGAATAACTGTTTTGCAAGTTATCCGGAATAAAGGTCCAAGAGGCAATCCGGAATGTTGGATTTCAACACAATCCGGAATACTAAGCTTTGCACAAGTCGGAATAAGTTGTTTGCTACTAATCCGGGGTAAGGGTTTCTAAAACCCGGATAAGAAACAAAAATAAGCAAAAATGAAAATAAGCTAAAATCTAATAAGCACTTAACCAAAAACTTAACCAAATTGATCTTAAGAAAAAGCTAATAAGCCACAATTTAAAAACTTTAAAAACTTTAAATAATCAAAATATTAAAAATCAACTTTTAGAAGATTAAACTATTTAAAACACTTAATTTAAAAATAAAACAAACACACGATAAACTATAAGAACAATAAGCTAAAACATAAAACATATGAAAAATAATAAGAACAATGGAATAAGCACATCAATGAGAAAATAAGCATAAAGATTAAACAAACTATATGATTAACCAAATCAAAACATAAGATTTAAAAACAAGAAAGGTAGAATGAGAATTATCTAAAAAGCTTGAAATTAAGATGAAGATTAAAGATACAAAATTACAAGATTAAAGATGAAAGCTTAAGAACATGAAATAAATCTAGAGAGGAAGTAATTTAATCTACTCCTACTCCTACTCTAATTTATCTAATGTAGTCCTAAATGACTTACTACTCCTAATGAAGGATTAGGAGGGTATATATAGGAGGAAGGGAAGGTAGGTGTTGATGCTTTCTTCTTTCACTTTGTCTTCTCGTCTGTTAATTTCTTCGACTTTCTCGACGTTGTCTCGGGATTTGTCGATATAAAATGAACTCGTCTTATAATTTTCTTCATTTATTAGACTTGGTTCTTCGACTTCGTTAAACTTCCGTCTTTAGTCTTTTTCTTCGATAAATCTTCAGAATAAGCCTTTGACTTCCGTTCTTTTTGCACTTTTGATCTTTTGACTTCGTCTTTTGTCTTTTTCTTCGATAAAAGCCCGTGAAAGCCCGTGTTTTCTTCCTTTTTCATCTTTTGGTCCTAAAACATAATAAAAACACAAACCACGCATAATTCCGACTTTTACGACATAAAATACACGTTTTGGTCTTGTTTTTATTATAACTAAGTGGTAAAAGGATAAGTGTTTTCACACTTATTAGCGAACCTACTTCTAATTCTTAGATGGAATTAATTCAATAAGATCGGGACTAGTCTTTCACTTCACAGATCAGATAGAGATCGACTTTTTATCCCATGGCCAGCTCAATAAAGAGGCAGGCTAGAAGGCTACGATCTGAGACCCTTACCTAAAGCCAGTAGGGTGGAAAGAGGCTCTTAGAGTGCTGCTAGATGAGATAAAGCATATCAGTAAGCGATTGAGGGACGGCGAATGCCTACCCTCAGAATAGTATACCTTCTAGTGATTCCACCTGAAGCTACAGACTTATCTTATCTATAAAAAGAGGTTAGATTCCTTGTCCGACCATCCTATCCTCAAAGGCAACCTTCTAGCTCTTACCCTTATGCCTTTCGAATATCCCTTCCTACTTCTTAATGCTAGCTCTCCAACTGACTGTCTTACTCCAGTTTTCATTTCAGTTACTGGTTCGCCTATCCTCTCCCTTCCGGTCGAGCTAGTTTTGATTCCTCTATCTAGGCCAACATTTATTCTAAGACTTTCACCAGCAAGGGCTGAAAAAGAAGAGCAGTGGTGGTAGGCGTAGTAGGGCTCGAACCTACAATATCACCGTTATGAGCAGTACGTTTCAACCAATTAAACTATAAGCCCCTACGGATCTCTACATGCAATTCGCTCACTTCGGGAAGAGCGAACGGAAAGAGGAGGCCTTTGCTCTATCTGCTTCTTCCTCTCCTCAGGAATGAACAATTGGAAAAATCAAAAGATTATATATATCTTTTTTCTTTATAGATAGATATAGAATAAAATTATATATATTATTTGATTCTATAGAAAAATGAAGTAAAGCAAGATTCTATAGAAAAATGAAGTGAAGCAAGCGGCCCTTTCGCGACTCAAACCGGCGGAGGCTCTATATTTGCTTGCAATGCCGGATCTTCGCATTTAGTTAGAATTAGAAGTAGAGGGCGCCGTTTTCCCCACACTTTAGAAAAAGTAAAAAAGTATGGATGAAGTAAGAAAAAGTACATAAGGAATGAGAAAGAAAACTTGGTTACGAGAACCGAAGGTTAGGCCAACTACTTGAGTATAGCTACACCTAAAAAAGTGTATTCCTACCCTTTCCCCTTTCTGTCAATGATGCCAATTCCCAGAAGACTAATGTACCCTCGTGTATACAGTTGTCCAACTACTTTCTTCCTCCGACTTCTTTAGCCACTTTTGGCTTCCCCACTTCTGCATCTGTCGTATTCGGGAGAACTTGCTTCATGGCGGAGCATTTAGCAATGCTAGCAGCCTGGTGAGGGCTGGCTGTCTGGGGACATTTTAAGGTAGGGCCTGCTGGGCTTGCTTCTCATGAGATTGGGTAAGGGAATCGGAAATGAGCTCATAAACCGGGCGGGCGAGCTTTTGGGCACACGGAAAAGGGGAAGTTGATGGATGGGTAGTCCAGGAACAACAACGGGAGAGGGCTTGTAGCCCCCCCCCCCCCCCCCATCTCTCCCTCTTCCACACGCCTATTTGTTCCCCCAGCCCAGGAGAGATGCATAACTCCTTTTTTTTCTCTATCTCGTACGAAGCAATGGGAGGAAAGCTATGACGGCAGGATGTGACCTTGCCTTTCGCCCTGCTACCGCCGTTCTAAGTTCTTCTGACTAAACTAAGTTAAGATTAAAGTTTCGGAACTGAAGTTTGCAACTTTTTTTAGCAAAGCTTAGTCAAAATCCGTCCTTCGGCTACCTTGGATCAAGGGTAGAGATAGGAAGTTACTCAAAGGTAGATCAACAAAAGTCTTAGTATTGGAAGAGTCAGAGCGAGGGGAGAGCCTTTCTAAACGAAGGTTAGTCTAAGTAAGGAAATGGGCACTCTGCTCACATCGAAGGAACTGTTGTCTCCCTTATGGTCGACGTTCTCTCCTCCCAACCTCTCCCTACCGGTCACTGAATAGAACTCTTCTTTTCCGTTCTGGTTGGCTTAGGGCGGTCGAACTCTCCCCTCCTCTCCTTAACAGTCGAGTGATTTCTCATTCTCTCTCCCTCTTTCTATGGATAAGTGGGTTCTTCGACCATTCTAATGAAATAGGTTCGTTAACGACAATTGATCGAATTCTGTTTTTGATTCCTATTCCACTCCAACCGGTGCAGAACTCTTAACCTTTCTAGGACCCTATCTACGGCAAGGTGATGCTCTACTCTTTCCACTTGCTCCTTCGTGTATAGCGGTTGAGTTCTTCGCATCATGGTTTGGCTACCCATCGTCATTCCCTCTCTGTCTAAAGTGAGAGGGGTTCTCTGTGCGTAGTGTAAGATTCCACTGGATGGGTCTCGTAGGCAGCAGCATTCGTGCTTGCCTTTGCCATGATTGTCCGTTGTTCCCTTGGTACGTTGTTATTGACGGTGTAAATCTGTTCGTTCGAGAAAACATGTTGATCTCTTTCCATATCCTATCCTCGTTTGTTCCCCTATCAAGATGTGTCCCTTCCTTTGACCCCTTTTCCGATTTCTTAGTGTTGCCCCCTCGTGTTCCCTCCCTTTGTGAAGAATTCCATTTCCCTTTTTCTCCACTCTGATTTCTTCCTTTCTTATTCTCCTGTTGGAAGTACCTAATCTGATTTTTGACATCTTTCCTTTCTTATACAAGATTCTAAGGTCCATCCCCTGTATATAAGTCTGTGTGATTTTTCCCCTTATCTTTTGGCCGACCTCCCCTTACTAGTATCAGTGCAAGGGCAATTAGTATTGGTTGCCATATTTGTTTGGATGGATTAGAACGAAGGGATGAAGGAGGGTCGGCCTGCCCAATAAGTAGACCGGAATAACTAGCTTCTAGTCCAACTAGCTAGAGCTCCAGCCCAAGCCTCCAAATCGAAGCTTCGGAGAGCCTTCTCCCATGCGATGAGATAAATTATGTCTCTCCCTCCAACACCAGACCGTGGACATCTTGCCGAATTCCTTCAATCCTACCAACCATTCATTTTGGGACCCAAAAAAGGAGGGAATAAAGGCAAGCTTTCCTTTTTTTTCTTAGAGCCTATCTATATAGACAGACATAGACTAAGGGAATTCTCGACATCCATGCTCCTGGCAATGGCAAGATCCAAGATGTCAGTTCTTGAAGACAAGCCTCAACCTTATTCTGACTCCTACTAAGGCAATCAGGTTTAAGTTAAGCCTGAACTGCTTAGTTTTCTACTTCTCTTCCGACACAAGCTTCTTTTTCAAGCCTTCCCCATCAACATGAAATCTAGTAAGAAAGGCAAGGGTTCTCAACCACGGGAAGGGGGGAGGGGGGAGGATCATAAGGCCAAGATTGAAAGTCAGGGTCGGTGATCAAAGGGAAAGAGATGAAAGGGGCAACTCAAATAGAAATAATAAATACATCTTGATTTCACTTTAAAGAGAGGACACCATAGCTAAAACCTTATCTAAGTTGACTTCGTTGGAAGTACCAATACCCACTGCTACTAAGAACCTAACTGATTTCTCCCTTTATGAAAAAGATCATTACTATGTTGTATCATTACTTTCAACTATGATTCTATGAGACTTCCTACATAGTAAGTAGGCATAAATATGAGTTAGATTACAGTGGAAAGCGTAGATAGCAAGAAGGATTTCCGGCAATAGATTAAGCTGACACCTCTCTTTAATGAAGCAGCGAGCGTACTTCCATGTCTAATTTAGAACTAAACCTGTAGTCTTTGACTGGTTTATAGGTCGGTTTCCTTCTCTTTATCAACCAAACTACTAGCTTACAGGTTGGTTGGCTGGCTATTCCATAAACCCTGTGCCAAATAGTGGTACTTTCATTTCGATAATCCGCAGTCTTCCTAACAAAAGAAGTAAAAGATGTTTTAGTTACTGCAAAAGACTTCATTACAAGAGTTTCCGCTTTGAAACTGAGGCATATCAGTGGTTTACGGATATCTTACTATAAGTTCTTTCTAATAAAGCAAAGTCTTTTGAAATCACTTGGAATGCTAAACTTTCACTTTCTAGCGAATAGAATAGGAATCTATGAAGGTAAAACAGAGGTTCTTATGAGCATCCCAATAGATAGAAGGTTGAATGTCTCATGAATTAGAAGGGGATAGCCCTGAAATCCCTTTCGCCTTCAAGCGCAATAAACTCCCAGTAGTGTAAGCATGTCAATAGAGTTCCCAAAGAAGTCCTTTTGCTTACTGGTACTCCTGTCCTACCCCTGCTGGAACTAGACCAGTGACCGAAAAAGAAGTCGCTCTTGTCTTACTCTTATCGGTATCGTAAGACCTTCTAGTACAACCACCGTTCCCTCCCTCCTCAAAGGGTTGACTTCAAGAATATCACCAGTACTCCTCGAATCAATCTATTCTACCGACAAAGAATATGGGTTGTAGGCAAGCGCCACCCCAGCAAGTGTTACGCGCTACGTCGAAAGGAAAGATTTCTAGAATCGCCCTATTCATATCCTCTCCCGTTGGTCGAGTCACTTCGTCCCTTATCATCTTGATGAAAGCCTGCTTAGCAGCCCTTGTAGAGCTATGCCCGAGAATTAACCCACCGTTGAAAGATGTCTCATGCCACGTTTCGTGAACAGCTATGCCCGAGAATTAATGAATTGTGATATAGCGTCGAATAAGTAACAGCTTTATTCCCGACTTGAAATCCATAAAGGACTTTAAGGGAGATAAAATAGGGGGCCCTAAAATGCCTCGGGACGACTACACATTACATCATAGCAGCACGACCAAATGGAGGCGAAAAGCCAGTTGGGAGCTAGCGCTTTATATTATAATAATATAATATAATATGAATTCAATTTAGTTTAAGGGATTTTCCTTATTAGTAAAGTTGATCGAGGCCGGAAAATGAGAATGCAATCTAGAAGATCTGGTCGAATGGTAGAAGAATCTATGGATTCGTTAGGAATCGATAGTCGTTGGCTGGACATACGAGTCACAACCGGCCGGGAAGAATAGAGATCAACGACGGAGCTACTAGATACTAGTTGTAAAGGAAAGGATGAATAGTAGCTAATAGTTGTAAAGGAAAGGAGGAGGATGAGTTGACTCTTGCCCTGCGCCTCCTTCCTCCACCATGGGTTGGGGAGTTGAGAATAGTACGCTTGTTCCTCTGATAGGTGGATTGGTTACATCCTGAGTGTTTGCGTCACTGGTAGATCCAGGAGTAACATTTGCGGATGTGATACGACCATCTACCGTCGAGGATCCTTGACGGCCTTCGTTCATGCCGCTTTTCGTCATTAGCTAGAGCTTAGTGTAGGGTCCTACGGATGGCGCCAACTTGTTGATACAAAAGTTGGATGGACCGAGCTTAACCCGAAGTAGGCTTAATTCGGGGTCTTGTGGACTCCGGCTCTTGCACCAAGTGAAACTTGCTTTGAGGACCCTACCCACTAAACAGACACTGTTAGGCTTACCGTAGATTTGTGACCCACGATTAGACTCCAGCGTGAGAGTAAGTAATCAATTTGAGTGTATAGTGTTTAGGGTCTTGTTTTTGGGATTTTGAATACTAGTTAACCATTAACTACGAGTGCGCAGCGGAATGGATCTAGTATAACATTTATGATTAACATATAATAAAGTAATAAAAACACTAACCTTTTAGTTTAATTGATTAAATCAATTAAATAAGTCTTGATCTTGAAATTTAACGGTAAAATCACCGTCTCCACCGGTTACTCACACACGTTACGATGCTAGTAGTTGCTTTACGATAACTAACAACAAGTGTTCTTGGTCTTGCTTCAAACCAATTCGGATATCAAATGATATTACGTCCGAATGGCTCACAAAAACTCCACCGAAAGAAGATAATAACCAAAAGGTCAACACCCTTTTTGATTAGAATAGTTTCTGACGTTTTTAATTAAGAGAAGTAAAACAAGTTTCTTTTCTTTTGTCTCACAACGAATGAAAACCACACATCATCTTTTATAGTTGTTTTTTTCAATGACAAAGAAAAATAATATTCTGTATGTCTCTTTTCTTGCCAAGAAAGAAAAACAAACAAACATGACATATATTTTCTAACTAAAATTGCATTTCTGTTGCTTACAAGAAAAAGGAATAGAATCGATTTTCTATTTAAAAAATATCTCATATGTCTAACATTATCTTGGGTTATAAACTTCGTACGAATAATTGAGACAAAAGAATATATGACTAAAAACTTTAAAATTATCTTCTCTTTTTATTTAACGTGTATAAATTAGTTTAAAACGTCTAACGGTTAAAATAAACACGTTAAATATATATATCGTAAAACATATTAAACATTTAATAATTATATATAACACGTATATACATTAAACGTTTATTAAACGTACTCTTCGTGTTTAAGTGGGTGCCCCCGATAGGCTCACGCATTTACCGATGGCTAAACGATCGCATATCTTAACAGCTCCCACTTGTGAGAGTTTAGACATACAACGTCCATAATGAAACATCTAGCAACACTTCATTATAACCAGTAAATGTTGAGTTGATAGTTTCAAGAAAAATATCTCAAAAGTATACGATGGTATATGATTATAAAACTTGCTAATCATCCTTTTGTTTTGAGTACCTATTAAACCATGGATATAGTTCCTAACTCATTCCATATAGTTTAATTTTAATTTCTCGTGATCGAATTAAATTAGATAGTCCATATGTATCAAGAATCATCTTGATCACACTTTGGGTACGGCCATACAATTACCTAATTAATTCTGGAGAGGATCCAGTGGTACTTCACTGCACTATATCAAGTGGAGGAACAAATTCTATATTGACTACAAGTATTTGTGGATCGCTGCTTTACAACACTTCCAACTATTGCCTTTATAACTAGTTCTCTCAAACTAGCGTTTAACATATAATCAAGAAGCGATATTCATACATGTACAAACTTGTTTGTATCTCAAGTCTAAGGATAACTTAATCATCATTTATTCGAACTTACTCATGAAAAGGACCCAAAAGTAACAACTGAATGTTCGGGGTGTCCAATACGCATCCCTTATGAATAACATATGAGTTTCGTGGGAACCGTCCATTATATTCAAATAATATAACCAACACTCATATTTGTCTTAATGTAGTCAATATTCCCATATTGCTAACCGACAATGGACATGTTTAGAATAATCAAATATTCAAGGATTTAAACATACAAATACAGGACAACAATAATTATATGAATGATAACAAACATTAAGTATCTTTATTCATCAGAAAATAATAATTGTCTTAGAATCCCAAATTATCCAAATACTAACGTAACACAGATTACATGAAACTATTAGCTGGAAGCAAACCACTGTTATGAGAAAGCATTGAATGCCTTTTAAGTTCCAAAGCCTTCGTAAAGGGGTCAGCTAAGTTGTCATATGTGTGAACTTTCTCCAGTGTAATATCACCCAGTTCAATCACTTCTCGGAGGTAGTGAACTTTAGCACGATAATGTTTCGCACCTTTAGTGATTCCTGGTTCATTAGCTATAATAATGGCTCCATTATTGTCACAATACATCTTCATAGGTTCATTATTTGTGGGAACAACACCAAGCCCAGAAATAAACTTCCTAATCCAAACTGCTTCTTTAGCAGCCTCCGAAGCGGCTATATACTCAGCCTCTGTAGATGAGATACCATGGATGGTCTGCTTCGAGCTTTTCCAGCTTACAGCACCTCCATTCATTTTGAAAACA
Organism: Glebionis coronaria; assembly: GCA_025667525.1. Taxonomy (NCBI): domain Eukaryota; kingdom Viridiplantae; phylum Streptophyta; class Magnoliopsida; order Asterales; family Asteraceae; genus Glebionis; species Glebionis coronaria. Next base: position 527,836,889 of record CM046875.1, on the reverse strand, counting down.
TATCCGGTCTGAGACTTCGTGTCATTGGCGTCTGTCAGATATCCAGCGTCAGTGTAGCAAGCAACCCTGAGCTCTCGTTTCATATCTCCTCCATAAACCATAAACATGTCTTTGGTATGCCTAAGATACCTCAGAATGTTCTTAACAGCAGTCCAATGATCCTCACCAGGATTCTGCTGAAAATGGCTTGTCATGTTCTGAGAGAACGCAACATCTGGTCTAGTGCATCTAACAGCATACATGGTTGATCCTACTGCCGAAGCATAAGGAACTCTCTGCATGTGTTTCACCTCAGCAGGGGTAGATGCTCCTTGAGTTTTAGATAATTTTTTACCAGTTTGCATGGGAATAAATCCACGTTTGGAATTATCCATGTTATACTTCTTCAAAATTTTATCTATGTAAGCACTTTGACATAAACCAATTAACCGTCTTGATCTATCTCGATAGATGTTGATTCCAAGAATATATGCAGCATCTCCTAGATCTTTCATAGCAAAACACTTTCCAAGGTAAGCTTTTACACTTTGCAACGTTGGAATGTCTTTTCCCATGATTAAGATGTCATCGACATAAAGGATTAGGAACACCACATTACTCCCACTAGCTTTGATATATACACATGGCTCATCGGGATTCTGAGTGAAACCAAAATTCTTGATTTCATCATCAAATCTCTTATTCCATTGCCTTGATGCTTGCTTAAGTCCATAAATGGATCTTTGAAGCTTGCATACACGGTTTAGATATTTAGGATTGACAAAACCTTCAGGTTGCTTCATATAGACCTCTTCGTAAATATGTCCATTGAGGAAAGCGGTTTTAACATCCATTTGCCAAATCTCATAGTCATAGAACGCGGCTATGGCTAAGAGAATCCTTATATCTTTGATATCTGCAACAGGAGAGAAGGTTTCTTCATAATCAACCCCATAGGTTTGAGTGAAGCCCCTCGCTACATATTGAGCTTTAAAGGTGTGTACATTGCCATCCATGTCGGTCTTCTTCTTGTATAACCACTTACCGCTAACGGTTCTAGCATTAGGAGGAAGGTCAACTAAGATCCAGACATCATTGTCTTTCATGGATTGCATCTCCACATTCATAGCATCCAGCCATTTGTCAGATTCAGGATCTGCTAATGCAGCTTTGTAGTTAGTAGGTTCACCATGATCCCCTAACTCATGTTCCTTAACGTCAATGTATAAACACATACGGTCAGGAGCACGCCTAGTCCTTGTAGACTTTCGAATGGGAGCAATATCACTTATAGGTTCATCAATTTCTTTATCATCCTCTTCATGATCGCTAGTGTTTTCAGAAGGATGTATATCTTCATCTTGAATTACTTCAAGATCTTCTAAACTCCCACTTGCTTCTTGATTCATGAGATTTCTCTCTAGGAATTCAGCATTACGAGCAACAATAACTTTGTTCTCGGGTGGGTAGTAGAAGGAGTAACCCATTGTTTCCTTTGGGTATCCTATAAAGATACAATTAATCGATCTGGGTTCAAGTTTGTCGGGTTTATTAAGCGTATCACGCTTAACAAGAGCCTCACATCCCCAGACTTTTAAGTAAGAAAACTTAGGGGCTTGCCCATGCCATACTTCGTATGGAGTCTTTTCAACCTTCTTAGTTGGAACCATATTGAGAATGCGTGCAGCAAACTCAAAAGCATAATCGCAAAAAGACTTTGAAAGAGTTGTTTGTGCCATCATGGAGCGAACCATATCCAGTAGGGTTCTATTTCTCCTCTCAGACACACCATTGTGTTGTGGTGTATATGGAGGAGTTCTATGGACAATAATCCCATGCTCCTTAAGATGATCCAAAAACTCATAACTCATAAATTCACCTCCATGGTCAGAACGTAGTGCCTTTATGGTTTTACCGAGTTAATTTTCTACTTCTTTTTGAAACACCTTAAATGTTTCAAACACTTCATGTTTATGCTTTAGCAAGTAAACATAACCATAACGAGTATAGTCGTCAGTGAAAGTGACGAAGTAGCTTGCACCTTGTCTTGACACGGTTCTGAATGGGCAGCATACATTGGTGTGTATAAGTCCAAGCAGATATTTAGCCCTCTCCACTTGATGTGAATAAGGTTTACGTGCCATCTTTCCAGATAAACAAGAAACATACTTTTCAAGTAATCGTCATCGTTTGACTTAAGCAATCTATCAATTTGTAATTGCTTAATGCGCTTTTTGCTTGTGTGGCCAAGGCGACAATGCCATAAGAGTGTAGAGTCCAAGTTAGACTTGGCCCTTTTGTTACTTACAACATAAATAGAACTATCGTTTGCATTAAAATCACACATATCAATTTCATATATACCATCACGAGGAATAGCACGAAAATAAAACATATTATCTTTCGAAACTGAAATTATTGCATTATTCTCAAAACGGTTAACAAAACCATCGTCATACAAACGGAAGACTGAAACAATCCCTCTGGAAATAGAAGGTGCGCAATGACAATTATTCAAAATGACTACTAGCCCACTAGGGAGAAATAATTGAAAAACACCAATGGCTTCGACAGCTGCACGATGACCATTGCCCACGTACAGGTTCAAAGCTCCTGGCTTCAGCTTCCTACTTATCCTTAGTCCCTGAGTATTATTACATATGTGAGTACCAAAACCAGTCATAAACCCAGGATTTATTAGGAAAAGTAAAGAGTTCTATAGTGAAGATACCTGAAGTGCTAGCTCCTTGAGATAGCTTCTTCTTCTTCCACAACTCAGCGAGATACTCTGGACAGTTTCTCTTCCAATGACCAATGTCACCGCATTAGTGACAAGTGGCGTCCTTCGCAGGATTCTCTCTCTTTGGTTGAGGGGGAATCTTGGTTTGGGGAGTAAAGTTTGCTACTTTTTTCCTTTTGTCATGATTCTTACCCTTCGCAACATTAGACGGTTTAGCCTTATTAGGCTTTTAGATCCTTCCTGCCCTAATAGCATTGATGGTATTAGCAGTAGCAGGTGCAACCTTCTTTGGCAACGTCTTCTCATGTAGCTTGATCATGGCATGCAGCTCAGGTATTGTCTTCCCCAGGCCATGCATTTTGTAATTTTACACGAACCTATCATAATCCTTGTTCAGTGAGGCTAAGATTAGGCTAACTGCAAGTTTCAGTGACACGGGATGACCGAGACGTTCCAAATTCTCTATGTAGCCCTTCATCTTTAAGACATAAGAGCTCACATATTGTCCATCCTCATGTTTACACGCGTGAAAGGCACGTGCAACATCAAGGAGTTCTTGATCCGCTTGTTCAGTGAACATGGTTTTCAACTCCTCCATCATTGACCATGCGCCATGACCCTCCAAAAGCCTTTGGAGTTTAGGGGACATAGTCCTAAGCATAAGGCCAGCAATTTCTCTAGACCTTTTAACCCAAGTATGGTGGTACTCCGGGTCTTGTTGAGGACCTTCAACACCAGGAGGGAGAAACGGGAGATCAGGAATAGGTTGCTCAAGGTATTTAACCAAGTCATCAGTTTCAAGCGCTATCCGAAGAGCACGATACCAATCAACAAAGTTAGTTTCAGTCAGCTTCATTTTCTCAAGGAAAGACTTAACAACCGTGTTGTTTAAGCAAGAGGTAGAATTATTCATCTACAAAATAAAAGTTCAACGATTAGTATTTTCGATAATTACATTCTCAAAAGAATTAACTACCCAATTAATCATTATGAGACTAAGATCCTTGCTTGCACTCCCACTTAATATTAGAGGTCCGACCGTCTAATATCAAGTAGGGCAAGAGGTAAGCGTCGAGCGTTAGTTGCATTACAAGTGCAACCCTTAGATTTATGAGACGATTCATGAATTTTATTGTTGTAAAGTGTTTGGATGGGAGTTCTCACATCTCTTTCGAGTACCAATGAACATCTCAAACAAACTTGTTCTACATGTAATAAATCATGAGTATGTTTCATCTCATCTTATGCCCTGGGTTCCGAATCTGACCGGGAACTCGACTTAAGTCGTACCAATTTAAAGCATGCAATAGTTGGCAAAGGTCTGACCAGTGACAAAAATCACGTTGGGTGCATGATTCACCCTAGGTCTGACCAGATGGCGAAAAACCACAGCAAGTGCTATTAAATTGGATGGCGTAGACTTAAAAATTCAAATAGGTATCACATAAGTTTTAGAAAACAAATGTCAAAACGTGTAAAAGATGCATGCAATCATCCTTTAGCACAAGTTAAGAAAAGCCTTTTGTTAACTTTTTGGTTTTAGGCGTGTTTACCGCGGGAAAGCATTAAAGAATGATCAAACACTATATCCTACTCTTCATGCGCCCGAAGGCGCAAGTGCTTGGGATAATTATCACATGCCGAAACATTATGTGACACGGGGAAACATTAAAGATCATTCAAACCCTAGATAGCTTGACTAGAACACGTAGTGTAATAGCAAGTCTATCATTAGTAAAGCACAAAATGGTGTTGTAATTTTAAGTATTATAAAGTGATAGGTGTGAAAACACCCATCATTTTACCACTTATTTCTTGCTAAAACGAGACCAAAACGCGTATTTAATATCATTTGTTTGGAATTATGCGTGGTTTTTGTGTTTATTGTGTTTTCAGAGTGAACCGGATGAATATTGAAGAAAACATGAGATTGCACGGGTTTTATCGAAGAAAAAGACTCAAGACGAAGTCTATTGTCCAAGAGATGCAAAAGATTTGAAGTCAATGGGCCTATTTGAAGATTTATCGAAGAAAAGGACCAAAGACGGAAGATTTACATATGTCGAAGGAACTAAAGTCTATTAAACGAAGAAATTAAAAGACGAGTTGAAATTAATCGTCGACAAATCCCGAATCAGAATCGAAAACGTCAACTTTTCTGAAAAGACGAGAAGAAAGGGAGAAAGCCCACTCACCAACCAACCACTAGGCCTATATAAAGATTTCCCCATCACACTTTTTGAGCTAGTTTCATTTTCCAGTTCTTTTCTTTTGTAGGAAGCCAACACCATTAAGGTGTTGGTGATTTTTCATTCTTGTTGAATCTTTGATTTTGTAAGTTCTTAATCTTTCCTTTTGTTTACTCTACATTAATCTTTCAATATAATCCTTCCAGTAATCTTGTTCATCTTCATCTTTTTGGTTTAAAGCTTAAAGTTCTTATTTGGTTGATTTGATCTTCAAAAGTTATTGGGTTTTGTGTTTTTATTGTTGGGATTTGATGTTTATGGTTAGTAGATGATTAGTGTTTAGTTTGGTTTAAACTTTTGGTAAAAACTTTGTTGATTTTGATTAAATTCGTGGTTGTATTAGTTCCCCTGTTCCTTACTGTTCTTCAGCATTCCCAGATTCCGAATCAAACTCTATATTCCGGATCAACCGGATATTCCTGATCAATTACTGTTTATTTTTATTCCGGATCAACCTTCTTCATCCGGAATATTTTATATTCCGGATCAAAGCCCTTCATCCGGAATAACCTATTATTTTGGATCAACTCATTATTCCGCATCAACCTTACATTCCGGATCAACTCATTATTCCGGATCGACCTTCATATTCCGGATCAACCTTTTATTCCGCATCAACTCTAGTATTCCGCGTGAGCCTCTTATTCCGCATCAACAGTTTATTCCGCATGAGCCTTTTATTCCGGATCAAAGATTATTCCGCATGAAACAAACATTCCGCATGAAGGATATTTATTCCGCATCAAGTTCTTATTCCGGATCAACGACTATTCCGAATGAAGGCTATGTTAATTATTCCGAATGAAGAGTGATATTCCGCATCAGTGATTTTCTGAGTTAAGGTTTTTATCTGTTTTATTTTAAGTAAAGTTTTATTTTTATTAATTGCTTTTAATTAATTGCTTTTTAGTTTATCTTTATTTACTTCACGCACTTACCTTTTAGTAGCATAGAAAACCAAACCCCTTCTCAGTAACCAAGAACAACTATTCCACTTCGAGCTGTGATCAATTCGAGAAGATACCGAGAACAATCTGAAACCCATTGAAAATCCTAGTATCAAATGGCGCCGCTGCCGGCTCTTCTCGTAAAGATTAACAGTTTTTTTGTGAGAACCTGGATTTTGGGATCCGTTCGCCGTGAACGTTACTTTGTCATAAAAATTTTCAAAAACCCTAAAAACATATAAAATTTTCAAAAATCCTAAAAATTAAAAAACATAAAAAATCAAAAATATTTTTTGTTTGCTTTGTTAGTTCTTTTGCAGGTGTATGCGCACCCGATCAACGTCTTATCAAGAGCCCGAGCCTCTCGAAGACTTAGACATGGCCGGTGTACACAACAACAACAATAATCCACCTCAAAACAATAACAACAACAATGAACCTCTACCGGACAATCGCCCGATGATTGAACTTTTGCAAGCACATGTGGAGGGCAACAATGATCCAATTGTCATACCCGCGATTGTAGCCAACAACTTTGAGCTCAAATCCGGCTTTATTCAGATGGTCTCTGCTCAACCATTCTTGGGGCGTACCATTGATGATCCTCATGACCACATCAAAAGGTTCCTGCAACTCACGAAAACGGTCAAATTCAATGGTGTTCCACAAGAGGTAATCCGTTTACAACTTTTTCCTTTCTCCTTAGAGGGAGAAGCCCGGCATTGGCTTGCAAAGGAACCGCCACAAAGTATTCTGACGTGGACGGATTTAGAGACCAAATTCATAAACTACTTTTTCCCACCCTCTCGTACTACCGCTTTGCGGAATGAAATCATTAATTTTGAACAAAAGTACGATGAGTCTTTTAGTGAATCTTGGTACCGTTTTAAAGACCTTTTAAGAAAGTGCCCACAACATGGTTTTACCAAAGTGCACCAAATTAATACTTTTTACAATGTTTTAAGCATGAATGACCAAGATTCACTAAATAGTGCCTCGGGGGGTAATATTTTGGTTAAAAGCTCTAATGCCGCTTAGGATATTATTGAGAATAAGTCTAGAGTGCAAACCAAGAGTGTTCGGACCAATGTCGCTAGTGCTAGTACTAGTGACAACGACAAGAGACTTGACAAAATTACGTCGCTTCTTGAATCGCTTGCTACCCAAACCGCTAGCAACACCAACAGCATCAACGTTAAAAATGCTTAAGTCAATGCTGTTAGACAACCATGTGAAATATGCGGGGGTCCTCACTCTTACACCACTTGTACCACCACCCAAGATTATCCTTCTGAGAATGTTAACGCAGCATACGGTACCTATCCTCCGGCCGCTTATCAAGCTCGTCCTTAAGGAGACTGCAACTTGCTCAGCTATCGCTCAAACAACTTTCTTTCCCCGACCGGTTTTCCTCCTAACAACCCAAACCAACAACAAAACCTCAATCGCCCTCCTCAACAACAACCTCGTGCACCATACCAACCACCTCAAAGACAACCATATCCACCTCAAAGAAACAACCAAGTTTACCAACAACCTGCTTATCAACCACCCGCCTACCATGCTCCTCCTCCCAACCAACCCACCGCATTACACCAAGATGTTGAAACCTACATGAGGACCAATGATGTGATCGTGGAAAATCTCCAGCAGGAAGTGCTCAACTTGAAAGCAGACATGGTGAAACAAGGAAACGATCTTCGAGCTGATATGCGAAACACTTTGGCAAGTCAAACGAATGACTTAAGGAACATGATGGATGGTTTCTTCCAAGGTAATCAATCGTACTCTTCCGAGTAACACCGTTGCGAATCCAAGAGGGGAGATGAAAGCAATCACCACTCGCAGTGGCAAAGGTACCAAGGAACCCGAGCTTCCTATACCTCCACCGGTGATTGTGACTAAGGAAAATGAGTCACCTGCTCCTCTTCCTCAATCTTCTACTTCCCCAATTTCTCCACCTCTTACTTCTACCCCTCCTCCACCCAAGGATGTGAGTGATCCTACTATCCCAAAGACTTCCTCTTCTTCCGATATACCTTATCCCTCAAGGTTGAGGAAAGAGAAGCTCAAAAGCAAGGATGATATTCAGGTTTCGAACTTTCTCAAAATGTTTAAACAATTGAATTTCAACATCTCCTTCGCTGAGGATCTCGCTCACATGCCTAAATATGCGAAAATGTTCAAAGATCTTCTTAGCGACAAGGAGAAGCTTCTTGATATTGCTAATACCCAACTTAACGAGAATTGCTGTGCGGTTCTCTTAAGGAAATTGCCAACCAAGCTTGGTGATCCGGGTCGCTTCTTAATCCCTTGCAACTTCCCGGGAGTAGAGAATTGCATGGCCCTAGCTGATCTAGGTGCCAGTATTAACTTAATGCCATTAAGTGTTTGGAAGCAATTATCTCTCCCTGAGCTAGTCCCCACCAAAATGACTTTGGAATTAGCTAACCGTACGGTTGCTCATCCAGTGGGGATAGCCGAAGACGTTTTTGTAGGAGTCGACAAATTCACTTTTCCTGCCGACTTCGTCGTCGTCGACTACGATATGGACCCTCGTGTGCCATTAATCGTTGGACGTCCATTCTTGAGGACCGGTCGCACTCTCATCGATGTTGAAGCGGGTGAGCTTATCATGAGAGTGGGTGACAATAAAATCGTTTTCAACATGGGAAAGCTTTCTAAACAGCCTTATTCATACGAGAGTGTTAATTGTATCGACGTTCTTGATGAGGCTTGTGAAGAACACTTCAAAGATGCTTGTAAAAGTATTCCTACCTCTCCTCCCAATGTTGAGACCGTTTCCTCTATTGATTCATCACTTATTTGGAGAAAGTGATTTCCTTTGGAAAGATTTTGAAGCAACCATGGGAGATGTGAACTTAGAAAATGACGATTCTCCCTCCGATTGGGATGAAGACATTCGTCTCATTGAGAAACTTCTCAAAGAGGACCATATTTCTCTACCATCTCCCAAGGCTATTGCTATCGATGAACCAAATTTGAATCCGCCTACCATCGAAAATCCTCCGGATTTAGAACTTAAGGAGTTGCCGTCCCATCTCGAGTACGTGTTTCTTGAAGATAAGAAGAAGTCGCCCGTCATCATCGCGGAGGACTTGAAAGAAGAAGAAAAATATCGCCTCATCGCCGTGCTTAAAGATCATAAGAAGGCAATTGCTTGGAAAATTTCCGATATCCGCGGAATTGATCTAAACTTTTGTACTCACAAGATTCTCATGGAAGATGACTTTAAACCCGCGATCCAGAGCCAAAGAAGGGTTAATCCTCGCATTCATGACGTCATCAAACAAGAGGTTATCAAACTTCTTGATGCCGGCTTGATTTACCCTATTTCAGATTCGCCATGGGTAAGTCCCGTCCATTATGTTCCCAAGAAGGGCGGAATAACCGTTGTTCCCAATAACACAACGAGTTGATTCCCACTCGTCTCGTTACTGGGTGGAGAGTTTGTATCGACTACCGCAAACTCAATGATGCCACGAGAAAAGATCATTTTCCACTTCCTTTCATGGATCAAATGCTCGAGCATCTAGCGGGTAATGACTATTACTGCTTCTTAGACGGTTTCTCCGGGTATTTTCAAATTCCCATCAATCCCAAAGACCAAGAAAAGACCACATTCACTTGTCCCTACGGAACATTTGCTTACAAACGCATGCCTTTCGGTTTATGCAATGCTCATGGGACGTTCCAACGGTGTATGATGGCTATCTTCCATGACATGGTTGAAGAAACTATGGAAGTTTTCATGGATGATTTCTTGGTTTATGGTGATTCATTCTCTGCTTGCCTTGCCAATTTAGAACGTATGCTTAAGCGGTGTGAAGACACTCGCCTTGTTCTTAATTGGGAAAAATGCCATTTCATGGTAAAAGAGGGCATCGTGCTAGGACACAAAATTTCCAAAGCCGGTCTCGAAGTGTACCGTGCTAAAGTCGAAGTTATTGCTCAACTGCCTCCACCTTCAACCGTGAAGGGTGTGAGAAGTTTCCTTGGTCATGCGGGCTTCTACCGTCGATTCATCAAATATTTTTCTAAAATTGCTCGCCCGATGACCCACCTCTTGGAAAAAGATACTCCTTTTATCTTTTCCAATGAGTGTATTGAAGCCTTCAACTTGCTTAAGGATAAGCTAACTAAGGCACCGGTCCTGGTTACCCCTAATTGGGAGCTTCCCTTTGAGTTGATGTGTGATGCTAGCGACTTTGCTATTGGAGCGGTTTTGGGCCAAAGAGTGAACAAACACTTCCAACCGATCCATTACGCTAGCAAGACAATGACGGGGGCTCAATTGCATTACACGACAACCGAAAAAGAGCTTTTAGCTGTTGTCTATGCTTTTGAAAAGTTCCGCCCCTATCTTATCCTTTCTTCCACCATCGTGTATACCGATCATTCCGCGTTGAAGTACTTGTTAACTAAACAAGATTCCAAACTAAGACTTCTTCGCTGGGTTTTGCTACTTCAAGAATTTAAAATCGAAATTCGCGATAAGAAAGGAGCTGAAAACCTAGCCGCGGATCATCTTAGTAGACTTGAGGATCCTTACCAAGGGGATCATCCGAACAAAGAGATCAATGACTCTTTCCCCTGGAGACCTTAATGTCTATTAATTCGAATCAAGATGAGACCACGTGGTTTGCGAACATTGCAAACTACTTGGCGGGTGGAATTCTCGTTGACGGGTTCACATCCCAACAAAAGAAAAAGTTCTTCAAAGATATTAAGACTTACTTTTGGGATGACCCGTATCTCTTCAAACAATGCGCTGATTTGATTATTCGTCGATGTGTTGATGGACCGACAGCTTCCGACATTCTCGAAGCTTGCCACAAAGGACCCACCGGTGGTCACTTTGGTCCCAACTACACCGCCAAAAAAGTGTTTGACTCGGGATTTTATTGGCCCACCATTTATCGTGATGCTCACGAGATGGTTAAACATTGTGATGCTTGCCAAAAGCAAGGCAAGATCACACATAAAGATGAGATGTCTCAAAATTTCATACAAGAGTGTGAAATCTTTGATGTTTGGAGTATCGACTTTATGGGGCCATTCCCTTCATCTAAAGGAAACAAATACATCCTTGTAGACGTTGACTACGTTTCTAAATGGGTTGAAGCCAAAGCTTTACCCACTAATGACGCAAGGGTGGTTTGTAACTTTTTGAAGTCGCTATTCGCTAGATTCGGTATGCCTCGTGCCATTATTAGTGATCGCGGGACTCATTTTTGCAATGATCAATTCGCAAGAGTCATGGCTAAGTATGGTGTAAATCATCGTCTTTCCACCGCGTACCACCCATAAACTAATGGCCAGGCTGAAATTTCGAACCGAGGATTAAAGCGAATTCTTGAACGAACCGTGGGAGAGCATCGTGCCTCATAGGCCGATAAACTTGATGATGCTCTGTGGGATTTCTGTACCGCATACAAGACTCCGATTGGTTGTACACCATATCGTCTCGTGTACGGGAAAGCATGCCACCTCCCCATTGAGTTGGAGCACAAGGCTTACTGGGCCTTGAAGTGGGCTAATTTCGATATCAACAAAGCCGGTGACCTACGCAAGATCCAACTCAATGAGCTGAATGAACTCCGGAATGAGGCTTATGAAAATTCTTTGATCTATAAGGAAAAGACTAAGCTCATTCACGACTCTAAGATTAAAAACCGAGAGTTCCAAGTTGGAGACAAATTTATACTCTTTAACTCTCGGTTGAAAATCTTTTCGGGCAAGCTGAAATCTCGTTGGTCCGGCCCATTCACCATTGCCTAAATTTTTCCATATGGTACTCTCGAGCTCGCTCAACCTAATGGACCTAATTTTAAGGTGAATGGCCAACGAGTGAAGTTGTACTTTGGTGAGGACATCTCTCAATAGATGCTTCCATCCCTCACCACATTTCCCATGAACTAATTTTGGGTCGAGTCAGGCTCGTGACTCGTTTATCAAAAACAAGCGCTCTTCGGGAGGCAGCCCGAGTATCTATCATTTTCCGTTTTAACCTCCTAAGTGTAGGGGGGCCTCTATAGGTTGTTTGTGTTTGTGTGGTGATTTGATTACAGGGATGAATGCACTCTTGGAATCTTTGAAGAACCGTGTTCCCGTGTTATCCGAAATCCGTTATCATCTCTCAACTATCGTGATTCAATTTTCTTCATACTCACATTTGAAATGGATCACGTTAGTCGTCTCTTCCTTAGCTTGATTTAACCAACTTGCACAATGTCATAAGTGTAGGGGAGACTTTTCCCACATGCTTAAACATTGAGGACAATGTTTATCTTAAGTGTAGGGGTGACTTCTATCGAAGTTTTAAGTGGACTTTTCCATTAAAATGCCTTCGTTTAACCGGAAAATCATCTTTTTCATCATTTTTCAAATTTTTGATTAACTTTGGCCAATTAGTCGTAATTTTTAAATTTTTATCGTTGCTTTCATATGTATATATCTCGCAATAAAGTCAAAAATATTAATAAAGTGGTGTAGCTAGTTTTGAAGTCTTTGACATATTAGGTCCGTTGCGATTATTTTGACTCAACCCGAATAGACTTATCCAAGTTTATTCTAGCAAGTATCCTTAACCAGGTAGAACTTCATTGGTTTATTAGGCTAAGAATCCACGAGTCTCATTACTTGATATTTTAAATTGTGGAGAACGAGAAATGATAGAGTCAATTATAAGTCGGTATTCTTGCACAAGCACACTTGGTGTGATTATCTGCCTATTCTCCCATCACTTGCTAATAATTTATCTGCAATAAGTAAGGTCGTACGATTTGAAAGGTTACTTAGCTTCTAGCCCAAGATCGTTTAAAAGTTGCTCGGTAATGATAAGATTTCATAGCCAAGGCATAACTTATGAAGCGGGGCGCGAAGATTGGCGAGTCCGAAAAGGCCCTAACAAGGCATGAGGATTCAATCTTATTGCTAAAGATCCAAGGTGATGTGAAAAGCATTATTCCCAAAATCAATATGAAGGATCAAGACTCACGACGAAAAGCAATCAACTCCCATAAAGATCATGGAGAAGTCTATCCGAAAAGACCCTAACAAGGTATGAGGATAAATAGATCCAAGTCCGAAAAGGAGGCGGATCGTTGTATCTCAAAATCCCAATTAGTGATTGAAGAAATAATGATGAAGTCGTGGTCAACAAAGTTGGAGTACCCCTCAAAAGTCTCCAAGTGAAGAAACTCTATTAACGAAGAGAAGACCATTATCTCAAGAACGTCTCTCAAGATATGAAGTATGAAGTACATGCCAAATATCGGCCCGAGAAAAGTCTCAAATCGTGAAGCGAGTTATGCCAAGATATGAACTTTTTGATATCCCGAGAAGCAGTTTTAAGAGATTTTGTCCTTTAGCTGACTATTAATCAAATCGTCCTACTTTGCTTTCAGCCTAAATAAACTATCGCAATAAGTCCAAAAATTCATCTTCATGATCATTTTAAGACAAAAATAAAATATAAGAGATACACCTAGGAATAAGGGAGTTTAAGCATATAATTAGGCCATGTGTGTAAGTGTTTGATTTGCTAACTTATAATAACAATGATCTCGTTTTTAAGCTTAGCTTGGGGAACGTGAAACTTGAGGGTGATAAATCTTCGCAGCACCAAAGCCCTAATGTAAGTCCTTGATCTCTTTGCAAGTTATTTCCATGTAGCTATTTTCTAGTGAAAATGGTTTTCTATCCTTTTGTTTCCTTTAAAGTTTTAATTTCTCTTAGTACTCTAATTTTTGTTTTAGTAGTATGTTAATAAGACCAAGGTTGATTGATTATGATAAAAGTGTAAATTTGCTTTATCACTAAGCATTGCATGAGGGCATTGCAATGGTTAAGTGTAGGGGATTTGATAGGTGTGAAAACACCCATCATTTTACCACTTATTTCTTGCTAAAACGAGACCAAAACGCGTATTTAATATCATTTGTTTGGAATTATGCGTGGTTTTTGTGTTTATTATGTTTTCAGAGTCAACCGGATGAATATTGAAGAAAACATGGGATTGTACGGGTTTTATCAAAGAAAAAGACTCAAGACGAAGTCTATTGTCCAAGAGATGCAAAAGATTTGAAGTCAATGGGCCTATTTGAAGATTTATCAAAGAAAAGGACCAAAGACGGAAGATTTACATATGTAGAAGGAACTAAAGTCTATTAAAGGAAGAAATTAAAAGACGAGTTGAAATTAATCGTCGACAAATCCCAAATCAGAATCGAAAACATCAACTTTTCTGAAAAGACGAGAAGACAAGAAGAAAGGGAGAAAGCCCACTCACCAACCAACCACTAGGCCTATATAAAGATTTCCCCTTCACACTTTTTGAGCTAGTTTCATTTTCCAGTTCTTTTCTTTCGTAGGAAGCCAACACCATTAAGGTGTTGGTGATTTTTCATTCTTGTTGAATCTTTGATTTTGTAAGTTCTTAATCTTTCCTTTTGTTTACTCTACATTAATCTTTCAATATAATCCTTCCAGTAATCTTGTTCATCTTCATCTTTTTGGTTTAAAGCTTAAAGTTCTTATTTGGTTGATTTGATCTTCAAAAGTTATTGGGTTTTGTATTTTTATTGTTGGGATTTGATGTTTATGGTTAGTAGATGATTAGTGTTTAGTTTGGTTTAAACTTTTGGTAAAAACTTTGTTGATTTTGATTAAATTCGTGGTTGTATTAGTTCCCTTGTTCCTTACTGTTCTTCAGCATTCCCAGATTCCGAATCAAACTCTATATTCCGGATCAACCGGATATTCCGGATCAACCGGATATTCCGGATCAATTACTGTTTATTTTTATTCCGGATCAACCTTCTTCATCCGGAATATTTTATATTCCGGATCAAAGCCCTTCATCCGGAATAACCTATTATTTTGGATCAACTCATTATTCCGCATCAACCTTACATTCCGGATCAACTCATTATTCCGGATCGACCTTCATATTCCGGATCAACCTTTTATTCCGCATCAACTCTAGTATTCCGCATGAGCCTCTTATTCCGCATCAACAGTTTATTCCGCATGAGCCTTTTATTCCGGATCAAAGATTATTCCGCATGAAACAAACATTCCGCATGAAGGATATTTATTCCGCATCAAGTTCTTATTCCGGATCAACGACTATTCCGAATGAAGGCTATGTTAATTATTCCGAATGAAGAGTGATATTCCGCATCAGTGATTTTCTGAGTTAAGGTTTTTATCTGTTTTATTTTAAGTAAAGTTTTATTTTTATTAATTGCTTTTTATTAATTGCTTTTTAGTTTATCTTTATTTACTTCACGCACTTACCTTTTAGTAGCATAGAAAACCAAACCCCTTCTCAGTGACCAAGAACAACTATTCCACTTCGAGCTGTGATCAATTCGAGAAGATACCGAGAACAATCTGAACCCCATTGAAAATCCTAGTATCATAAATCAATTAATTTTGCAAATCACGTCGTTGAGAAGATGGTTTATAAGCCATCATTACAGTATGTAAGCCCAACTCGAGTGACAATATTATTTTGCAAAACAATTAGATTATAATAAAAACAAGTTTCATACATCTTATGTCAATATTAAGATTTGCTCAAAAACAAGTTTTAACAAATAACACATAGTTGATTCGCAAGGAAAAATAAGTGTATTAATATGACATAATTTTAAAGCTAGTTTCGATATAAGTAGAGACCCGTTTTTATGATTCCTAGAATCTTGTATTATTACGTTTTGCAATTCATAATGGAAAACAAATAAGCACATAAAAACAGACTAGAAAGGGGTAGAAGAAGAAGACAGACTCTATATGAAAGCAATAAATCATATAAAATCCAAGATCTCAGGTGAGTCTTCCCCAATTTGAGGATCAAAGACCCTCACCAAGTTGCTAGGTACTTGGTGACGAGCATGCATCACAAACGTGATTGCTAAAGTATTTGACGGATAAAATTAAAATTTTATTTATTAACCAATTTAATAAACCTACCCAATTTTATTAGATCTAGATCAAGATTAAAATTTTATGGCAAGAATGCATGTTATTCCCATAGAAAATAAATAAAGCGAGTATTTAAGCGGATCTAGCGTGTTTATCTATGTGTAACCCATAAATGTCATACGGTGACTCGTGACGCCACTGTTGGGATTTTGAATACTAGTTAACCATTAACTACGAGTGCACAGCGGAATGGATCTAGTATAACATTTATGATTAACACATAATAAAGTAATAAAAACACTAACCTTTTAGTTTAATTGATTAAATCAATTAAATAAGTCTTGATCTTGAAATTTAACGGTAAAATCACCGTCTCCACCGGTTACTCACACACACGTCAAGTGAGCACGTTACGATGCTAGTAGTTGCTTTACGATAACTAACAACAAGTGTTCTTGGTCTTGCTTCAAACCAATTCGGATATCAAATGATATTACGTCCGAATGGCTCACAAAAACTCCACCGAAAGAAGATAATAACCAAAAGGTCAACACCCTTTTTGATTAGAATAGTTTCTGACGTTTTTAATTAAGAGAAGTAAAACAAGTTTCTTTTCTTTTGTCTCACAACGAATGAAAACCACACATCATATTTTATAGTTGTTTTTGTCAATCACAAAGAAAAATAATATTCTATATGTCTCTTTTCTTGCCAAGAAATAAAAACAAACAAACATGACATATATTTTCTAACTAAAATTGCATGTGTGTTACTTACAAGAAAAAGGAATAGAATCAATTTTCTATTTAAAAAATATCTCATATGTCTAACATTATTTTGGGTTATAAACTTCGTACGAATAATTGAGACAAAAGAATATATGACTAAAAACTTAAACTTATCTTCTCTTTTTATTTAACGTGTATAAATTAGTTTAAAACGTCTAACGGTTAAACTAAACACGTTAAATATATATATCGTAAAACATATTAAACATTGAATAATTATATATAACACGTATATACATTAAACGTTTATTAAACGTACTCTTCGTGTTTAAGTGTGTGCCCCCGATAGGCTCACGCATTTACCGATGGCTAAACGATCGCATATCTTAACAATTGTGTGTATCATACCTTTGTGGAACCATGGGGGTTCCTTTTATACCCGAGAGAGTTCAGGCTGGGCTCCCTATTCTTGCGGCCTAAGTAAGAGATAATGACTCAGAATAGTCTGATCCTTATCGTGTAACTAAGGTAAGTGTATATCTCTTTCCCCTAAGCGAATATATCTGTATGATAGATTATATTCTTGCATGAACCTGTCGTAGTGCGACGATGAAACGGTTTAAGCAATGAGCCGCATGTGCAACAACAACTTACCGGGCCTCCTGGGCAGTGCGCACATCGCATAAGTATCAATTTATCCCTGATGGATACGGGTAGGACCCGTGAGTCGGACTATCCAGTCCAACTAGGGACTATACGTCATCATGTCCCCCAATCTAGTGGTCGCAGGTGCTAACTGCGGCTACTAGACTATAATCGTCCAAGTGCTCGAAAAACCAAGACGCGCACAAATCACACATGAGGAAGATTAATTCAAACACTTCCGCCAAGAAGACATTCATTACCCCTTTCACCTAACCTTCTCGAAACCCGGAAAAGCGCCTGCCACGTCATAGGTACCTCTTCATATTCCATCATTGGATTTAGAAAGTGGGTAACACGTGGCACTCATCCAGGCGGGGAACAATAACTTAATAGGGCTATATATACACCCTCTGCGCCTCCTTTTGACTGTTTATCCACTGTCAAACTCTCAAGCTTCCATTAACGTCTATAAATCCTTCCACCATTCACCGGATTTCTGCTAAGGTAACCTATGCGACCTCCCCCTTTGGTATACGCCACCATGGTAAAACAGTTGATAGGAGAGCTAGACCACTTCACGTCGTTCTACTATATACCAAATTATCTACACCCAGAAATTCCTAACCCTCGACATAATATAAGCGAAGCGCCCGTAGGAAATATAGGAGTGTACACCCGATTTTTTGACTACACGAACCAGCGTATACCCATGTCCCGCTTTCTTGTCAGCGTGTTGATGCATTACGAGACCCACGTCTCACAATTGCATTGTATAGGGGCGGCCAAGGTTTTGAATTTCGAAATTAACTGCCGCACACTAGATATAGAGCCCACTGTAAACCTATTCCGTGTTTTCTACTTACGGCAACTAGCCAATGGTTGGGTATCCTTCGCTAAGCAAAAGGGCGGGATTCAGTGCTATGATCGAAAAATAGACTCCCTAAGGGACTGGAATGAGAAATTCTTCTGGGTTGACGACGCTGCCTTTCCTTTCCATTTCCCTTTTTGACCCCTGGAATGGTGAGGAAGGACCCCTTACCTGGCCCTAACTCCTACAACTCTGAGGACGCGAAGACCCTAAACAACAATTGCATTACCGTACAACTGTATCCGGAGAGTGTGTTGGTCACTCTTGGCCTAAGCTGCGCAGTCATCTGTGGCGCGCATAGGATACCCGTCTTCTGCACCCCGAGTGGCCAGGGTTAGTGGTTCTTCCTGTATTCATCGTAGCATCTGTAAGTACCTTCTTGTGCCAAAAAACTAAAATGTATTCTCCCGTTTGTTTGTTTGCTTTCGGCGCAACTATGGATATTCTTAACCTCGTTCGCGGTGCCTTCCCGAAAGATTTGATGGTCTACTCTCGCCCCGAAAAAGAAAATGAAGAGTCACTCCAGGTACGTGCGCAAAAGAACACCATGGATTTGGAAGTCAGGGAAGCTTCAGCCGCCCAAGAGAATGAGGACACCGACACGGACCAACAACCACCACCGGTACAACAACCACAACAACAACCACCAGCACAATAGCCACCACCACCCTTCCTCAGCTCCTCGCTGTCATCGGATAATCTTACCGAGGACGCCAAGAAGGCCGCAGTGGAATTTGAGGAAGAAGAAAACTCTGCATTAGGGAAAAGGCAAAGGAGCCCCCCAATATCATCGTGCAAGGCCGCTCGCATAGGGGTCGGGCCCTCATGATCAGAGGCGCGCGCGACCGAAGAAGAGTTTGAGGAGAATCGTGCGAGGACTCTTCCGCGTACTCCTCTTGCCACCTTCAACTTAAGGTAAACGCCTTTTTCTTGTGCGATAGCTATTATCCATACACCCCCTTATATCTATCTAACCATTGTTTATGTATCAGCGATGACCAGGAGAAGTCCTATGCGAAGGCTGACACTACGCCTTCCCCCCAAAAGGAGACTTCAACGGCGGGGGAAAGCGGGTTTCCCCAAGACCCTGTCTTCGTCCTTGATTGGTAGTTGCCCATGTCCTCAGATTTGACCGGGTCGTTCGACTGCTCCAGCTTTTTGGACAGCATCGTGCCGCCTGGACGAGCTGCAGTGTTAGAGGGGATGAGCGATGCGGATCTGGCGGACGAAGTTAGCTATTTTTCGTCGCAGAATGTGACATTGATGTCGCGCATCAAGAAGAGGTTTGTGGAGCTGTCCACCCATGTTCAGACTACTGAAGAGAAACTTGGGAAAATTATTGAGGAGAATTCTCACACCTTAGGGTAAATGCAAGAGAAAATCACCCAAGAGGTCGAGAGAGGCCGACAAGATGCGTCCCTCATCCATTCCTTGACAGAAGAGAAAACAAACTAGCCTTCGCACTGGAAGAAGAGTGCGCCCAGCTGAACCAACTGAAGAACTCCAACCAAGATGCACTGGGGGCTTTTGAAGATGGGAAGAGTAAGTTTGTGGCGGATGTTGATGCGTTGGGCGCAAGGGTTAAAGAGGATGTGAGTAACCTCAGCAGCCACCTAAAGCGGTTGAGTATTGAGCTTGATGAAGACCTATACCCACGGTTGATGAAGGAGATAGCCGAGAAGCGATGGTTGGTACGCCATGGTTTACGCTTAGTCGCTATGGGTGCTTTGGAAGACCCTACTTTACGGGCCACCTTTGCCCAGTCCATCATAGTTGCGGTGAACGAGGGTACATCCAAAGGTCTGGTAAAAGCGCACAAGGTGGAGTTGTTGAAGAAAGAGCTAACATAGGTACCCTTCTACGACCTAACTGCCGAGTCCAAACTCACAGCAGCCCTAAAAGAGATGAGTGTCTGTCAGTTGCCTTCCTTTGGTCTTGGCAACAAGGACCACGAGTTGCCCCTTGAGGTTGTGATGGAGGGCCTCACTCTGGCGCGCCACAAGGCAGAAGGCGCAGAAGCAGAGCCGGATTTCCACTTAAAGCCTTCCGCAGAGCAGCTAACAGTGCTAATACTCGCTCATCCTAGGGATGTTCTTGACCCTTTTAGGGTTGAGAAGGAAGTTCCTTTGTTTGAGGTTCTCGCAGCTCATGAAAGTCGCGCTGCTGCTAAGAAGGCCACGCTGAGCATAGAGGCTGCACCTTCTGTTGGTGCGGCCCATCTTGCCTCCTCTATCCCTGTGTTGCCTTTGCCATTGCTAGAGAGGGACTCGCGTGTGCTGGACCGAATGGAGAAGAGTATGAGAGAGCACCGTGCCACAACCTATTGCCCCCTGCTGAAGTTGAAGAGGTCTTCGTCAGAGACCAATTTGCTCTCAAACAACTTGTCTGGCTTGTAAATTTCTTGTTGATTGTTATGCGAGAATGCGTGCATTTATAATAAACACTTCATATTTTTTGTTATGATAATTATGTTTAATGTTTATAGCGCAAATTCGTATAATGAGTGAATGTAAACTCATGAATGGTCCTTATGGGTGAGGCAAGCTCATTACGTATGGTATACCGCTACTACCATAAGGGCGGCCAGGTGAGGCTAACCAATTGTTAGGTGTGCACGATTCTGTCTTAACAGTCTCAGAGTCTACTGGCTGCATAACTTGCTACGACGTCATTAATAGAAAGGGGCCTAACAAGGATACAGGATCCATGGTTGATGGGGTTGCATCTTGCTTACTCGACGAGTCTAATTAGTAGGGTAGGCTCATTCCTCTTATTTCTCCTGGAAACGTTATGCACGCGTGGGCCAGTAGGCAACATATAACATAAAAAGAATATATGTATGACAAAAAGAAATGTTTTCAGAATGCGTCATGGAACTAGCTAGGGACCACGACAGTTTTATTAATACTTGCAAGTTTTTTAATACATGAAATAAAAGAAAAAATGATACATTGGTTCAAGAAGTTCGCTGCTAAAGGTAGCACTTCTTTAGGTGGCATATGTTCCAAGGCCTTTGTAGATCTCGACCATCCATGTCGCGTAGTCGATACGCGCCATTCCCTAGTGCATCTGTCACCATGTAAGGTCCTTCCCACTTGGGCCCAAGTTTTCCTGTATTCTCAGCGCGACTGGCCGCGTTTGAGCGATACACGAAATCACCTGATCTGAAAGAAGTCTTTCTCACCCTAGCGTCGTAGTAGCCCTTCATTTTTGCTTTTGACTTAGCTTCGTGTATAGCTGCCAACTCTCTCCGCTCCTCGATTATGTCTAGGTTCAATCGTAGCTCCTCGTCATTTGTGACCATGTCCACGTCTGTTGTGCGGAGTGTTTGTAATCCAATCTCGGCTGGGATAACTGCCTCTGTACCGTATGTTAGAGCGAAAGGGGTATCACCCGTAGCTGTTTTTATCATCGTACGATGTGCCCACAAGACATGTGATAATTCATCGACCCATTTTTTATTGTGTTCCCCAATCGCGCTTTTATGCCATCTCCTAGACTCCTGTTTGCTCTTTCCACAAGTCCCTTTGTTTGCGGATGGGCTACTGATGCGAACCGTTGGTGTATGTTATTTTTCGCGCACCAATCTTTGAATGGGTTCTCTACAAATTGCTTTCCTTTACCAGAAACTATCTCCCCGGGTAGTCCGAAGCGACATACTATATTGTCCCATACAAACCTTTTTACTTGGTTCCCTGTGATTGTTACGACCGCCTTCGCTTCAATCCATCTTGTGAAGTAATCCATTGAAACTATGAGGAACTTAATTCCACCCGCCGCTACGGGAAAAGGTCTTGTGATATCTATTCCCCACTTGAAAAATGGCCAAGGAGAGGTGATAGGTGTTAACTCCTCTTGGGGTTGTCATGGTATCGGCCTATGTACCTGGCAGTCATTGCATTTGTTGATGAGGGTTCGTGCGTTCGTGTGCATGGTTGGCCAGTAATACCCACTGTGAACTCAAAACGTAGCGCGTACATGAATTCCATTCTTTCGGGATTGGTGAGTATGAGCCTTGTGCCAGATCCATCAGTGCAAGAGGACCCGTCAGTGAATAAGATCCATGGGGCTTGGTCTTTTTCCTTTTGTTCTAGCCCATGAACGCCCTCTTATGGTTTTTCAATGATGAAATCTGCCAGAATTTGTCCTTTTACGGCATTGCGCGGCCTGTAGGTAATGTTGTATTCCCCTAGTAGAACACTCTATTTTTGGAATCTACCTGCGACGTCTGGTTTTGATATTACATGCTTTATGGGTTGATCAGTAATCACCACTATTGGGTGTGCTTGGAAATATATGCGCAACCTTTTTGCTGCAAATACTAGTGCGAGTACCAATTTCTGCATTGGGGTATAATTTAGTTCTGAGCTCTGTAATGCTCTGCTTATGAAGTATACTGGTGTTTGAACATTTTCCCTATATGTCATTAGCACTGCGCTGATCGCTCCGTGTGTAGCAGACAAATACATTATCAGCTCTTCTTTAGGACGTGGCGCGACTAGCATAGGGAGTGAAGCTAAATGTGTTTTCAGTTCCTCGAAGGCTTTTTCCGCTTCCCTCCTCCAATTGAAGTCCCCTTTCTTGATGCATTTCTTGAGCGTTTTAAATAAAGATGGCGACTTCTCCGCTGATTTGGATAGGAATCTATTCAACCCTGCGAGTTTCCCGTTTAGAGACTGTAATTCCTTTTTCGTCTTTGGGCTTTGGAGCTGAATGACTGCGTCTGTCTTTTCCGGGCAGGGTTTGATGCCATTAGCATCAATCATGTATCCTAGGAGCATGCCTTCTACTGCCCTAAAAGTGCATTTCTTTGGATTTAGCTTCATGTTTATTCTTCTTAGTGTTGAGAATGTTTCCTCTATATCCCGGATAAGCTCGCTATCTGTGTGACTTTTTATCACCAAATCATCGACATATACCTCCAAATTTCACCCTATTTGGCCTTCGAACATTTAATCAACCAGCCGCTGGTACGTAGCCCCTGCGTTCTTGAGTCCAAATGGCATTTTTGTGTAGCAATACACACCCTGACTGGTATGGAATGATGTTTTTTCTTCATCTTCTTCTACCATTCGTATCTGGTGGTATCCATTGTATGCGTCCAGGAAGCATTTGAAGGGGTACCCGCACAACGATTCTACTTTTCAATCTATCTCTGGGAGTGGGTAGCAATCTTGGGGGCAAGCTTTATTGAGGTCCGTGAAATCAACGCACATGAGCCAGCTGCCATCATGTTTTTTAACCATTACCGGGTTAGCGAGCCATTCATGATAGTAA
Source organism: Glebionis coronaria (assembly GCA_025667525.1). NCBI lineage: Eukaryota > Viridiplantae > Streptophyta > Magnoliopsida > Asterales > Asteraceae > Glebionis > Glebionis coronaria. Next base: position 527,813,502 of record CM046875.1, on the reverse strand, counting down.
ACTTCCCTCATAATTACTGCGTCTACCAGCTTCTTTACTTCCTCAAGTATCACCTTGTTGCGTTTTGGTGCCTGTCCTCTTTTCTTTTGCCTAACTAGGAGGTATCCTTCACGGATTTGAAGCTTGTGTTCGGCTATTAACCTTGGTACCCTGGTCATGTCTTTGGGTTCTTATACGAAGACGTCTAGGTTATTCTTCAAGAGGCGACACATGTCAGTCTTTCCTTTGTCAGATAATGTCCCCCCGATCGTTATCTCTTGATCTGGATAGTGTGGATGGACCGCCACCTTTAAGTTTGGCGGCGAGTTTATCTTGGGTTCCATTGTAACCCGAGGGGGTTCTGTGATCGCGTTGCACTCCAGGGGTGTTATCGTTGTGTTAAAGATCGTTACTATTCCTCCATCCACTGGGAATTTTATGATGCCATGAGCCGTAGAAGGTACTGATCGCATTGCAAGTATGGCAGGTCGCCCTATAATTCTGTTATATTGCGATGGCGATCGTATGATTAAGAAGTTCATGGAGACTTTCGTTGAATGCTCATCGTTTCCCACTTTTACTACTAGCTTTAGTTGGCCCAAAGGCCATACCGCTTCCCCACTGAACCCGATGAGCGGGGAGGTTGCAGGCACCATTTGGCTCTTTACTTCTGCACTAAGTTTAAGGAAGCAGTGTTCATATATTTTTTCCGCTGATGAGCCCCCATCCACATACATACGATGTATGTTGTGCTCACTAATTCTTTTTTCTATAACTAACGGGCCTTCTGCGACGTTCCTCGTGCTGAGTGAAAGGAAGGAGATGTCTTTCCCTTTCGAGAATTTTTGGCTCACCTTTTGTCTTTGCCTACGCTGCCATGATTCCACCCTGTAAACATTCGTGCTAGTGATTTTTGGTTTCTCGTCTTTCGCGGCTTCCTTGACAAGGTGTTCCATCTTGCCTTCCTTTACCATATTTTTGATATATTTTTGTCGCTGGATACATTCATTCGTGGCATGCCCCTTCTCATCATGATATTCGCAATATCTGTTGCCTATGCGTCTTTCTACCGGGGTGGTCATTGGCGATGGTCTTGGGAAATTCGCACCTTCTGATATGAGGATTTCTCTTGGGGTTAATTTAAGGGGAGTAAACCTGAAGTTACTAGCTCGACCCTCTCTTTTATTTCCTAGGTAATCAAGACATCTAGGCCTGCTTTGCCTGCTAGGCCCTTTACTGGACGCGTTGCCAGATATGTAGTCCTGAGTGTTTCGCGTGACTTCTGAGGCACCTGATTCCCCCTGTATGAAGGATATTACTCGCCTTAGTACTCCATCAAAGGTTTCGGGCATTTTTTCATTCAGCTTTTTTATTAGATCACTGTTTCGTATACCCGCCATGAAGCTAGATACTTTCAAAATCTCTGGGTACTCCGTTATCTGAAGACACTCGCTCTTGAAATGCTCTAGAAACAACTTCTTCGCTTTCCTCTTGGAGTACCCTTCTTTTTTTGTTTATTAGGAGGAGGCTGAGTTGACTCTTGACATGCGCCTCCTTCCTCCACCATGGGTAGGGGAGTTGAGAATAGTACGCATGTTCCTATGATAGGTGGATTGGTTACATATCGAGTGTTTGCTTCACTGGTAGATCCAGGAGTAACATTCGCGGATGTGATACGACCATCTATCGTCGAGGATCTTTGACGGCCTTCGTTCATGCCGCTTTTCGTCATTAGCTAGAGCTTAGTGTAGGGTCCCACGGATGGCGCCAACTTGTTGACACCAAAGTTGGATGGACCAAGATTGACTCGAATTAGGCTTAATTCAGGGTCTTGTGGACTCTGGCTCTTGCACCAAGTGAAACTTGCTTTGAGAACCCTGTGCACTAAACAGACACCGTTAGGCTTACCGTGGGTTTGTGACCCACGATTAGACTCCGCCGTGAGAGTAAGTAATCTATTTGAGTGTATAGTGTTTAGGGTATTGTGTGTATAGTACCTTTGTGGAACCACGGGGGTTCCTTTTATACCCGAGAGAGTCCAGGCTGGGCTCCCTATTCTTGCGACCTAAGGAAGAGATAATGACTCATAATAGTTTGATCCTTATCGCGTAACTAAGGTAAGTTTATATCTCTTTCCCTTAGGCGAATATATCTATATGATAGATTATATTCTTGCGTGATCCTGTTGCATTGCGACGAGGACACGGTTTAAGCAATAAGCCGCATGTTCGGCAACAACTTACCGGGCCTCCTGGGTTGTGCGCACATCGCATAAGTATTAATTCATCCTTGATGGATGCGGGTAGGACCCGTGAGTCAGACTATCCAGCCCGACTAGGGACATACGAGTCACACCGTTGTCGAGTGACTTGCGCCTCCAATAGTTACTTGTGTGCAGAGGTGTACCAGTGGTCGGGTTTTATCACCGTTGAACCCTGTGAGGATTTATGTGGTGTCTTTTAGCTCCTTCTTTATTTCCCATGGTAGTTCTGCGAAATAATGTTCGTTCAATATGTTCGATGTTGACCCTCCGTCGACGCACATGCCTTCTACAGCATGGTCCCCGAGGTCTATGTCCACAGTCAATGACCCGACTCTATAGTACATGTCTGAAAGAATAGGGAACGTTATCTCCTCATCGCGCGAAAATTCTACGATCGTTCTCCTTTGCATAAAATACCTCTCCCTTTCCACAATGTAAATGGTTATGGGCTTATCTTTCTGTTTTTTCGCTTCACTTTTCTTCGTGTCCGTGCTCTTCCTCCAGTCTCTTATCAGGTGGTTTAACTTCCCTGCTTTGACCACGCTCTCAATATGCCTTTTCAGTTGAATGCACTCATCAGTAGCGTGTCCTTTATCGTCATGGTATTCACAATGCTTTGTGTTATCCCGTTGGTCTGCTGGTCCCATCATTGGGCTAGGCTTTGGAAAGCCTTCCCCCTCTGATAAGAATATCTCCCTGGAGGTCTTTTCAGCGGGGTAAACTTACCATTGTTGTTATTGCGCCCTTGCTTCGTTGTGCATTAGAAGTCCAAAGTGCGGCTGATGTTTTGCCCATATGATTGTTTCTTGGGCCGGTCTTGGTATTTATAGCCTGATGTCATCTGCCTGCTATCCGCTGCTACAGTCTCGCCCTGAATAAATGCTCGGACCTTCTTCATTACCCCATCAAACGTTGATGGGGTTCTGTCATTCAATTTCTTTATTAGGTCCGGGTTAGTGATGCCCGCAAGAAATCCGGAAATCTTAAGAATTTCTGAGCAATCTTTGATCTGGTTGCATTCAGATTTGAAGCGCTCCATGAAGTCTTCAAGGCTTTCATTGTGCCTCTGCTTTACTCTTGCAAGTGAGACAGGGCTTTTGTCGTACTTCTTTTGTTGCACATAATTTCTTCTGAATGCTCTCCTAAGTTCTTCGAACCCATTAATGCTCCTTCGCGGAAGGCGATCTAACCATGTCCGGGCGTTCCCGATAAGCGTTGAGTTGAACATGTGGCACCATACGGCCTCTGGCCATTGCTCTATCCCTGCTTGAGATTCAAAAACTTTTAAGTGATCATCTGGATCCGTCGTACCGTCATAGGTTTTGACATTGGACGACACGCTTCTCTTTTTGTTATCTTTGAAAGTAGTTATGCGTTCTAAAAACACACTTCCCTTCTCCCGCCTCCATGGGAGGGTCCACTCATCTTCACTGTGCATCCTTGGTCATTTGGGCGCCCTATGGTGTTCTCTGTCGTAGTCGGAAGAATCAGAATCCTCAGTGGACGAAAGAGCGACCCTTTTGCGGCGAGGATGACGATCGTTGTAGTTAGAATCCGAGGAAATTTCGCTTGAGGAATCCCTTCAGCTCGTCTTTCCAGTGCTCCTATTTCTTTCCTGACCTTGCAGACCCTGAGGTGAATCTTTTTCTAAGGGGCCCAATCTATCAAGGGCGCTCCGTCTACCCAAAGGGTCGGGCCCTAATCTATCTTTCACGCTTGTGCGCTGACGGTTATTGACTGGTGTAACGAAGTCGTCCTCTCCTTTTGGGTTCTCATAACTGTCTGAGGACGATGCGTCTTCGATAAGGGGCGCATCCGAAGGAGATGTTGGGATCTTAGCCGTTCTTTCTTTCTTTCTCTTTTCCTTTCTAGCTTCCTTGTTAGGTCTTGACCCTTCCATAGCCTTGAGTTCTTATCGAAGTCTAGACTGATCCGAATATCTCTTGTCGGATTCGTTCTCATCTGCGCTCTCATGAGCGGAATCAAAGCCTCGTAGTTTTCTACGACGTAGTCGCTCATACACTGCTTCGTCGAGGGGGGAATCTTTGTCTCAGTTCACGGGTCTGTCAAAGCCCTTGTGTCCAGAGCATCCTTGTGGCCTTGATCAGGGTTTTCCCGAGAGGACGATGCATCCCCAGCTATCTGTGGGGTAGAGGTGACTAGTGGAGAGAAATATACTTGCAATCTCTTCCCCCTACGACCTGGGTTATTAGGTTCAAAGCATGAATATTGACGTGTTGGCTTCTTTGATCCCCCCTTTGGTGGGGGCGGGTTTACGCCGCTTTTCGTCATTGATTAGAGCTTAGTGTAGGGTCCCACGGATGGCGCCAACTTGTTGATACAAAAGTTGGATGGACCAAGCTTGACCCAAATTAGGCCTAACTCGGGGTCTTGTGAACTCTGGCTCTTGCACCAAGTGAAACTTGCTTTGAGGACCCTGCGCACTAAACAGACACCATTAGGATTACCGTGGGTTTGTGATCCACGATTATACTTTGTCCTCTCCTTTCACGCTTAGATTTCGTCATGCGGGAACGAATCCTTTTTCAAATAGTCCAGAATCGGTGTCATCCATGTAGGACCTTCTTCTTCTACCACTGATGCGACCTCTTACTCTTTTATTGACTTGTCTTTAAGGATCTCCACCAGGACCTGCTTTGATAAGTATGCAAAACTGGTGGACGCTATTTTGCTAAGTGCGTCTGCTTTATTGTTCTCCCCCTGGGTACTTGGCGTATTTGGAACTTATCGAATCCTTCAATCAATGTCTTGGCCTTTTGTAAGTATTGTACCATGTTTTCTTCTTTCGCCTCATATTCTCCGAGTATGTGATTTGCTGCTAGTCGAGAATCTACGTTTGCCTCGAGATTGCGTACACCCATTCGTGCTGCAATTCTTAGTCCTGCTAGCGCCTCGTATTCTGCCTCGTTATTTGTGGCTGTGAAGTCAAAACTTAGCGCGTACGTGAATTCCATTCCTTCGCGATTGGTGAGTATGAGCCCTACGCCAGATCCATCAGTGCAAGAGGACCCGTCAGTGTATAAGATCCATGGGTCTTGGTCTTCTTACTTTTGTTCTAGCCCCTGAACGCCCTCTTGTGGTTTTTCAATGATGAAATCTGCCATAATTTGTCCTTTTACGGCATTGCGCGGCCTGTAGGTAATGTTGTGTTCCCCTAATAGAACACTCCATTTTTGGAATCTACCTGTGACGTCTGGTTTTGATATTACCAGCTTTATGGGTTGATCAGTTAGCACTACTATCGGGTGTGCTTGGAAGTATCTGCGCAACCTTTTTGCTGCAAATACTAGTGCGAGTACGAATTTCTCCATTGGGGTATAATTTAGTTCCGAGCTCTGTAATGCTCTGCTTGTGAAGTAAACTGGTTTTTGCACATTTTCCCTATCCATCATTAGCACTGCGTTGATCGCTCCGTGTGTAGCAGACAAATACATTATCAGCTCTTCTTTAGGACGTGGCGCGACTAGCATAGGGAGTGAAGCTTAATGTGTTTTCAGTTCCTCGAAGGCTTTTTCCGCTTCCTTCGTCCAATTGAATTCCCCTTTCTTAATGCATTTCTTGAGCGTTTTAAATAAAGGGAGCGACTTCTCCGCTGATTTGGACAGGAATCTATTCAACCCTACGAGTTTCCCGTTTAGCGACTGTACTTCCTTTTTCGTGTTTGGGCTTTGGAGCTGAACGACTGTGTCGGTCTTTCCCGGGCAGGGTTTGATGCCATTAGGATCAATCATGTATCCTAGGAACATGCCTTCTGTTGCCCCAAAAGTGCATTTCTTTGGATTTAGCTTCATGTTTATTCTCCTTAGTGTTGAGAATGTTTCCTCTATATCCTGGATAAGCTCGCTCTCTGTGTGACTTTTTATAACCAAATCATCGAAATACACCTCCAAATTTCTCCCTATTTGGCCTTCGAACATTTTATCAACCAGTCGCTGGTACGCAGCCCCTGCGTTCTTGAGTTCAAATGGCATTTTTGTGTAGCAATACACACCCTGACTGGTATGGAATGTTGTTTCTTCTTCGTCTTCTTCTGCCATTTATATCTGGTGGTATCCGTTGTATGCGTCCAGGAAGCATTTGAAGGGGTACCCGCACAACGATTCTACTTTCCAATCTATCTCTGGGAGTCGGTAGCAATCTTTGGGGCAACCTTTATTGAGGTCCTTGAAATCAACGCACATGCGCTAGCTGCCATCATGTTTTTTAACCATTATCGGGTTAGCGAGCCATTCATGATAGAAAACTTCCCTCATAATTCCTGCGTCTACCAGCTTCTTCACTTCCTCAAGTATCACCTTGTTGCGTCCTGGTGCCTGTCCTCTTTTCTTTTGCCTAACTGGGGGGTATCCTTCGCGGATTTGAAGCTTGTGCTTGGCTATTGACCTTGGTACCCCCGTCATGTCTTTGGGTTCTCATGCGAAGACGTCTAGGTTATTCTTCAAGAGGAGACACATGTCAGTCTTTCCTTTGTCAGATAATTTCCCCCCGATCGTTATCTCTTGATCTGGATAGTGCGGATGGACCGCCAACTTTAAGTTTGGCGGCGAGTTTATCTTGGGTTCCATTGTAACCGGAGGGGGTTCTGTGATCGCGTTGCACTCTGGGGGTGTTATCGTTTTGTTTAAGATCGTTACTATACCTCCATCCACTGGGAACTTTATCATGCCATGAGTCGTAGAAGGTACTGCTCGCATTGCAAGTATGGCAGGTCGCCCTATAATTTTTTTATATTGCGATGGCGACCGTATGATTAAGAAGTTCATAGAGACTTTCGTTGAATGCTCATCGTTTCCCACTTTTACTACTAGCTTTAGTTGGCCCGAAGGCCATACCGCTTCCCCACTGAACCCAATGAGCGGGGAGGTTGCAGACCATTTGGCTCTTTACTTCTGCACTAAGTTTCAGGAAGCAGTGTTCATACATTATTTCCGCTGATGAGCCCCCATCCACATACATTCGATGTATGCTGTGCTCACCAATGCTTATTTCTATAACTAACGGGCCTTTTGCGACATTCCTCGTGCCGAGTGGAGGGAAGGAGATGTCTTTCCCTTTTGAGAATTTTTTGCTCACCTTTTGTCTTGTCCTACGCTGTCATGATTCTACCATCTAAACATTCGCGCTAGTGATTTTTGGTTTCTCGTCTTTCGCGGCTTCCTTGACAAGGTGTTTCAGCTTGCCTTCCTTTACCATATTTTCGATATATTTTTGTAGTCGGATACATTCATTCGTGGCGTGTCCCTTCTAATCATGATATTCGCAATATCTGTTGCCAATGCGTCTTTCTATCGGGGTGGTCATTGGCGATGGTCTTGGAAAATTCGCACCTTTTGATATGAGGATTTCTCTTAGGGTTAACTTAAGGGGAGTAAACCTGAAGTTACTAGATCGCCCCTCTATTTTATTTCCTACTTAATCAAGACCTCTAGGCCTGCTTTGCCTGCTAGGCCCTTTACTGGACGCGTTGCCAGATCTGTAGTCCTGGGTGTTTCACGTGACTTCCGAGGCAGCTGATTCCCCCTGTATGAAGGATCTTACTCGCCTTAGTACTCCATCAAAGGTTTTGGGCGTTTTTTTCATTTATTTTTTTATTAGATCACTGTTTCGTATACCCGCCATGAAGCTAGATACTTTCAAAATCTCTGTGCACTCCTTTATCTGAAGACACTCGCTCTTGAAACGCTCTAGAAAATCCTCTAGGTACTCGCCCTGGTTCTGCTTGATTCTAGTGAGCGATACAACGCTCCTATCATGTCTTTTCTGTTGCACATAGTTTCTTTTGAATGCTTTCCGCAACGCTTCATACCCATTAATTGTTCGTGGCGGAAGTCTGTCAAACCAGATCCGCGCGTTACCTACGAGCGTAGAGTTAATCCTATTGCACCATACAGTTTCTGGCCATTGTTCAATGCATGCTTGGGATTCAAAGACTTTTAAGTGGTCTTCTGGATCTAAAGTACCATCATAAGTTTTTACGTTTGCTGGCATGCGACGCTTTCTTGTCTCTCCGTAATACTGTATGCGCCTCGTAAAAGCGTTTTTCTTGGCTCTCCTCCAAGGTTGCGAGAAGCCTTGGTCATCCGAAGAATAACCTTCGCGCATGCGTTTTGCAGGGTGGTTATCACTCGATCTTGACAGGTTGCTCTCGGAGGATTCAGCGTGTTTTGCACGCTCCTTTCCTTCCATTCTCTTCTTGTGTTTGGCAACCAACGGAATGAGGGTTTGTAGGTTATTGGCTACGTATTACTCCATTGCGCGTGCCTCGGTAGCAGCAACTTCTTTGCTTTCCTCTTGGAGTACCCTTCTTTTTTGTTTATTAGGAGGAAGCTGAGTTGACTCTTGCCCTGCGCCTCCTTCCTCCACCATGGGTAGGGGAGTTGAGAAGAGTACGCCTGTTCCTCTGATAGGTGGATTGGTTACATCCCGAGTGTTTGCTTTACTGGTAGATCCAAGAGTAACATTCGCGGATGTGATACGACCATCTACCGTCGAGGATCCTTGACGGCCTTCGTTCATGCCGCTTTTCCTCATTAGCTAGAGCTTAGTGTAGGGTCCCACAGATGGCGCCAACTTGTTGATACAAAATTTGGATGGACCGAGCTTGACCCGAATTAGGCTTAATTTAAGGTCTTGTGGACTCCGGCTCTTGCACCAAGTGAAACTTGCTTTAAGGACCCTGCACACTAAACAGACACCGTTAGGCTTACCGTGGGTTTGTGACCCATGATTAGACTCCAGCGTGAGAGTATGTAATCGATTTGAGTGTATAGTGTTTAGGGTATTGTGTGTATCGTAACTTTGTGGAACCATGGGGGTTCCTTTTATACCCGAGAGAGTCCAGGCTGGGATCCCTATTCTTGCGGCCTAAGGAAGAGATAATGACTCAGAATAGTTTGATCCTTATCGTGTAACTAAGGTAAGTGTATATCTCTTTCCCTAAGGCGAATATATCTATTTTATAGATTATATTCTTGCGTGATCCTGTCGCAGTGCGACGAGGACACGGTTTAAGCAATGAGCCACATGTGCGACAGCAACTTACCGGGCCTCCTGGGCTGTGCGCACATCGCATAAGTATCAATTCATCCCTGATGGATGCGGGTAGGACCCGTGAGTCGGACTATCCAGCCCGACTAGGGACTATTCGTCATCAAAGGACAAGACCACCTTTCGTACATTTCTACTGGTCCAGACATTCGAATAGCGAACGAAAGACCAGGAGATCGGATCTAGAAAGCACTTCCAACAGGGTTGACGGTTGTGCGGCCCTCATTCAGCTAGAAGTAGGAAATCAATCCCGTCACGGCCGATGACTTAGTCTTCTTCTCCACTTCGGCTCAACCACCTACCTAACCTCTTAGAAAAGATCCGATAGATAGCAGCTACCTAACTTTTAAGCCCTTCACCAATCAAGGTCTTTCATCTAGTAAGTCCTAGTACTATGTTCTCTAAGCTTGACTAATAGAATAGGCAGGCGCTTAGCTTCAACTAGTTCAGTTTGAGTCTTTCTCAAGAGTAGTTGCATTGCAAGTAGGCAGAAAATCAGTAGTGCGTTAGCTTATCTGTTCATTTTCAAACAACCCTTGTTTGTGCTACTTTATCTTTCTAAGCCGCTCTCGCTAGCAGGGAATCTAGTTCAGCAAGGTCCATAGGGTGAGCTCGCTTGAAGCTGGGGCGCGTCTGGTGGTATCGTATATAAGATCACACGGCTGCTTTTAGGAGTGATCTGTTCATCCAACTCGAAATATTGTAAGTAAGAGAAGAAGAATAATCTGACGCCCGAAATTCCCATGTCTTTCTTGGTTGGACCAACCGGCGAAATCCGTCTTCTGGAATTAGAAGAGCAAGAACAAGTCTCTCCATTTTTTTGGGGGAGCAGAGCAGTCAAAGAATGAAACAGATCAAATGATTGTTCTAGAATGGCTATTTCTCACAATTTCTCCTTGTGATGAAGCGGAACCATGGCAATTAGGATATCAAGACGCATCAACACCTATGATGCAAGGAATAATAGACTTACATCACGATATCTTTTTCTTCCTCATTCTGATTTTAGTTTTCGTATCACGGATCTTGGTTCGCGCTTTATGACATTTCCAAAAAGAAAAAAATCCAATCCCGCAAAGGATTGTTCATGGAACTACTATCGAGATTCTTCGGACCATATTTCCTAGTATCATCCTTATGTTCATTGTTATATCATCATTTTCTCTCTTATACTCAATGGACGAGGTAGTAGTAAATCCAGCCATTACTATCAAAGCTATTGGAAATCAATGGTAGTGTGCCTCTTCACGAGGGTGATTTAAGTGCAACGAAATGCCTTAAGAATATGGTTCGCGAAGCATCTGGCTTACCGATAATCTCCCATTCCCGCTGTCGAGAGACTTAAATAAATATAGCATGCTAGAAACGGGGAGTTGAGATGGTTAGACCTATACCCCGAAATGCTCCCAGCATAGAAGCCTATGGTTCCATCTTGTTGTTGCTAGAGGTACACATCCCTCTTCTCGGTGTGGAGCGATATACGAGAAATAGATGCTCAGCCTGAAATGTCCGATAACGGCGCTGAAGTAGTGAATCTATCGGCACCATAGTTGTGGCATACAACTTTGGACCTAACGGTCGGCTCAGTAACCTTTCGGAATGGGGGATCCCGTTGGCAACAACCACGGTAGTAGTTGCGGAACTACTGGGCCGGGAGAGGACAACCTCTTGTTCCTGCTCCTCTTTCTTCGCTTCAGGGACGGAGGTCCTACGGTAGGTAGCAGCAGGTACAAGCAACTTGACCGAAGGGGACCAGCGCTTCTACTCTTCCACCGAGGAGCCGTTCGCAGCGAGAAGCAAGGGATGTCGTGAACGGTGGGAGGTCACAGAGAATTTACCTATTCATAGAGTGATCCTATGATCGATACAGGATATAGACTATCTCTTTCTTTATTCGATTCTTTTTCTGAAAAAACAAAAAAAAGGGTGACTCAACTTCTCAGCTAGAGTTGAGGGTGGGACTTGTTGGCATAATGCAAGTTGGAACGTGGGAATTCGAGGTCTCATGAACTACTACTAAATACCTACTTTTTTCTTTTTGGACAAACGATATCAGGTCAGGTCTATGGTTGGATCCAGATCTACGGGTCGGTCGGCCCCGGCCGATGAGCATAGGGAATCTATACTCGAGCGTTCAATTGGGCCCCTTACAGGATAGGTGAGGAATCACTCTTGATCTTTTTTATTTGGGCCTGCAACTTCTCCGAGCCGACTAGCATCCCTTTCCACTGCGCATTTATCGAACAAAGAAGACGACTATAGTATCGAATTTGCTTTCCATGGTGAACTGGTCGCTGCATATCTTCTGCCTGTCTCATATGTGCGGAACCAGGTCTATTTAGGTTCCATCCCCCCCCCCCCCCCCCCTCGAATACATAGGGTAGGTAGGACTGGTTGGGAAAGGGTTCCCTATTGCATATAAACTTTCCCCGGCCTTCGATTCCCCTTACTCATTAAGGGTCTTACGGTCGGTACTAACTAAAGAAAAAGAGTCTTCTTTCTAAGAGTAGGCGTGGAGAGCTTTTTGCGAGGAAACTTGCAAGTACAGTTTGGGGGGAGACGGGCGTCGACCCAACCTTATGAGTAATCGGACTATAACAGCTCCGATGAATAGTCACTCACTTTTGACAGTTATACGATTCCAGAAGATGATCTAGAATTGGGTCAATTACGTTTATTAGAAGTGGACAATCGAGTGGTTGTACCAGCCAAAATTCATCTACGTATTATTGTAACATCTGCTGATGTAGTTCATAGTTGGGTTGTACCTTCCTCAGGTGTCAAATGTGATGTTGTACCTGGTCGTTTAAATCAAATCTCTATTTCGGTACAACGAGATGGAGTTTACTATGGTCAGTGCAATGATATTTATGGAACTAATCATGCCTTTATGTGTGCGCCCGGAAAGATAGGCCGACTGCTGAGCCCACTTTGGCTCAGCCACACCACCCTGGGTGCAAGCCACCCGAGAAGCAATCTATTACAGCGAGCGGCTGGAGCAGTATGGAGCCGAGGAGCAAGGCAGTAGATAAGATAGAATAAGGGGTCAGGCTCCCGGTAGAGAAGAGGATACATTTAGGATAACGAATTTGAAACGCGGAGCCCGAGCGTCCAGCGAGCGAGTGGTTAGTGGCCAATAGCGCCCTAGTTGATGGCATTCCTCTCTGCCGCTGGCACTCGAGGAACCACGGGGAACTCCATACAGAGCAAACAAGTCTTAGGGATGAGACGCCCGCGCAAGGACCTTAACTCCCATTAGGAGGTCGAACCAAGGACCTATGAAGTCGGGACTAGCCCGTCCCCATGGGCAACGCAACAGTGTCCTGAGGGAGGAGTTTAGAGGCCTTATATTAGCACGGACTTCTTTTTCTTTCTAGGTCATGCGAAGGGGGCCAGTCTAAGATCGTACTGTTCTCTACAAAGACAACAGACGCTCTCAACGGCTAGGCGCCACTCTCTTTCTGAGTTATTCCAGCTTCTTCATGATTTCGTGCCGCGATGAACAAACAAAACAAAAAAGAGGCCATCTCAGCAGAAGGAGAAGGACCTGAAACGGCAGAGACTACTGACCCTATTCTTGTTCCTAGCCGTCTTTTACGAGTCCGGAAAGCCTCCTCAGGGGGATACTCAAAATTGAATAGAGAAGGGCGGACAGGGCTCCCATAAGAGCCTCCCCCTCTTCCCGGTCAAGATATATGGGAAGGAGCCCTATCAAGGCCATAAACAGTCTCTTTATTTATGTACGTACACCTTTGTTTCAGGGTGGGGCCGCCCTTTCTCCTGCTAATCCGGCCATTTCTGAACCTGTCTTTCTCATCCCATTCAATGGAGGACTTTTCAATTCTTGCGATTGCCAGCCCCCTTAGCTTATTATTATTATTATTATTATTATTATTATTATTATTATTATTATTATTATATATATATATATATATATATATATATATATATATATATATATATATATATATATATTATTTATAAAGGGTTCTGATCGGCTAAATGGGCGCAATGATCTCTTTGTTTGCTTCGATAGGCCGGTACGGCGCTCCGAGTGGTTATACTCATACATGTTCTGACTCGCCGGTCATTATGGATCTAGTGGCATGGCGGGGCAAAAGAAAGGGGAGGGGGAAGCAACTACGAAGCTTCGTAGATTCGACAAGTCGCTCCGCTTATAGAATATAATGAAGCAAGCTAGCGACTCTTCTAGTAGCGAAGGAAAGGGTCAGGAAAGGAGCAGAGAAGGGGTTGGATTTCGCCTATGATCAGATCAGTGGGCAACCATAGTTTACTTTTTTCGTAGTGTTGTTAACGTTGTTGAAAGCTCATTACTTATTTAAGTAGGCCTCGCCTTTTGGAGCTGCTCCCAGCTCACACTATGGTGGAGGAGGTGCCGTGAAGATCTAGGAGTGTGAGCAGTACGAGCTGAAAGGCTCCCATACTGTTTGGAGGGCAGGGGGCATAGATGCCAAACAAAACTGACCCCTATCTATCATCGTAGAAACTATTCCTAGGAAAGATTATGGTTATCGGGTATCCAATCAATTAATCCTCCAAACCGGGGAAGCTTAAGCGGAGATGAAAGGGTAGGGTGACGGAAAAGAAAAGGGGGGAAGCAACTCAATTTAAGGCTTCGCTCCCAGATCGCTTCGTGAGCTCATTTAGTAGACAGCGAGTGTGCGCCCCTTTAGAGAAGAGATAGGGGCGAGTACTACACGAGCTCGTAAGTAAAGTACGGAACGAGCCTTGTCTACGAAGCAGAGCGACCTCGTCTTGCTTGCTTCTGGCGAAGCTTCTCGCGCTGGATAATAGTCATGGCAGGAATACGACTTTTTAGGTCGACCACTACACTACATAGAAGTGATAGCGAAGCCAAGTCGTATAAAGCCGAGCAGCCCTTATAGCAATAACAAACGGCCTACTTATAGCCCTTCCCAAATTCCAGTAGTAAAGTTTAAGCAGGATAACCCCCTCTCTGTTCTTCTCTTCATGTATGTGGGCTGCCTGCCCCATCCCAAATAGACGAACAGGAACAAGCTGAAGAAGCGAGAGAGATTTGAGATTCCGTAAGTAAATGAGACTTTCTGTTTTGTCGAGAGGAAGGACCAAAATGCCTAAACAAGACAAGGACCAACTATATGCTTAACACAAATAGGTCCTCCCTCTAGCATACGGGGATCGGCCCTACGCACTGGGGACGAAGCGTAGAGGTCACTTTAGCTTGTTGTACCGGAGTGGTTCATCGTCAAAAGAACAACAATGGCTTGTAGCATTTCCTATTGATTTGTCTAGGGGATGGGATGTAAAAGAAGGCTTTATCGTCAAAAGGCAGGGGTGAGCTTTCTCACTATACATCGCTCTTCTTTTATCCCGCCTGGTTTCTGATTCTTGTTCCGTAAATTTCGTACGTAGACAGTTAGTTGCTCTGACTAGTTTTTTAGTGCAAAAAAGGACCAACGAAGACCCTATCCTAAAGGAGAAGAAAGAGTAGGAGCAGAGCGGAGAATCTTTTTTTATTCCAGCCGAGAAGACTAGTAAAAGGAAGGATTAAGAATGTTATATATTTTAGGAGCTAGATCAGTTGCCGATGAACAAGTCAGAATTGCCTCAACAAAATAGATGGAATTGGGCCTAAAAAAGCCATTCTGGTTCGTTATCGATTAGGTATCAGTGGGTACATAAAGATAAAAGAATTAACTAAGTATCAGATCGACCAAATTGAACAAATGATAGGTCAAGATCATGTTGTTCATTGGGAATTAAAGAGGGGAGAACGAGCAGACATCGAACGATTAATTTCTATTTCTTGTTATCGTGGAATACGTCATCAAGATGGATCACCCTTACGCGGTCAACAAACTCATACTAATGCTAGTACTTGTCGCAAGCAAATTCGGAAATAAAAGAAGTCTATCGAAAGCCTTGGTACTTGTCTGATCAATCACACTGGTAGCTTCAATAGTTCACTGAAATTTTGATTTGAGGATTTCATCGGTTATTAATCCAGTATCGGTATAGTATGCCTCCTTGGCCACTCCATTAGTGGCTCGGCTTCGCCCTAGAAGCTACTGCTTACGCCTCTCTAGGCTTCGCTGTCACAACTCTCCTCCTCAGATAAAGATGTCTCTGACACAACTCTCTCGGCAATCAAAACTTTCTCTATTTATATTTTTGTTTTTTGGCGGGTTCGGTCAGGAGGGACAAAAGAGGGATGCTTTCTATCAATCAAAAGTAGATACCGCCCCCATGCTCCTACGGTCCACTTACCGAGGAATAGAAAGGAAGGACCCGGGGCCAGAGCAAGTTAGGTTGGGGTATAGAGCCGTAAGCGCGGTGAAGGGTGACAAAGGACGTGCTCGTACGGTTCATATAAGGAAACTAAAAAGTCATTGATTGTTGGGAACTTTCACTCCTCTATATTCGAAATATGCCTTTCTAGGAGCATTACGATCTGCAGCTCAAGTGGTCTCTTATGAAGTCTCTATTGGTCTTATTCTTATTGTGCGCCTTGTGAGCGAGTTTGGATCTACGAAGGAAATCGCTCGGATGTTTCCCTAACCCAACCCGGGAACGGACCGGAGGGAACCGCAGCATGGGGAATGTCCGCGTCTCGTCGCAAGGCTCATTTTGAGTTGTGGCTCATAGAGCGGACAGTTTTTTCTTATCAGAGGTCGGGGCACAAGGGTCCTAGTACTATCCACGTGCGAAGAAGCCCGGAGGTGACTGCAATGAGCAGAAATCTCACTCACCGGCCTAAACGACAAGCAAACACTCGAACGTGAGAGCAAGGGATCACCCAACGAATGAACGAGCTCAAAGGGGGGAGGAAAGAGGGGGCAAGAACCATGTTTTCTGAGAAGTGGCGGTTTGAATCTTATATGAACTGCGAGAATAACTGACTAAGTCGTTCCATAAGGGGTCATTCTCCAAACGGGACGGGACCAAGCCTTTAGGTTAATAAAGTAGGTTGGGTGACAGATCGGCCATAGGAGTACTAGGAGATATAGACCAGGGCAACAAAAGTGGAGCATACGGCGATGTCGCCCGTTTTCGTTTCGTGGGGGTCACCGGCAGAGGAAAGGGTTATAGGTGATGGCGCATTCTGCTTCTTATCTAGAGAAGGGCGCTGAATCCTTTCTATGGGCTCGTGCGTGTCAGCTGGTGTAGATGAATAAAGGCGGACCGCTTGAACGGGACACATTCTCTTAATATAATAGGCGGCAAAGCGGAATAGAAAAGCACGGACGAGCCACTTGTAGGGAAACTTGCACATGTGGTTCTGGTCGGGGACCCCGGTATACTATACTAATATGTGTAGGTCCCGTAATTCGAGTGAGATTGTCATGGCGCAAAAGCATATATGGTCCGGTATTCCCTTGTTCTCTTTGTATTGGTTATGTTCTTTATTTCTTATCTAGCAGAAACTAATCGAGCTCCGTTTGATCTCCCAGAAGCGGAAGCTGAATCAGTTGCAGGCTATAATGTAGAATATGCGCGGGATGCGATCCTTAATAGTTCACTGTTGGCGGAAGCCAATGTCCCAGGGTCCCGGGGACTCATTCTGACTGAAACAAGGGGCGGGTCTTTACCAACCTACTATTTTAGGGAAGCCAAAAAACGTGAGCGCCTAGCGCGAGCCTTATTGAAAAGGCCCTTTACTAAAAAAATAGAAGGTAAGGCCGGCTTTCGAGCTGTAGATTTACAACCATAGGGCTTAAATCGGCCCTCCTTATTATATTAGTAAGATAGGTTGCTTGAGCGCATTTTGAACCTCTCTATTAGTAAGGTTGTCGTATCGATCAAGGCGAAACTTGAGTTTGATTACAGGGCGCGCGTTAGCGCTTTACTAATAAGATAGAAGGGGCTTTTCTTGTTTAGTAAAGTCTCGCTTTTTTATAGGAGTAGGTGCGACAGGGCACTCTTCATTCGAAACTAATGAATGTCAGGTCGGGGCTTTCTGCCTTGTTATCAAAAAGGGGGTTGGGTAAAGCAAACTCCTTCCTTGGACGAGCACGGGCTTAGTCAAGTAGAACCGGGTTGCGTTGTTGGATGCTTCGATCGAAAAGAAATCAATGGGGCCATGCCGATACGACTGAATATGCGTTAGAAAGGTCAATCCCTCCCCTACGACACAAAAAAAAAAGCGGGCTGAACTTCTAACAGCCCGCCCGCTTCCATAGAACAATATCGTGGCAACGTAGACCTAAGTGAAAGTGGTCATATTGGATCCTTGGGAACCATCACAAGTACGACCGACGTCTATTTATTTAAACGAGAATGTCTTGTCGTCCAGCGGAGCCTAGAATAACATGACTCGCGCAGACAACTGACTCCTTTTCAATAGAAAAGAATAGCCAAACCAGCCCAGCTGGCTGGTCAATCTCAGTAAGAAGATAGGCCGGCAAACCGGAGACGTACGACCACGGTCCCAACCTTACCAGCACCGAGGGTGTACTAATCAATGAACACCCGAAACCAACTTTCTTTTCTGACAAAATCAACCAAGCCTAACCGGTCACGACATGTTGTTGATATTGATTGAGTTGGAGGGAATTTCGATTACTTCATCCATCCATAAACCTAGACCCCGATAACCTTCGTAACCAAGCGTCACGACAACATCCAAAGGTCACCCTCGGATTCTTAGGGGGGCAAGGAAGAGGTTGTTATGTTACTTGTAGCGCGGCTTCCCTCTTTATAACACTTCGGAAAGATTTTTCAGTCTTTTCTTACGATGACCTGGTCGAGAGAGTACGATACATCGGTGTAAAAGATTGATCCCTCTGGATCTTGGTCCATGATGGCCTTTTGATTAATAGAACTGGAAGAGGAGGAAAAGAAATAGCTTATGATGACCATCTATTTGAGTCGATCATTTCGTAGATCTAATTCAAGTTTTTTTTGATGCAGTGGAAAGGCCTTCAAATCTGAAGTTTGACGCTTAAAGGAAGAAATGTTCTTGGTGGATGCAGGACTTGTGACCGCCAGAATGAGTATGCAGGATGAGCCTAAAGGAGTTCCAATCAACCGAGCCACCAGGTTTGAGAATAAGGTGGGATCCCTGGATCTAGTGGCCAGCGAACCAATGATCAAAAAGCAGATTTTTTTAGATTCTTCATGGATCTAGTGACCGGTGAATCACTGATCAAAGAGCAAGCTGCCGCCAGGTTTAATGATTTGGTGGGATCCTGTAGTTGTTAGTGAACTGCTTCTTCTTATTCCACGAAGATTTACACAAAACCGAGCTTGGATGGAACTGAACAAGATTTGGCGAACGGGTCAAATGCTTTTTTATTGATAAAGTAAAAGGAGGTTATTCAGTAGCCATCGCAGGTTTCATTACTTTTATTCCATTCTGTCTTCTCATAAGAAGAGGAAGGATATCGAATGATCAATTCACCATCGAGAGCATTAAGCCCAAAAGGACGAATATTGTGGTGTTCTAACAACAGCAGCCAAACGGGGGCGTGAATGCGAGATGCCAGCGGAAAAGAAAAGGATAGAAGCTGGAGAATGGCCTATATTCCTACTAATGTGATCCCCATTACTTCAAATATGTTCTACACTACGATATATTGCTCTAATGTTTTTACAATTATCTTTTTTGAAGCAGATAGTTCACAGTGCTCATTCTATCGATACTGGGAAATAAAAAAAATCATGTTTACACTCAATTTTCATTACGAATATGTATCACGTCAGGATCCGTTGCTCAAACCGAATCACGCCAACGTTATGGAAGTTCCTGGATCGTGTAAAATCAGAGTAGTACGAAAGGCAGCACCTTCTGATTTCATAATCAAAAATGGAAAATTGGCTATGGAGATTCCTTGCAGTCAGAAATTAATACAGACACAAAGGGCTTCGACAGGAAAGTCGTTTCGATCCAATCCATTCTTGGGGTCAAATAAAGACAAAAAAGGATATGTAAGTGACCTAGCACGGCAAAGCACTCTCCGAGGGCATGGAATGTCTCATTTTTTGGTAAGAATCTCCGTAGTAATGTCTCTGTTAGATTTTCCGGTCGAAATACGAGAAAAGTCCATTCAATTCTTGATGGAAATGGAGTTTTACGAATTCTCCCCGGAACTGGAAGATCATTTCGAGATCTTCGAACATATTCGAGGGTTCAGTGTCACTATTGTAACTTCGGCCAACATAAAAGATGAGACTTTACCACCGTGGAGCGGATTTTTTCAAAAAGATGAGGGGGAAAGTCAGTAAGATGTCGGAGAAGCAAAATATACGAGATCACAAACGTATATTGCTCGCGGCTAAGTATGAATTGAGACGAAATCTTTATCAATTTGTAAAGATACCGATCGATCTAGTGATATATCGTCTTGGTAGCATCAAACCAATAGAACAAGGGTTAGCTCTGCAGCTGGTCTACAAGCAAGGTAAGTAGGTCCATGCGACCGGACCCGGATGTACCCTTTAGCCGCGAGGGAAACCGGGTAAACAAAGTCGCGATCAAAATGAATGGTAGTTCGCTGGGCCTGTCTTTTGCTCCCAGAGGTGCTGGTTCGAATCCAGTTTGTGACAACCACAAAGCCTTTAATCATAGAATATCTCGGGACCCCCGCTGGTAAGGGGCTCTGGCAGCTGCACTTTTTTTATGATGAATCGAATGCTTCCTCTACTTTCAGTAAAAATCAAAAAGATTCTCGGGGCACTCTTTCCCTTATAGCGCTCTTTCCTTCCCTTCGAGCTAGCCGGAATAAATCCATTTCTTTTATCTGTAAGAGAAAAGGCGCTTATTCCATGAAATAGGAGTGCGGCGGAGTCATGAACAAACAAGAATAGCCACTTCCTTATCTACGCTATTGACTCCCCCCCCCCCCCCCCCCCCCCCGTGGGAAGTACCAAGAGCCTTTATCTAATCTACTATTGAACCATCTCACCTGAAAAAGTAAGTCGCTACCTAGGCATGCCTTGACTCCACTCGATGGGACTTGCTTTCATAAAGATTATTTCTTATTTACTTTATTTACTCGCCTTTACTTTAGCAGATATCTTGTTTGTATAAGTAAAAGAGGATAAGACCACCGTTTGCCACATTTGCTGATGAAACAAGATAAAGAACGGGTTCTCCCTACTTGCATTGAGCAGGATGCTGCTTTCTTCTCTATTTTCGAGATCGATTGACTTCCATTGACCTATATGGGAGTTGTCTTCTTCGATAGCGGGTTCTACATCCGGCATCCCTCTTTATTTCCGAGAGAATGTAGCCGATTTACTTAGTAAGCTAGGACCTATCCAATTGCTAGTTTGGCTGGATTTGTTCGTTTCGAAATGCTAGGTTGACATAGAAGAATCCGAAAGGAGATGCATTGAAGAAATGTCAGGGCTGTTCCGCTAGTTGGATGGGCGACTTCTCAGTCTTAGAAGAGCATCTTGCAAGGGTTAGAGGTTTTGAAGGATGAGCTGGTATGGAAGATAGAAAGCCACGTTTGTACTCGTGACTTAGTGGATCGAAACAACCAGTAGAGATTTTGGATCTTATTATACGTTACCCCGAGCCCCAATTCATATCTTATTTCCTGGTAACTGCCGCTTCGATCAAGCGTTAAACTACTACTTATGGCCTCGGTCGAGAAAGGTATGGGTCGGTAGGATAATGCTACGGAAATTAGATCCACTGTCTCTACTCCCACCCATCCCGCTTAAGGTTATATGGATGAAGCTTGCTTTGGGTCCACCACCTGGAAGAGTATTGAGATTTCTTGCTTTGAAGTGGGATTGTAGTCAATCGATTAGCTAGTAGGCTAAGGTCTAAGCACTAAGGGAACAAGGGGATAGGCTCAAAACCATAACACTAAGCTAAGTGAACGACCGACAGCTAATCGACTAAGTGGATTAGGATTGTTAGTGAGTGAAGGAAGCTCTGGGAAAGCTTACGAACGGGTATCCTTTGATTCCCTTTACAGTGGGAAGGAAGAAGCGTAGCGGGACGGGAGGAGTTAATACCCGGTTAGCCCCTCGCTTTATGGCTTAGAAGAGTAGCTGGCATTGGCTCTTTGCTTTAGGGACAGTCGATCAAGGGGATGACGGAGGATGGCATCAAATCCACGGCGTAAAGGCTTGGATGACTTTATTTAGGCCATGGCACTCTTTTCAATGGCAAGGACAGCTTTTGTCGTTTTTTGACTAAAGACATTCAATTTCGATCATTACTCCAGAATCTGTAATCCGACGTGAACTTGCACGACTGATCTGCGTTGCGTTTGCCTAGCTAGGTGAAGGAAGTAAAGGAAGAGGGTCGACAAGTTACTTCTTTTTTATTCCCAGATGCATTGACAAATAAGCAGTAAGCAGCGAGGATCAAAGAGAGAAGGTGATTCACGGTGAAGTATTAATGGGAGACCAACCCCCGGTACTGGTAATAGACTTTCTTACAGGTCTCATATCCGAAGCTCGAGTAAAAGTGGGAGGAATTGATTTCGAAGTTCTTTTAGTTCGACGAGAGCCAGATATTTGTTATATCCATGTTTATCTTACTATACTACTCTATATTAGATATTCAAAGATGGTCACTCTATTCTTTTAGCTATTAACTCACTGCACACTAATAGAATCTAAACACTTTCAAAGTGTGGTGGATTTCGTATTAAAGGTAGGTTGGCTGCGCTTGGGTCTCCTTCTCTTGTGTGCGTCTTAACTATTTATTGAAAGGACAGAATCAGTATGACCTCTGGCTCAAGGCCCTTAGGTTGAGCCCATTAATTCCAACCAGCCTCTCCCGAGCTCTATCTCTTTCATTCCTCTCCTCAACAGACGAGCTCTTACTATTATCATAGAGGAGAGAGCCTAGAATTGCCCACTTGAATAGAGGTTACAGCCTACTGTAATACAGGATACATCACCTACCGATCCTCATATGGTATCAACTCTATCTTGAAAAGCTGGTAGTCTTTCTACGGAACGCTCCTAGGCAAACGACTTCTTTCAACGAAAGGATCCAAGTCTAACTTCTCTTACGATATTCTCGACCTAAAGTCCAACACTCGAACAGGACATGAATGGGATGAGGTCTCTTTTACTTCAGTCTCGAGAGCATATTCCATAGGAGTATGATAAAACAGGCTATAGCTCAATTGTGTAACTGAATAGGATGTCTCCTCCTTATCCATCAGTCCCAAGGATCCGAGAGAATAGATAAGCCTAGGCAACAGAAAGAGAATGAAAGGGATATGAGATGAGTGAGATGTATCCCGACAAGGTGAAAGCCATTCAGGAGATGCTGATCCCACGAACTAACTGAGAAAAAAGTTCACGGATTACGAGAACAGATATTCAGCACTAGGATGGGCGACGGAGGGTTAGATGGTCAAACCTCCTAATAATGAGTTGGAGGACAAGTAGGATCTTAGTCTTATTAGTAATTAATTGAGTAGTTAATTCTATTAAGAATTTAATTATTAAAAATACTAAATTGAACTTTCTATGTTTCGATTGATTGTTTTATTGCAACATAAGTCGTAAACTAAAGTTGTTTTCACATAGAAGACAAACATAAGTTTCTTTTCGTGGTAAGAAGAGAGAGGGTTACTCCTACCTCTTTTTATTAGTTGACAAGAATAAGATAGTATTATAATCGAATCATTACCTATTATATTTAAACACACTTTTAATATTTCATTATCCTAATCTGGTTCAGAAATTATTGAAATAAACATATTTCGTGTATCTAGAGTATTTTTGTTTAAACCGCAAAGAGTAAAAAATTTACTAGCACTTGGCTAGTTACCTTTCTTCGACTTCTGTTATTCCTTAAAGTGTTAAATATTCGTGTGGCTATGTAGCGATAAAAGAGGTATTGCATGCTAAATATTCAAGTTAATTAAAAGCATAAAGTTCCATAAGACAATAAGGGAGCTAAGGTTTCTAAAATTGAAATGGTGCCGGATGTTGTTTCCAATCTTCTTGATGTCGAAGAGGAAACAGAATTAGAGGTTAGGAGAGGTTAGGGAAACTGAAGTCAACTATGTGACTTCCTAAGATAATGTTAATAGAAACGATGGTAAAGATCTTGGGAGATAATTGGAGGGGAAAGATAAGACTCAAATGAAAATGAAATGAGTAGTTTTTCCCCCAAATGATATGATAATGTTCCCTCTACTATACAGATATAAAAGAGAAAAAATAAGAAAATATGACGTGTACAATTTTACGGGTGTTAACAGGTTTCAAAAAATAAAAAAGAAATTCTAAGGGTGATAATAGTCAGTTTAAGTAGAGTTTGGTAGATAATAATGGCATTTTCTTAACTAAGTTGCCTATCATGGGTCTTTTTTGAAAGTTCATGGACTATTTATTGACTTAACCCTTTAGACATTGATAACTTGAAAGAACAGTCCTTAAATCTTTTTTTGTGCAGGAGTAGAAGGCCACTTGATCTAATTATTATAGGATACTCAGAAAAACTAGAGGCGAAAATATAATCAAGTGCATACGGCTGCAATAATCATACATTTGGGTTACAATGATAATCTACCAATCATAAAATGTTTCTGAAATGATCACTTGATAGTAGAAAATTTGAAGTTGTAGATAGGAGTGATCCCAAGAAGATAAAAGGACACCACAATTACCATTTCCGTTGCCTCAAATAACAAAGATTTCATTTTATCGTCAGGCCGAAGTACCTGCAAAAAATTTCAAAGCTACATGAAGTCCTTACAAAAAAACTCACCAGATTTGCCTGTTTACATATCAAATAAACTTTCAGAAAGTTAAATCTAGTTTAGGATGGGATTTGAATTCAATAATGTATGAGAAACAGCGTATATGTAAGTTAACATACCAGGCAGCTGCCAGAGTATAATCCGT
Source organism: Glebionis coronaria (assembly GCA_025667525.1). Classification (NCBI taxonomy): domain Eukaryota; kingdom Viridiplantae; phylum Streptophyta; class Magnoliopsida; order Asterales; family Asteraceae; genus Glebionis; species Glebionis coronaria. The sequence goes on along the minus strand of CM046875.1, from coordinate 527,789,357 downwards.
TAAACTTTTCGCATAAAACAAAAAGGAAATCACACAAGATATGTGGTGCAAGAACTCTGGAAACCTCTCCAAGAACCTAAAAAGGAAAGTTGAATTATTAATATACTTCACACAATCAGATTCGGCTAAAGTATTTATGAAGGACCACTTCAGACAAACTACATAATGTCAAGGGTGCAAAATGTATACTAACATAAAATTGTGAGGATGTGGACTTAGTCTGAGATGTGATCCCATATGACTCGATTCTCAAGAGATTTTCAGGCTTAAAATACTCATGTTATACCTAATCTGTATATTAGCTAAACAATAAGAGTCCCCCACAGGTTCCTGGACCATTTAGCATTGTATATATATGCATCATGTTTGGTAAAATAATTTTAAAAAATGAAATCTAGAAAAGGTCTTGCAGATGCCATGTTTTCTTTTTAACAATTGTTGAGTTAGGAGGTAAAGATTTCAAATTTATTTATTTAAAAAGGCTAGAGCGTGTGGTGGATTTCCAATCATAATCTTACCTCAGTAAACCGGAGTAAATGTAATCCCAACTGACGTTCTCTACCGTCCTTCAAGGTTAAAAGGTCCTTCCGTGCGTCGAGTTCCTGTTGCAAACAATCATAATATATATAATATATTCTACAAATATGAATCTTATATCAAACATACTAGAACATCTTAAAAAAACAGCCGGACCAACTAGATCTTAACATATGGAATTGTTAGCTTTAAGGTAAGTTACGTGTGGAATTTATTCAGAACATGCGGATTAAAAGGTTCACATGAACAGGCATACATGGTGTATACGTCTATACGTATCTTTTTGTGTGTATGAAATAATATCAAGACGAAAAGAAATTATTACCGCTAAAGCCGAAATGATTTCAGGTTTCCGCAAACTTGAACGAATTTGAGCAAGCGTTTTTTGCAGATATACCACAGTATTACCCTATTTATCAATGAATGTAAGCAAATAAGAAACAAGATCGATGTAAAGATTCTTTATCAAGGAGATAATATAATATATAAATCACTAGAAACCAAAGATCATAAGAATACCGTTTCCTTAAGCATGTCATCTATACTGAATGTATAATCAGTCAATCTGTTGTTCTTCAAGACTTCATACCTATTAGGAGCGCAAGCATGAAATATGAATAAGCACGAAACTTGACAATAAAGTAAAGGTATATTGTGTTATTAAAATAAAGACAATAGACCATAAGCGTTGTTTAACTCAATAAAAATAAAACTGTTTATCTAACACCTCTTTTTGAAAATAGAAATTATAGTACAGCAAATTGTTATGGATTAAAAGTACTCATATTATTGGTGCTTATAGCTTATAGCATAAGTATGTTGTAGCATTTGTGATAAACATATAGAATCTTACTTGACAGCACCACATCCAAATGCTTCAGCAGCATGCTCAAGCTCTTTGCCTGTTAAGAAAAATAATGCAAGTCAAGTCATTTTTATATCAACCCATTAACCTATTAATGGATTTTGTATTGTGATAAGAAATCTAATTAAAAAAAACTGAAATAGGTCAAACGGCGGAAAGGCAATTTGAAAAAAAAAATATTTGGTATACCTTTTCCAACTAGAGCTGCTTTACAGTGACTTTTAGCTTCGTCAAGCAATTGAACAAGACCAAATCCCTTAAAACCTTTAACTTGAACAAATCCGACATGACTTAACGGGTCACGACACTGATTCGTTACGCTGCACCCTACACTTTTAGCAGCCTGAATTGGGAGGGGGGAGGGGGGTCAATAAGTATTTATTTCAATTTCTTGATCCTATTTTAAAGATGTTATCATTGATGGTGTATAATAGTTACTTACAGTAATGCACATTTCAATTTTTTCTCGTTCGCCTACATCAGCCACATGGACTATCCGGTCTGCTTTTCCCATTTTAAGTGAATACCTATCATATACAGCCACAAAATTACAACATCTGCATATGAATCATTATAGAATAAATTTTAATATTAAATATTACAAATTATAATATTCAAGCGGTTTAAGAGTGGGTTTACCTGCAGCGCAAATAAAACCCGAAAAACAAGAATAATAACACTTATTAAAGGTCTGGTTCGGTCAAATATTAAAGGGTCAGAGCCTTTTCACAAAAATAAAATTTATTGCTAGCCAACTCGTATATGTTTATAAAAAAAAAGTCAGCATTTATTGCACGTAAACTAACCACAAAGCTGCGAAATCAACTAGAGGTAACTTTCGTCCTTCAATAACTATCGCCTCATCTCCTTCACTTTTTGTATTATAACACTCTTTCCTCAAAAACTTTCGAGTCTCGTGAGTGTAATAATCATGAAGTGTTTTACCCTGAAAAATAATGTAATTAATATACCAGGTATATTCCTATTTTATATAAAAATGGTGAAAAACATGACACCTCTTCTTTCACGCTAACTCCTAAACGTTGATATACTTTGCGGTGACGTTCTTGGCTTATCTTGCAGATTTGCTCCCAAGCAGATTTGTGCCTTTCATCCCAATCCTATTCCGAATTTCATTATTTTAAAAACATAACAGAAGTTAAGAAGACCAAGATAAAAAATTTAAATCACAAAACTGACTTGCACAGGCTGGGTTATCCCTCTGAATTCAGCATCTTCATCAAACCTCTTCTTCGATTCCTCATACAACACCTATCAATGAACCAGTTAAGAGAGAATGACAGAAATATATAAATAGCTAAAACCTCAGGATGCATTAGGTATCCTTGCACTTTCCAGAAACACTTTTCAGATAGCATCACGTGTGATTTAACTTTCACGAAATTGTGCTCACCTCAAGTTCTCCAATAGCTTGATCGTTAACTTCCCCATTAGGGAACATATCGATTAGGAACTCCGTCATCATCATTTTGGACTGCAAAAAACAAACAAAAGACATGTTTAGTGTATGGATTGCATCTCAGACAGGGTAGTGTGTGTGTGTGTGTGTAAAACAAGATTATACTCTAGAATAATAACAGGCTAAAAAAAAGCTTTGTTTACCATGTTAGACGCAGGTATAATATGGATTTAGTTTAACACACGTTTAAACAGCAAGACCAACAACACGTACCTCAATGTCGAGATAATCCCCATAATGGAATCTTTGGCGCACGCTAACCAAAGAAAACCGAAGCACGCGAGCTAACGTTTCTCCAATAATAGCGGATTGTACATGACCCATATGCATTTCCTTGGCTATATTTCGCGGCAAAATGTGTATAATTGCTGTTTCAGTAGGGAGTTTAGGTGCGCATGCGAATATATCATCCGTTACCATCCTAGAAATACTCTGCAGCGAAAAAAGGCGACAGATATTGAAGTAGACAAGAATTTTGGATCAGAATAGTAATGTGCATTTTAAAACAAAATACCTCAGCTATCCATGTCCCAGATAACTTAAACTTCAGAAAACCAGGACCACCTACGACACATCTTTCCAACATTTGAGCAGCTCGTGCATGATAAGCTATTTTATTTTTGATATCCTATAAAAAAAGGGACAAAAACTTGGTATATTTTTCAGAATCGTGGAGATTTCAGTCACAAGAAAATATTACCAGTCCGGCGTGTTTTGGTCCAAAGAAGTAATCGCTTCTTATTTCAGGCCATATGTCCAAGACGCTGGTGCTATTACCAAATGTAAATTTCTGAGTTAGTACTCATATGTCCAAGAAGAAAGTAAAAGGGCACAACTATGTATGAGAAAGAAAGCATATACCATAAGTAATCATATTCATCCCCTTCGGTGCAGGTAGAAACACTAACAGACATTCTACGATTAACCCCGAAAGAGGTATTCATTAGGAAGCCATATAGGTGCGAAAATTCTTTTTGAACGCTGTATCTACCATCTTCTTCCTGTGATGTATTACAATACAAAACCGTTACTCTTAACTGTTAACATATCCTCTAGTTTGCTTTATATATTAAGCTTCTTCAAAATCTATAGTTCACGTGTGAGTTGTGACAACAAAAGACAGCTAAAGATTTAGCTATGAGCATGATAATGTGTACGTTAATTATAGACTTACATCTTGTGTTACCGAGCTTAAGCTTCTTTGAGAAAATCTGTGGAGTAACAAATAAGTAGATTAGCAGACTGAAGGGGACAAAAATAAAATGACAATTTAATTAGCATATCTTATTTTTGTAATTTTGACCAAATATCCCATGCAATACTAGATTGGCAGTTTGACCAATTCAACCAGTCCAATGGCTTTTGAAAGTTAGAATCTTTACTTTTCTATTTTTTCAATTATTTTGATAACTAGGTGGAATTGTCGTTTTACTTTGATTCACTGGTGATGCTAGTGTTAAATTAAAGTAAACTCACACTTGTGTCTCGGTTAGATCTGCACAGTAGGATCTTTTATCCAGTGTTGCTTCATCAACAAACGGTGGCAGCTTCCAGTCCACTTTCAGTTCTAAAGAGCAATCATTCCCATAAATGTGACAGACCCTGATGCCACCATCAGTTGGCACAAGGAATTCGTAAACACCGGACAAGATTATAGCCCCAGAGGTGGAGTCAGTTAAGTTTGCATCAATTATGAGGGAAAATTGAGCTGGTACAGACAACACAGATTGCACCAGGTTTATTTTGCCAGACTTAACCTCAGGTTGTTCGGTTTCAAAGAGCATTGCCTTGTAATCATCTAGTTCAGCAGTATGAGAACAGCCATAATCAAAATTTCTTCCATAATAAGCCATTATTCTTCCAGCAACTTTTGTTTCCTCAGAAGGCGCATCAAATACTACTTCCAGAGCTGCGTCGACTGCATACTTTAATGCAAGGTAATACAACTTTAAATGGCCATCTCTACCGTTTAAAATATAAGAACACGAACCACCATTGGGTCTCTTGGCAAAATAATCTGAGAAGTTTATAACCGCAGAGTCGTTGCAAATTTCAAACGCATCATTGTATCTTCCAGGTGGTTTTCCAGAAGAAGAACAATAATCATCTAAAGTACGCACGTCAACCATCGCGTCAGTGGTAACATTAAGTTTTGCTGCGATCTTCACGGAGTCAGAGAACGGAATTGAAGGGTAACAAAGATAGTGTGGGGATAAAAATCCCAGTTTGGGGACAGCTAGAGGATCATTGAATTTATGGTTGAATATATTGAAAGGAGGTGACACGGGATCTAGAAAGGAACCAGCTGCCTGTATAGTCCCAAACAGCTTATGACCACTACCCACCATCGTACCATGGGCAGTGCCTGTTGGAAGATAAAATACGTTGGGTCTTGGCCAGCCATCCTTGTAGATTCTACGAGCTTCTGCATCATCACCCATGTTATTATAGCTAAGAAAAACCTTACAGAGCACAAACCGAAACTTGGGAACATCCCCGAATGATGGCATCCTGTCGTGAACAAAGTTCAATAAGCAATACTACAAAATTACAATATTTAAATTGTGTTTTGAACGTTATAGCAAACTCACAATTGTTCCTCTGTTAGATCTGAAAAGTAGTATCCTTCATCCAGTTTTGGCAGCTTTAGACTGCTAGACACATTCGAGTAAATATTAATTTGGAAGACAAATTACATATAAACAAAAAAAAAACAACTATTGGTTGATTGATACATAACTAATTAATGCTTACATTTCTTCTTCCTCAAAATCGGGTAGTTTAGGACTTGATGTAGTTTCTCCTGGTTTGGTAAAGCTTTGTGGCACCTTTAATCTCCTAAATGCACTACAAAATTCATGACATTTGCTTACTAAATTAAATGTGAAAGAATAAGTAATAGAGGGGAGCAGTAAAAGTCTATTCTTACTCTTTTAGAGTAAGTAAAAGTATTTTCTAGTAATTTTTTACTAAAAAGAGTCACCAAAAGTTATTTTTATCAACTCCTACTCTTAAGAAAAAAAAAAGTAAGCAATAGAGGGGAGCACTAAAAGTCTCTTCTTACTCAAAAAAAGAGCAAGCAAAAGTGTAAAACTTTTAACGACTCTTTTTTAGTAGGAAAAAGGGTTTCTTTTGCTTACTCTTATATTCATTGCGTTTTAGTAAGGAAAAGTTATAGTGACTTAAATAATAGAATTACATATGAGCAAAAAACAACTATTGATTGACAGAATTAAAAACTTACAGTTCACATTCTCTTCTTGTTCTTTTGAGAAATTTGATACGCCTGAGAGTTTTGTAACGCGAACGTGATCCGGGAGAAAATAAATCCGATAAGTCACATAGGTCTCTCAAAGTGTATTGTGCCATTTCCTTCTTCAACTCATTTACGATGAACCAACTTTGTACAAAACAATACAATAATAGTGAATAACATTTGGAAGATAAATAAACAGTGGAATAAATTATTGATTGATAGAATTAATAACTTACTTTTGTAATTGGACAAGTTTTAGCAATGAGATAATGTGCTCTGTTTTTTTAAGCAAAGGTGGTGATCTTCTTTGCAAGTTACTCGCTATAAATTCTAGTTCGTCCATATGGTATAATTGATGGTAGTCGCTTTCCTTCCACTCGCTTTATGCAAAACAATTCGATCGATAATATTCAGAAGATAAATAAATAAAAGAATTACATATAAACAAGAAAGAAACTATTGATTGATAAATTAATAACTTACTCGTTTGCTCGTCCTCTGCTCAGGAGATAGAAGATACGGACACATGTTTTGTAATACAAAGGTGATCCTTTCTCCGTTGAAGTCAATATAAAACATAGGTCATCTATGGTTAGGTCATATATGGTGTATGTTGACGGAAATAGCATTTTCTTCTTGTGAAATAAGATACGGTGCTGTATTTTTTTGTACAAATCTGATCCTTCTTTTGATAATCCCAACATATATTGTAGCTCGTCCATATTGTAGATATTTTTATAAGCTTGTGCTACTTTATATGGCAACTTCTTTAACTCTAACCGACTTTGTACAAAACAATTAGATAATAGTTAATAATAATCAGAAGAGAAATAAATAATAGGATTATTACATATCAAAAAGAAAGAAAGAAAGGGGATTACGTGAAAATAAATAATTGGTCTTCGTAATCGAGTGCTTTAGTAGATGATCTAGTTCCTGGTATGGCATGTGCTTTACGAGTTGATGTAGTTCCTGGTTTGGCAAAGGGTGGTGGCGTGTTTAATTTCCTAGAGTCAAATCGAATAATATTAATTTGAAGCATAAATAATAAAATTACATATAACAACTATTGATTGGTATAATTAATAACTTACTCTTCTGCTTTGTTAACCCGCTGCCCTCCAATAACAGTTTTTGCAACTCGCGGCATCTTTATAAAATTAGGGTTTCGCCAGAGACGGCGGATGGATGATGATGATGATAAGTTTGCGTTTTCTCGATTTAGGGTCTTCTTATTTGGGTGGGTAGAGGTTTGTCTAAACAAGAAACATCACATTGCACCCAGGCCCAAAATAGTCCATGTGTAAATGGGTCAAAGGTCATCATCATTCTTCTCTTTTCTCATCTTCTAACATAAAAAAACTCTTATTATTTTTCCTAAGATTAAATATATCTTTACATTATATATATAAGAGGAGGGATATGCCACGTGTTAATCCACGTCAGCATGTCATCAACCCATGGGCCATATCACCGCCCACTAAACCTGATGAACCAAAACTCGATAATGTCATTCTCGATAATTCTCATTCATTCTCACAAATTTCTGAAACCCTAAGCAGTTAATCGCTTTACAAGAAACCTACGCACAATATCAGATTCATAAATATGAACTGATACTAATTTTATTCAAAATCATGAACCCTAATAATGATTTTCATTGATTTAACAAACATGGAAAAATGAGAAAACTTGCTAATTTGTCAGTTTAGTACGAATCTCAAGAGAGATCCATTGAAACAGATGTATTGTTGGGTGTCCTGATAAAGGTATCAATGCTTTTAAGTTCTCTTTTTTTTTTTATCAAAACCGTGTATTCATCTTCTCACAAGAATAAGATCACACAAAAAAGGTAATGCATCTTCTCAAAACCATGTATTCAATAACTGATGATGCCGGCTGATGCGATTTATTCAGAAAACCTCAAATATTCATCCCGCAATAGAACTCATCCTACTTCTTCAGTGATGATCATAGATGCTTTGGATAAAGGTATGAGTTAAAAACTGTTTTTTCTTAAAATTTAGAGATCTTTAATTTTTATTGTTTGACCCATTTTTTTTGTTTGACCCGTTTTTTTTGTTTGATTCAAGTTGCTATGTGTTTGATGATATCGTAAAGTGCTCAACGAATTGCCTCAAATAAAAGATAACAAAGTAATCCTTCTAGCTTGATTGAAAATTTATAAGGATTAAAAACATCATATGTTATGAATTCGCGCCCAGTTGCTGCAATCAGGTATGTGTTTTCGATTAAGCTTTGGTAATCAAAGTAATCTGGATTACTAAATTTTAGTGTTTTTTTCCATCAACACTGATTAGAGATATGTTATGCACAATTAATAATGATTGTGCCAAAATAAGCAATCTTGAACCCATTTTTATGTCAAGGGGTCGATTCAGGTTGTGTTGATCTCTAATAGGTGCGATGATTTAGACCTGCACCACGTGAAGCTGGATGTAGAACTAAAGCGCAAAAAGGATTAGTCATGTTCCACCATCATTACCAGATGAATAGGCTTTTTAGCGTTATGGATTTGGAAGATATGTAATTTAAGTAGTTGGATCCGAACAAGAAAGTACTCAGGTTGAACAATTACGATCTCGAGAAGTCAACTGATTTCCTTCGCGGCGTTTTAGATTGGGATCGGATGCTCGATGAGCTTGAGGAAATGGTGAGTGATTATGGTTTTATATAAGGTAAAGTTTCTGACTTGTCAAAACGCTACTTATTGACTTGCTCCTCGAAAGATTATCGATTTATTGTTGCCTCTTTTAATCATAATTATTTGCTCGAGAAGAACGAAGAGTACTTAAATTCCACTTTCCGAAGCATTTTATATCTCTGCTCAATTTTTGTGATCGTAATGTCTCTCTTTGTTATCTTTTATCTTCAATGAGGCAAATGGGGTTAAATAAAAAAGGTTAAAAATTCAGCTACAGATTGTTATTAATGTTCTACTTGAAAACATGGACTATTGTTGTAATTTTCTATAAAAATAAGAAAACAAATTGGATCAGGTCAACCCAACTAAACCTAATTTGACCCGTTATCCGCCTCACACTTGATACACGACTATAATCGCTTTAATTTGTACTTCGGCTCAAAATACGATATTTTGGAAATACTGCACTTGGACTTATATCATATTAACTGTTTATCATATACTGATGTAACCATCTATTTAGTAGATGGGTAACATTCCTACTTCCTTTGTTATGCATAGACTAACTCAACTGTTGCGGAAGCTGGATAATTATTTACTAAGATTACAGATTGCAATAAGTTTAAAATACACATGTTTTGGTTTACAGTTTTGGTTTCCGCCAAGGTTCTAACCTGATACTTCCCTACGTTCATAATACCATGAACATCTCGCTAAAATATATATGTTTCGACTGCAGTACACCCTGATGAAAGATCATGTCAATCTACGTTCCTCGAGAATGGTAATAGATCGACAAGTGATTCAGAGGCATCTCCTCAGTGACCGTGTAAATATTTTAAACCTTTGCACTCATTTATTGAAAATGTGATCTCAGTGACTATAATGCTGGTCATGTTGTTATTATAAATCGTTTAAAATTGCAGACAGATCCCAACTCAGAACTGATATACTGATTCGAACATAGAACTAAAGTAAAAAATTGAAGAATATGTGACGTCACAACAAAGGAAGCAACATGAAGGTCTGAGTATGCAAAGCAATTCGAAATCTCGCTTGGCACTAAAATAGGTTTTCATCTTAACTGTGTAATCTATTTAAACATTTGATACATTTATGGGTACTTTATTTTTAAATACCTTGGCTTCTTGCAACGATGAATTATTTATGATCTTTGTGTTGCAGGGGTACTATCAACTGATATTTACAGTTTATGAGATGAAAATTCGAGGATTCTTTATAGTTTTCTCGATTCTAAAACGATAGGCGAGACACAATCTGCCTTTTACATAGCTTATGCTAGCCAATTGGAGTCGAAAAATACGATGAAAACTGCAAATGAAATATACGAGTGCAGGATTTCTAGGTATGATTCTGGACCTCTACAACTCAGACAAGTACTTTGTTTTAGTCATCGAAAAAAATGTTAAGCGCTTTTTAATTGCGTTTCTAATTATAGCTGGAAACCTCCTAGAATCATACCTAGATATCTGTAGAGGTCTAGGTAAATATAGTTTCTTTCAACCGTGGCAAGATGTTTGCATGTTTGTTACACAAGTAAACATGTAAATCACAAAAAGGATCACCAGATCTAAAAAGGATATAAAATTTAGTTTTATTTTGTAATGAATGATCGGAAAAACATGTTATCTAACAGAGGCGGCCGAAGTGGTTTCGGTCGTGGGATAAAAAATCACGCAGCATGTGGTTTTAACCATTGTTGAGATTGGTTGATTAGGTAATTTTCACTTCAAGTGACATGAAAAGATACTTATATACTTTTTCATGGGAACAAGTCAAAGGTTGGAATAACTTGAATGTCATCTTAAGTTGTATTATGTAAAAGATTTAGATTGTTATTGTAATACTATTATTTTATAATTATAATTAACGCGCCCCGTCTCAATTTGTACTAAACAATCACCGGTTTAAAACCGTTAGCCAATCTGTTCTACATGCCCGTGTTGAAAGTCTATATCCAAGTTTCCATTGTTTCCATGATGCACTTGTTAAATATTCTTATATCTTACAAGTATATGATGCTCTGACCATATATAGTTCAATAAATTCATATATTGTTAATTTCGCCCTCTCAGAAAGAAGCACCAAAATCGACTGGAAGGAAAAGCTCGTCTACACGAATTACTATGCGACGGGATCTTCTTCGTGGTTAGAAACTGATACTGGACTCCCCCATTAATAAGCTTGGAGAACTTACCAACAGGAGCAAAGAAACCAATGTAAATAATATAGCAAGCTCATCTGATGTGACTGAACATAAAGATTCACAAAGGGGAAGTAGTAACCCAAAGGTATATCAACATATATATTAGCACATTACTCACTCGTCCCCACCATATAAATAAACAGATCATATCCAACACGTTATCCAGTTCAGCTAGAAACTAAAATGGCGGTTACTGTGCAACTAAGACACATGAGCCGATAGACAGCCACAACTCTATTTACGAAAAATAAAACTTGAAATCAACGGATCCAAAACTGAGCAACACAGCTGTGAATACTATTTACTTTGATGTTCTCCAGTGATGCATCCATCTTTATTTTCCAGTTTTGTGCTTTGTCTTATCAGCTATACCATTCATCGGAGCATCATAAGTTTGTGAGATGGCATAATTAAAATCAGGTATGTGTCCTTTTTATCTTTTGTCGAATTTACATGTTATAAGTATAATCAGGTATGTGTCCTCTTTATCTTTTGTCGAATTTACATGTTCTTTGGTTAGTTATCGGTTATGATATGTATATTTTTATGTGATTGGAATATATTAGCTAAAATCGCATCCTGGGACGTATAAAGGATATGTTCCGATGGCTGACAATGAGTACTTGAAACGGATTTTCATGTATGTTATTTTATCTTCTTTTCTTTATCTGTCAAATTTTGTAATTTCCTTTTAGTGAAAATTAAAAATTTGTATTTCCGTTATATCCCTGTGAACCTGTGGTCAACATATCAAGGAGATCAAATCTAAGAAAACTATATTAGCCCTATTAAGCATCTTGCCACCCGTAGGCTGTAGGGCCATTTTGTCTCAAGACATGGTAGCGGCAAACCGTGTTCTCTATCATGGAAATATAAAGTTTGCTTGAGCGATTGGAATATACCAATTCAAATCACAACCTTACACAGATAGGAATTGTTTAATGTTATGACTCATCCGTAAAACAATTTATTGCTTACCACAAGAATGAAGTATGAGCATGGTTCATATAGTTTTACTATGTTATTTGGACAAAGAGAAAGATTAATTTATATATATAACCGATCAAATGATCAAAATAGTAGTGTCATGGTTTTTAAATTGATCATATGATGGTAAGATAACAGGAGGGATTAGGGAGTGTAACATTATAGACTATTTAAAATGTGCATGTGATAATGGTAGCTTAATGTATGTGTTGGTTTATATTGAGAAAATCACTATGGTTCTTATACAAAGCATTGTGGCTCTTTCATGATATTTATAGTTTGTCTTTTAGGCCTCATTTGATATAGATATCTCTTTAGGATAGTGCATTGTATTTGTATATAGGTTGTTAGTACCAGGCTGTTATTTATTCGGCAAGTGTGCACAAGAAGCAAAAGAAGTGGTAGTCAGATCATGGTGTAAGTTTTTAAATTTAAAAGTTAGTTCGACTAATCCATTAAATAACTTCTGCTGATTTACAGAATAAAACACTCATGTTTTTGTGCATATGTATTTCTTTCTCTATAGCTGCATGTGATAAGGGTTATAAGCAGATTGAAGGTGCTGTAGTCAAGTATCAAGAAATCAAATAGTAACGTACCTGTATTATTCTCGGTTTCTGACTTAGGATACACTACTTATTTGCAGTCGTTAACTCTCTTACTTGACACTTTCTGTTTTTTATAGGCTTTTTATTTGCACATTTTCTGATTTTGTTACCATATGAACTGCAATTAGAAGTCACTAAACTTATATAGCGACTTAATTTCAAACACTGCTACTGATATCAAAACACCGCAGTTTAGTCCCATTTATTAACCAGTCTTTCGTTTTAGACCTACACCTGCTATAGTAGTGATTACGAATGTGAAAAATGTGATTTCAATCCAATATAAGTAAGATGAAGGAGCAAATCTATCATGTACATAACTAAATAAATAATCTCAAACACCCCTTTGGAGTAGCAAGTTTTTGTTACGTATACTTTCAATACCACATATAAGTGTATCATGAAAAAAATTGTACTTGCTTTTCTAAGTGTTACAGTAAAGTTATATATGGTTAGACAAGTAGGACTTTGATGGATGTAATTTTCTTAAATCTTTACCATATATCTTACTTTTTCTATAGGTAATGTTATTTAACATTGTTACTGTAAAATGTCACCATGCCATAGATGGTGTCGATGGATTTCTAAATACCCGTTAACCAAAGCGATTTGAGTCTGCAAAGTTCAACATTGATCAAATAAATTGACATGTCCTTACTCCTTCATATGTGACATTGAATTTGTACTTTTGTTATCTGATAAAAAAAAGATCTAGAGGTAGCTTTCATTCTTGAGAAGTGCACATAATATGGGAGCCACTCCTACTACCCTTGACATATACAGGAAGCATGTACAATGTCACTACATGTGGTATCCTTTGTACTTTGTTTTGTAATTTTTAAAGTTGACACTTGAAGTATCTTCTAAGTATCCTTTGAACTTTGTTTTGGCAAGACATGAAATCGTCTGAACACACTACTTATCATTGTTGTTAGTATCATATCAAATACTGTGTTGGTCGATATATTTATTTGTATAATTGGCTTATTGATGTCCTGGAACATCAGAGACTTAATGTTGTAACTGCAAGACAAATACAAGATGTAGTTGATGATTGGCACTCTAAACACTCATTGTTGATGGATCTCAATTTCGTGATGAATAAATTGTATGTTTCTTTACTTGCACATATCTTAAAAAATCTTTTAGATGTGCGACTTTAAGATAACCAATGTTTTCAAAAAAACGGGTCATATTGACCTAGGTTTCATATTTTCGAAACCCCGCTCGACCCGCCGGGGCAACCCGGTTCTCGAGACCCGGTCGGGTTTCGATTTTTTTGAAAAAAAATATGAATTTTACGTATTTGCTACGGAATTTTATTTTTACATATTATATTGGTTTGTAAACATTAATATCTAAATATACGGGAATTTTTATGATTTTATATATAATTTTTGATAATTATTAAATATATATATATATAATATATTTTTTAAAAACCGTATTAACCCGGCTTGACCCGGTTCGACCAGAAACCCGGTGACTCGACCGGATCAATTTGAAACCCAGGTTTAAAAACATTGAAGATAACCCCGTTTTAATTTGCCAAGACATATAAAATTCAATTTAGTATCTTATACAAAAATATGGTGACCTTTTTACATGAAGCATACACCAAACAAATCGAATTTGTCAAATAAAAGTCAACCAATTGAAACATACAAGTTAAATGATACATATAAACTTTATGTTCTTTTTATAATAGTAGGGCCTATCATTCCTATAATTGTAATCAGTATAACTTAAAAAAATTGTAGTTGTAGATCAACCCACTTATGGGCATATAATATGCTATCTAAATTTAAGATTTAAAATGTGGGTGGTTACGACCAATGTGTTAAAACTCGGTTCGACTCGATTAAGTCAATCAGTTCGACCCAGCTGGGTCAATATATTCGATTTAGTCGAGTCAATCGGTTGGCCTGGTTCCCCCCGAAAAATGGGTCATTATAAACCGGTTTTCACATTTTCGAAATCCGCTTAGACCTATCGGGTTTAGGGTGATCGGGTCAACCCGGTTCTCGAAAGTTTCTTTTTTTTAATATTTTTTACAAATAAAGCATGTAAATTTTGCATATTTGTGACTGTAATTTTATTTTTACATATTATATTTGTTAATAAATACTTTATAAGTTTAATATATGAAAGATTTTTTCTATATAATTTTATTTTAATAGTTAAAAATATAATTTTATGTATTTTTTTTAAAATATGTATTTTTTTTAAAAAGCCCACGGGGTTAACTTAGGTTGACCAAGTGACCGATTAGTCGATCGGACCGATTTTTAAAACAATGGTTACTATACTAATGAACTTTTAATCAACGTGTGTGGCTTTGTTAGTACATTTTAAAGATATGCTCGCTATTACTATATTAAGACAACGTGTTTGATGTATGAATATATTATGACGATTAACAAGAGATTTAATTAGTGTTTATTTTATTTTATCAAAAACAAGAAATATAGTAATAGTCATGCTGAGTAAACAACAAATACATGTTATGCCAACTAATAATTCATTTTCAAATTATTAAATACACAAATAAATATTTATAAAAAAAAACTTAAACAACAATCAAAAGTAAGAATCACCTGCTAAAAATTATCTACTTTTTAATTTTCATGATCATTATCTACTGTTTCCAGTATATTACATACAAAAAATATAAATAGACAATTGCCAAGTCATATTGCATCAATATAGAATATGGAGGCGTAGAATCAATGTGTAGTCATATTATGTCATACATTTTCAAGGGGTGGAGCATTATGGCTTAGCCATGTTAACACTTTGTGAAATTAAATTTTAGCAAATAAACAACCTCAACAAACTACGTGCTTCGATCTAAAAGCATCTCTAAATATATGCATAGTAAGATTTAAGGTAAAAGCTATAAATACATCATACATAAAGGCGACCAATCATGCTCATTTTGATAAATATGGGTAATTCATTTCCTATTTTCAAAAAAGGATAGACACTTTTTGCTTATTCATTATTATTGACGGACTAAACGGGCACACATGTAATAACTAAATGGGCTTAATGGGCGCCCATATAGAATACTAATTAAACTACTCGACGAATCTTTATATTTAATTTTTCATACCCGACTTTTAAACAAGTTTTTATATTTTTATTTTTACGTTTTTATATGTTTTGCCCCATTTTAGCTTGCTCCCGTTTAGCTCGCCGGTTTAGCCCGCACCCGTTTAACCCGTGTCCGGTTAGCCCGCCACCCGTTTTACCCGCCGCCCATTTTGCCCGTTGCCCGTGCCTGCACACCCGCCCGTTTTGCCACCTCTAATCATACACTATCCTTATATTATCCTTCTATGACCATTATATGTAATGGACTTTTTTTATATATGAAATACATTTTTGCCACATTAGATATTTGACCAAAAACCTTTATCTGACAATGTTGGACTATATTTGACAAGGACTTGCAATATCAGTCAATTTTGCAATGAAAATCATTTCCTAAATTAGTACTTTAATAAAAATTTGCCTAATTAGTCTAAATGCATTAAAATTATAAAAAATCATATAAATTATATAAAAATATAAAAATTTGAAAAAAATATTAACTTTCACTAAATTTATACAATTAAAGAAACAACAATAATTTTTTTATTTTTTTTAGAACGGCATATCTATCTCGACTGAAATCCGACCCCAGATTTATACTATCTATAACGGACAGGCTCCGGAACCCGAACCACTAGGAGATACTCGCGAAGAGAAACCTCTAGAACTCATAGCTTAGCACTAAGGAGGAGAATCATAAATTTTTGTCTATTTCAAGACTTGAAGACTTGAACCCTAGACCAAACCCCCTCTTCAAGCTCTAGAAAGAACCTTGGTGTCCAACTTCTATAAAGCAATAATAGAAGTACAAACCAATGACGGAGCTCATAAATTCTTATGAGTAACAAAAAAAGGTATTCTAAAAACATTAACATATTGTTGTACCATTTCACATTTAAAACGTGATAAAGACACGATAAAACAAGATGAGTGAAATATTTTTTTAAATTCGTCTGCTCAATTATATTCAAGTGTTATCACAATTACACTAACGACTCACTTTATTTTTCTATAAGTTACATGAAAACTTTCATTTGTTTTTTAATATTTTCATTTTGTGTTTAATATAATTGTCGTTATTTATTATTTACTTACGCCAAATTATATTTTTTCAAACTATAATATGGGCTCAATTTGATTTGCATTAGTTTACCAAATAAAAAAAAGATAAACGGAAATCAGAAGTCATACCCGTCCATCGGACGGGTTTTGCCACTAGTATATATATATATATATATATATATATATATATATATATATATATATATATATATATATATATATATATATATATATATATATATATATATATATATATATATATATATATATATATATATATATATATATATATATATATATATATATATATATATATATATATATATATATATATATATATATATATATATATAGGGGAGAGTTAAAATAAAAAGACTTTTTTTGGTGAGAAGGATAAGAAGGATTTTTAGCCAATCATTTAAAATCAATGGATAAGATCAATCCATATTCCTAACTAACTAAC
Organism: Glebionis coronaria; assembly: GCA_025667525.1. Taxonomy (NCBI): domain Eukaryota; kingdom Viridiplantae; phylum Streptophyta; class Magnoliopsida; order Asterales; family Asteraceae; genus Glebionis; species Glebionis coronaria. The sequence goes on along the minus strand of CM046875.1, from coordinate 527,772,111 downwards.
TAACTAACCAACCACCAAAACACGATTTTAAAAAAGTCATCAAAAAATTCTGAAAAAATTCCAAATGGTTGGATTTGTTGGTGCCTAAAAAAGTTGTGAATAAACGTTTTTTAATTTTGAGTTTTTTTTACGTTTTTCTAATGCACAAAAAACAAAATTTGATGCACAAACACGTGAATTTTGGTGTACAAAATTTTTTCATTCAAAAAATTTTCAATTTATTATAGTTTGATGCGGAATCATATTTTAAAGCATAAAGTCAAAAGAAGTTGGGCATAAAAATGAATTCTTGATGCACAAAAAACTTAAAAAACATAAAAGAAAACGTTTTTGTGCATCCAAATTCCGTTTTTGTGCATTAAAAAAGCGTAAAAAACTTCAAATTAAAAAAACTTTTTTCACAAAAGTCTTTTGCACCAACATTCCCGATCTACTGGAATTTTTTCATAATTTTTGAAGAACTTTAAAAAAACACGTTTAGATGGTTAGTTAGTTAGTTAGTTTGTTAGGATTTAGATTTAATCTCATCCATTAATTTTAAATCAATGGCTGAAAATCCTTCTTATCCTTCTCACAAAAAAAATCTTTTTATTTGATCTTTCCCCTATATATATATATATATATATATATATATATATATATATATATATATATATATATATATATATATATATATATATATATATATATATATATATATATATATATATATATATATATATATACTACATTATAAAGGGTGTATCCCTTTGGTTGAAAGTTGAAAATGTTGAATGGTTGAAAAATATGGGTCACACTAATCTATATCTATACTACATTATAAATGGTGTATCCCTTTGGTTGAAAATTGAAAATGTTGAATGGTTGAAAAATGTGGGTCCCACTAATCTATATCTATATTACATTATAAAGGGTGTATCCCTTTGGTTGAAAGTTGAAAATGTTGAATGGTCGAAAAATGTGGGTCCCACTAATCTATATCTATACTACATTATAAAGGGTGTATCCCTTCGGTTGAAAGTTGAAAGTTGAAAATGTTGAATGCTTGAAAAATGTGGGTCCCACTAATCTATATCTATACAACATTATAAAGGGTGTATCCCTTTGGTTGAAAGTTGAAAATGTTGAATAGTTGAAAAATATGGGTCCCAGTAATCTATATCTATACTACATTATAAAGGGTGTATCCCTTTGGTTGAAAGTTGAAAATGTTGAATAGTTGAAAAATATGGGTCCCGCTAATCTATATCTATACTACATTATAAATGGTGTATCCCTTTGGTTGAAAGTTGAAAATGTTGAATGCTTGAAAAATGTGGGTCCCACTAATCTATATCTATATACTACATTATAAAGGGTGTATCCCTTTGGTTGAAAGTTGAAAATGTTGAATGCTTGAAAAATGTGGGTCCCACTAATCTATATCTATACTACATTATAAAGGGTGTATCCCTTGGTTGAAAGTTGAAAATGTTGAATGGTTGAAAAATGTGGGTCCCACTAATCTATATCTATACAACATTATAAAGGGTGTATCCCTTTGGTTGAAAGTTGAAAATGTTGAATAGTTAAAAAATATGGGTCACAGTAATCTATATCTATACTACATTATAAAGGGTGTATCCCTTTGGTTGAAAGTTGAAAATGTGAATGGTTGAAAAATATGGGTCACACTAATCTATATCTATAGTACATTATAAAGGGTGTATCCCTTTGGTTAAAAGTTGAAAATGTTGAATGGTTGAAAAATGTGGGTCCCACTAATCTATATCTATAATCTTTACTATCTTATAAAGGATGTATCCTTATGGTTGAAATGTTGAAAACATAGAATGGTTGAAAATGTGAGCCCTACTAAAAAGACAAAATTTATATACCATATAAAACATTTATCCCAATTGTTGAAAAGTTAATTTTTTTCAACATTTCATTTAAACAAGAAAAAATATTACAACTTCAATGTAAATCTTAAAGCTTTCACCATACGACTCATTCTGAAAATTAAAAGAGGTCCATTTTCAAAATTATCCTAAAGCCAGATTCATGAATCGATCTACATATTAAGAACTCATGGAATGTTATGAACGTTTCCATTTTTATTTTAAAAAGTTCATTTTGGATTTCAAGAAACATGTACCACAAAATGAGTCATTACGTCAATTATCCGCCGCCAGACATTCCGCCGCTATGCGCGGGTATTATAAAGGGTGTATCCCTTTGGTTGAAAGTTGAAAATGTTGAATGGTTGAAAAATGTGGGTCCCACTAATCTATATCTATAATACATTATAAAGGGTGTATCATTTGGTTGAAAGTTGAAAATGTTGAATGCTGGAAAAATATGGGTCCCACTAATGTATATTTATATTACATTATAAAGGGTGTATCCCTTTGGTTGAAAGTTGAAAATGTTGAATGCTTGAAAAATGTGGGTCCCACTAAAAACTACTACATGCAAATCTTATTCATTAAAAAAGATATAAACTTTGGTTAATTAAACAAATGTCACCCTTTCATCCAATTGAAATATACTTATAAGATATTTTGAATTATAACATGTTACAACGCTTTGCAATAAAAGTTTAATCTTTTGACGTTATATTTTGAACGTCACCGAAACACTTGCCACAATATCGCATCGTGTTAATTATCTGTTGCTAGACAATTTTCGCCGCTATGCGCGGGTACTCGTCTAGTATATATATATATATATATATATATAGAATTTGGATCAAGTAAGAACTTTTTATAATTGTAAAAGTAAGAACCCAATAGTTGGCTGACAAGTGGAACTGAATAATTAAGAACATTAAAAAATTTAAATTATAAACAGAAGGGTATTTTAGGAATTTTAAAGTTTTTTTCCAATAACCCTAATTACTAATCTTACATCCCTTCTCTCTCATAACAAACAGCGGACTCCATCTTCATCCTACAATAAGAATCTACCAATCCATTAAACTCTCCCTACAGACCCATAAAAAAACAACCAATGATCCATGGTTATTAATAACTTCTCCACCACCAATCTGTAACAAAAAGATAAAACAACAAACCCGTTTCACCCATCAAAAAAACAAAAAACCCAAAAAGGCTTCACCGATCCGTAATTGAAGTTGTTCATATAAGGAATCGTGTTTACGCAAGTGATGAAATATGTTGGGCCGCCGCTTATCCTTGTTGTCATTGGTATATCAGATACATAATCAGAATGCCACCACGGTGCTTGCTGCTGCTGTCTGTGGTACACAATATACATCGTGGTATGATACATCGTGGTGTCTGATGTGCTTTGTACCGTGGGTTTCGATATGGATTTGATTCATGTATGTATTTGCTACGCAAGTTTGTATATGAACTTCTTGTTATTCGGTTTCGATATATTCTTGATGGAAGTTTACATTGGGTTTCTATCTGTTTGTGAACATATTTGTACACAACTGCTGCAAATTGGTTTCGATCAGTTTATGTACCAGATCTGATACATAGTATGTTTGGTGTCATCAAGTAAGTATCAAGAACAAAAGAACTCTCTCAGATTTATATACACGATCTGATACACAAATCTTTATATGTATCGGATCTGTTTTATGTTTCAGAGTTAGGGTAAAACAAAAGATTCAGATGTACCGGAATCTGCCACGCTAGAGTTTACACCTCGTTGGAAAACTTTGATAGATCCACTGACCATCATTTTGCTTAGATTTGTTGTTGTGCCGTTATGTCGTCAGATTATTCCTGGTATGTGTTACACATAATCACGATGTACTAGGTATGTGGTGGTGGTGCGGTGTGTCGTTGATGTATCAGGTATGCGATGCGCAAAACCAACATGTATCTGATGTACCAGCAACATATGTTGTTGTTCGGTTTTCAATATGTGCATGAGTATATCAAGGACTAGTGGGGTTTGTAAAGATTTTTCACCGATTTGTTTTTGTTTTCGAGAATCAGTAGTTAATTAGATGGGATTCTGTTTGTTTTGAAGATTTGTTGTAGATTTGTAGTAGTGTATCATCCTTTTTTTAGATAAGCTTAGAGAAGTCCTAATCATAATTGTACGAGTGTATCAGTTGGATTGTTTTGGAAGGGATGTATTACTACTACTTTTGCTTATGTAAACATAATTTGTATTCTTAATGTATAAGGTCCATGTAGCAGTGTCCGTATTTTTTTTAATATGGATGTATTAAATAGTTGGTGAAACATGTATAAAAATAAAAAGTGTATCAATTACTACGGTATAAATTAACTATCAGGGAAAAATGTTGGTGAAAACAAATGTGTCAAAAATTAATTCAAAAAGTGTGATCAGGAATTCTCTAAAATACCCTTGAGACCTTATTCAATTAATAGTTTGTTACTCATTTATTGTTAATCTAATCTAACCTCAATAAGAAAATCCAACGGTGTACATTAGTTCTCATTTTAATAATTATAAAAAATCTCTCACATTAACCCTCCTCTCTCTCTCTCGCTATATATATATATATATATATATATATATATATATATATATATATATATATATATATATATCAACTATACTTGTTTATTTACATATTTTCTTACAATACACGTTTTAAATGCAGAATTACAATACAGTCTAAGCACGGTTTGGAAAAATATTCAAATATAAAAGTTTATTTGGGTATGTTTACGATTGCCCCTAAAATAAAACATATTATCGCGACTATAATTAAATAATCATCATTTTATCGGGCCATATGTATAAACTTTTAAGAACTATTTTTTTGTCTGAGAAAATCATACTATATATGATTTTTTCTTTTTAAATTATATATGATTTTCTGACATCGTATATGATTTTGAAACATCATATATGATTCGTGATATGAATCATATATAATTTTCTTAAATATAAAAAATTCGTCAAAAGTTTATACATGTACCCCTCTATAGAAATATAATTTAATGCTCGTTTTATGATGTATTTTTTTGTCGTTTGACGATTTATCGTTTGTGGGATATTTAATTATGAAAAATGTGGAAAGTGGGTTTGAGTTAATACAGTATGATTTGTTGATTGGATATATGTTAAAAGTTGAGGATCTTTTGCTAAGTGGTTGAAGTTTACAAAGTGCCAAGAGACTGACACGTCGCATCTTTCTTAATTTAATTAAAAAAAATTATTGAAGGGTATAATGGTCATTTTACACGCTTTTTTCACCAAACAATTTTAAACGCACATAACTTTTAAACGACAAACTTTTATGCAAAACTGATTTCACCATAATTCCTAAAATTTAATCCTCCTCAAAATGCTATAAATCTTGTCAAAAATTCCAAAACTTTATTTGTTACGTATTCAACTTTCTTGATGTTTTTGGCATTTTCGCTCTTATTTCTAACCATAAAAAATGTCTAATCATGAAAAAAATTAAACACGAAACTTATACAGTATGATTCACTCTCTAGCAAGAAATTTGAATCTCTCAATTACGATATAACATGAGTGAGATATCGTACGATAAAGTTGACGTTATAGTCATTTTTATTGTACACAATATGTTTGATGAAATGTCTAGCTTATGTTTTTTTGTTTTAATTGTGTTAAGAGCACTACTTTAGTAACACAATGCACCATTAATCATTTTATTGCAATTTTAACTATAAATTCGGAAAATATTAAATTCAAACTAAAAAATTTGGAAACCATAAAAGTTATTGATTCTCGGTCAATCCTTACTCGTGTTTATAAATAAATCAATTCCTATGTAATGTGAGTGATATATCGGAAATGATGTTTTAGTCATATTTGACGATGAAAACATGTTTTATGAACAATATGGATTATGATGAACATTTGTTAATACTAACGTTAAGTGTTTAAGAAAACTAACTAATGAACAAGAATTTTATATATGGATAAACATTTCTTTTATCGATGAACAAAGCTTAATGTTGATGAACAACATTTTTTAATTGATGAACAAAGATGTAAATTGATGTTGTAATCTCGTCAATTAGTTAGTCGTGTTCATCGATCAGTATTATTCATCACTACATGTTGTTCATAAGTATTCATTAGTATAATTTGAAGAACTTCTGAACCAACACTAGTTGATTTATAAGCCCAACTACTAATGAACAAACACTAGTTGACTTACAAGCCCAACTACTGATGAACTAAATAGTCTTGTTCATCAGTTTATCACTCTTGTTGATGAACTGATGAGCAACAGTTTCTGATAGTCAAAATCATGGCTGATAAAGTGATCCATTGAAATATACTTGGATGCGGCAATGACAGCAGCAGTTAATGGAAGTACTACTGGAGTTTGATCACCTAGAGCCGTCGATTTCATTGCCTTGAAGAGTTCATTTGTATGATACTCGCACTCATCTTTGCTGATCTTCATATGAATTCTATTATTCAACCAAATTAGTTTAGTACAAATTCAGAGTTAATCCATAAATGGTTTTTATCAAAATCACAAAGAACATGAACATAAGGAATCATAGCACCAAAACTATGTGAACCGACATTCATAATTAGGTTCTAATTCGATTTAGTTTTAGAAATCCTCAATTATGAAAGTAAGAACCCTAAAACAAATTGATTGAAAATGAGTGAAGATACTTAAATTAATTGATGTTAGATGAATGTTGAGTGAAACCATTGTCTTGAAACCAATTAATTTGAGTGATTGTAAGCTTTTTAAAACTTGTCAATGATGGTTTTATTAAAAACCCATCGCCACCAAGAAAAAGAAAGAGTGGGTGTTTTTGAAATAGTATTATTTGAAATAATTAACAAATGTCTTTTTCTTAACTTGTGCTAAAAAGATGATTGCATGCATCTTTTTACACACTTTTGATATTTGTTTTCAAAACTTATGTGATACCTATTTGAATCTTGAGTGTATGTCAATGTAAAAGCACTTGTTGTTGGTTTTCATCGACTAGTCAGACCTAGGGTGAATTCTATACCAAAGGCGAATTTTGCCATAGGTCGGTTCTATGCCAATTTTTGCATACTTTACATTGGTACGACTTAAATCGAGTTCATGGTCAGATTCGGAACCCGGGGCATAATATGAGATGAAACATACTCGTGACTTTATTATTTGATGAACAAGTTTGCTTGAGATGTCCATTGGCAATCGTAAAAGTTGTAAGGACATTCCATTCAAACACTTTTCAACAATAAAATTCATGAATTGTCTCATAAGTTTTAAGAGTTGCACTTGCAATGTAATTAACGCTAGACGTTTAACTTTTGCCCTAGTTATTACTCCCTCCGTCCCATATTAATAGTCCAGTGTTGACTTTTCCGGTCTTAATTTTATAACTTTGACCTCAAGTATCTTCGATTGTGTTATATGATACTTGATGAAAATTATACCAATGAAAATACATTTGAAACGTAGTCCATTTATATATTTTGCATCAAGTATCACATAACACAAATAAGATATTTAAAGTCAAAGTTTCCAACGAATGACAGAACTTGACCCGACGGGAGATTGGGAACGACGGGGGGCTCGAGCCCTCGATAATCCGAGGACCGCCACGGGGAAGAGTCCTTAGAAAGGCTACTTTCCCTTTTTTCCGATCTAGATCAGGGCGGAAGAGGGTCTGAGGCGTTCATCAAATTAAGGGGTAAGGGTTTCCGGAGGGAGACCCCCCCCCCCTCCTTAGAAGGCTCTGGCACATAGGTCAGAATACCGGAAATAGAGCTCTTTGAAACTGAAAGGGGTATTCCCCCTTATATATAGCCCAAAAGAAATAGAATCATGGAATTCTCTCCGAGAGCTGCTGAAAGGGGTATTCCCCCTTATATATAGCCCAAAAGAAATAGAATCATGGAATTCTCTCCCGAGCTCTATCTCTTTCATTCCCCTCCTTAACAGACGAGCTCTTACTATTATCATAGAGAAGAGAGCCTAGAATTGCCCACTTGAATAGAGGTTACAGCCTACTGTAATACAGGATACATCACCTACCGATCCTCATATGGTATCAACTCTATCTTGAAAAGCTGGTAGTCTTTCTACGGAACGCTCCTAGGCAAACGACTTCTTTCAACGAAAGGATCCAAGTCTAACTTCTCTTACGATATTCTCGACCTAAAGTCCAACACTCGAACATGACATGAATGGGATGAGGTCTCTTTTACTTCAGTCTCGAGAGCATATTCCATAGGAGTATGGTAAAACAGGCTATAGCTCAATTGTGTAACCGAATAGGATGTCTCCACCTTATCCATCAGTCCCAAGGATCCGAGAGAATAGATAAGCCTAGGCAACAGAAAGAGAATGAAAGGGATATGAGATGAGTGAGATGTATCCCGACAAGGTGAAAGCCATTCAGGAGATGCCGATCCCACGAACTAACTGAGAAAGAAGTTCACGGATTACGAGAACAGATATTCAGCACTAGGATGGGCGACGGAGGGTTAGATGGTCAAACCTCCTAATAATGAGTTGGAGGACAAGTAGGATCTTAGTCTTATTAGTAATTAATTGAGTAGTTAATTCTATTAAGAATTTAATTATTAAAAATACTAAATTGAACTTTCTATGTTTCGATTGATTGTTTTATTGCAACATAAGTCGTAAACTAAAGTTGTTTTCATATAAAAGACAAACATAAGTTTCTTTTCGTGGTAAGAAGAGAGAGGGTTACTCCTACCTCTTTTTATTAGTTGACAAGAATAAGATAATATTATAATCGAATCATTACCTATTATATTTAAACACACTTTTAATATTTCATTATCCTAATCTAATTCAGAAATCATTGAAATAAACATATTTTGTGTATCTAGAGTATTTTTGTTTAAACCGCAAAAAGTAAAAAATTTACTAACACTTCGCTAGTTACCTTTCTTCGACTTATGTTATTCCTTAAAGTGTTAAATATTCTTGTGGCTATGTAGCGATAAAAGAGGTATTGTTAAAAGCATAAAGTTCCATAAGACAATAAGGGAGCTAAGGTTTCTAAAATTGAAATGATGCCAGATGTTGTTTTCAATCTTCGAAGAGGAAACAGAATTAGAGGTTAGGAGAGGTTAGGGAAACTGAAGTCAACTATGTGACTTCCTAAGATAATGTTAATAGAAACGATGGTAAAGATCTTGGAGAAAATTGGAGGGGAAAGATAAGACTCAAATGAAAATGAAATGAGTAGTTTTTCCCCCAAATGATATGATAATGTTTCCTCTACTATACAGATATAAAAGAGAAAAATTAAGAAAATATGACGTGTACAATTTTACGGGTGTTAACAGGTTTCAAAAAATAAAAAAGAAATTCTAAGGGTGATAATAGTCAGTTTAAGTAGAGTTTGGTAGATAATAATGGCATTTTCTTAACTAAGTTGCCTATCATGGGTCTTTTTTGAAAGTTCATGGACTATTTATTGACTTAACCCTTTAGACATTGATAACTTGAAAGAACAGTCCTTAAATCTTTTTTTGTGCAGGAGTTGAAGGCCACTTGATCTACTTATTATAGGATACTCAGAAAAACTAGAGGCGAAAATATAATCAAGTGCATACGGCTGCAATAATCATACATTTGGGTTACAATGATAATCTACTAATCATAAAATGTTTCTGAAATGATCACTTGATAGTAGAAAATTTGAAGTTGTAGATAGGAGTGATCCCAAGAAGATAAAAGGACACCACAATTACCATTTCCGTTGCCTCAAATAACAAAGATTTAATTTTATCGTCAGGCCGAAGTACCTGCAAAAAATTTCAAAGCTACATGAAGTCCTTACAAAAAAACTCACCAGATTTGCCTGTTTACATATCAAATAAACTTTCAGAAAGTTAAATCTAGTTTAGGATGGGATTTGAATTCAATAATGTATGAGAAACAGCGTATATGTAAGTTAACATACCAGGCAGCTGCCAGAGTATAATCCGTTAAACTTTTCGCATAAAACAAAAAGGAAATCACACAAGATATGTGGTGCAAGAACTCTGGAAACCTCTCCAAGAACCTAAAAAGGAAAGTTGAATTATTAATATACTTCACACAATCAGATTCGGCTAAAGTATTTATGAAGGACCACTTCAGACAAACTACATAATGTCAAGGGTGCAAAATGTATACTAACATAAAATTGTGAGGATGTGGACTTAGTCTGAGATGTGATCCCATATGACTCGATTCTCAAGAGATTTTCAGGCTTAAAATACTCATGTTATACCTAATCTGTATATTAGCTAAACAATAAGAGTCCCCCACAGGTTCCTGGACCATTTAGCATTGTATATATGCATCATGTTTGGTAAAATAATTTTAAAAAATGAAATCTAGAAAAGGTCTTGCAGATGCCATGTTTTCTTTTTAACAATTGTTGAGTTAGGAGGTAAAGATTTCAAATTTATTTATTTAAAAAGGCTAGAGCGTGTGGTGGATTTCCAATCATGATCTTACCTCAGTAAACCGGAGTAAATGTAATCCCAACTGACGTTCTCTACCGTCCTTCAAGGTTAAAAGGTCCTTCCGTGCGTCGAGTTCCTGTTGCAAACAATCATAATATATATAATATATTCTACAAATATGAATCTTATATCAAACATACTAGAACATCTTAAAAAAACAGCCGGACCAACTAGATCTTAACATATGGAATTGTTAGCTTTAAGGTAAGTTACGTGTGGAATTTATTCAGAACATGCGGATTAAAAGGTTCACATGAACAGGCATACATGGTGTATACGTCTATACGTATCTTTTTGTGTGTATGAAATAATATCAAGACGAAAAGAAATTCTTACCGCTAAATCCGAAATGATTTCAGGTTTCCGCAAACTTGAACGAATTTGAGCAAGCGTTTTTTGCAGATATACCACAGTATTACCCTATTTATCAATGAATGTAAGCAAATAAGAAACAAGATCGATGTAAAGATTCTTTATCAAGGAGATAATATAATATATAAATCACTAGAAACAAAAGATCATAAGAATACCGTTTCCTTAAGCATGTCATCTATACTGAATGTATAATCAGTCAATCTGTTGTTCTTCAAGACTTCATACCTATTAGGAGCGCAAGCATGAAATATGAATAAGCACGAAACTTGACAATAAAGTAAAGGTATATTGTGTTATTAAAATAAAGACAATAGACCATAAGCGTTGTTTAACTCAATAAAAATAAAACTGTTTATCTAACACCTCTTTTTGAAAATAGAAATTATAGTACAGCAAATTGTTATGGATTAAAAGTACTCATATTATTGGTACTTATAGCTTATAGCATAAGTATGTTGTAGCATTTGTGATAAACATAAGGAATCTTACTTGACAGCACCACATCCAAATGCTTCAGCAGCATGCTCAAGCTCTTTGCCTGTTAAGAAAAATAATGCAAGTCAAGTCATTTTTATATCAACCCATTAACCTATTAATGGATTTTGTATTGTGATAAGAAATCTAATTAAAAAAAACTGAAATAGGTCAAACGGCGAAAAGGCAATTTGAAAAAAAAAAAATTTGGTATACCTTTTCCAACTAGAGCTGCTTTACAGTGACTTTTAGCTTCGTCAAGCAATTGAACAAGACCAAATCCCTTAAAACCTTTAACTTGAACAAATCCGACATGACTTAACGGGTCACGACACTGATTCGTTACGCTGCACCCTACACTTTTAGCAGCCTGAATTGGGAGGGGGGAGGGGGGTCAATAAGTATTTATTTCAATTTCTTGATCCTATTTTAAAGATGTTATCATTGATGGTGTATAATAGTTACTTACAGTAATGCACATTTCAATTTTTTCTCGTTCGCCTACATCAGCCACATGGACTATCCGGTCTGCTTTTCCCATTTTAAGTGAATACCTATCATATACAGCCACAAAATTACAACATCTGCATATGAATCATTATAGAATAAATTTTAATATTAAATATTACAAATTATAATATTCAAGCGGTTTAAGAGTGGGTTTACCTGCAGCGCAAATAAAACCCGAAAAACAAGAATAATAACACTTATTAAAGGTCTGGTTCGGTCAAATATTAAAGGGTCAGAGCCTTTTCACAAAAATAAAATTTATTGCTAGCCAACTCGTATATGTTTATAAAAAAAAAGTCAGCATTTATTGCACGTAAACTAACCACAAAGCTGCGAAATCAACTAGAGGTAACTTTCGTCCTTCAATAACTATCGCCTCATCTCCTTCACTTTTTGTATTATAACACTCTTTCCTCAAAAACTTTCGAGTCTCGTGAGTGTAATAATCATGAAGTGTTTTACCCTGAAAAATAATGTAATTAATATACCAGGTATATTCCTATTTTATATAAAAATGGTGAAAAACATGACACCTCTTCTTTCACGCTAACTCCTAAACGTTGATATACTTTGCGGTGACGTTCTTGGCTTATCTTGCAGATTTGCTCCCAAGCAGATTTGTGCCTTTCATCCCAATCCTATTCCGAATTTCATTATTTTAAAAACATAACAGAAGTTAAGAAGACCAAGATAAAAAATTTAAATCACAAAACTGACTTGCACAGGCTGGGTTATCCCTCTGAATTCAGCATCTTCATCAAACCTCTTCTTCGATTCCTCATACAACACCTATCAATGAACCAGTTAAGAGAGAATGACAGAAATATATAAATAGCTAAAACCTCAGGATGCATTAGGTATCCTTGCACTTTCCAGAAACACTTTTCAGATAGCATCACGTGTGATTTAACTTTCACGAAATTGTGCTCACCTCAAGTTCTCCAATAGCTTGATCGTTAACTTCCCCATTAGGGAACATATCGATTAGGAACTCCGTCATCATCATTTTGGACTGCAAAAAACAAACAAAAGACATGTTTAGTGTATGGATTGCATCTCAGACAGGGTAGTGTGTGTGTGTGTGTGTAAAACAAGATTATACTCTAGAATAATAACAGGCTAAAAAAAAGCTTTGTTTACCATGTTAGACGCAGGTATAATATGGATTTAGTTTAACACACGTTTAAACAGCAAGACCAACAACACGTACCTCAATGTCGAGATAATCCCCATAATGGAATCTTTGGCGCACGCTAACCAAAGAAAACCGAAGCACGCGAGCTAACGTTTCTCCAATAATAGCGGATTGTACATGACCCATATGCATTTCCTTGGCTATATTTCGCGGCAAAATGTGTATAATTGCTGTTTCAGTAGGGAGTTTAGGTGCGCATGCGAATATATCATCCGTTACCATCCTAGAAATACTCTGCAGCGAAAAAAGGCGACAGATATTGAAGTAGACAAGAATTTTGGATCAGAATAGTAATGTGCATTTTAAAACAAAATACCTCAGCTATCCATGTCCCAGATAACTTAAACTTCAGAAAACCAGGACCACCTACGACACATCTTTCCAACATTTGAGCAGCTCGTGCATGATAAGCTATTTTATTTTTGATATCCTATAAAAAAAGGGACAAAAACTTGGTATATTTTTCAGAATCGTGGAGATTTCAGTCACAAGAAAATATTACCAGTCCGGCGTGTTTTGGTCCAAAGAAGTAATCGCTTCTTATTTCAGGCCATATGTCCAAGACGCTGGTGCTATTACCAAATGTAAATTTCTGAGTTAGTACTCATATGTCCAAGAAGAAAGTAAAAGGGCACAACTATGTATGAGAAAGAAAGCATATACCATAAGTAATCATATTCATCCCCTTCGGTGCAGGTAGAAACACTAACAGACATTCTACGATTAACCCCGAAAGAGGTATTCATTAGGAAGCCATATAGGTGCGAAAATTCTTTTTGAACGCTGTATCTACCATCTTCTTCCTGTGATGTATTACAATACAAAACCGTTACTCTTAACTGTTAACATATCCTCTAGTTTGCTTTATATATTAAGCTTCTTCAAAATCTATAGTTCACGTGTGAGTTGTGACAACAAAAGACAGCTAAAGATTTAGCTATGAGCATGATAATGTGTACGTTAATTATAGACTTACATCTTGTGTTACCGAGCTTAAGCATCTTTGAGAAAATCTGTGGAGTAACAAATAAGTAGATTAGCAGACTGAAGGGGACAAAAATAAAATGACAATTTAATTAGCATATCTTATTTTTGTAATTTTGACCAAATATCCCATGCAATACTAGATTGGCAGTTTGACCAATTCAACCAGTCCAATGGCTTTTGAAAGTTAGAATCTTTACTTTTCTATTTTTTCAATTATTTTGATAACTAGGTGGAATTGTCGTTTTACTTTGATTCACTGGTGATGCTAGTGTTAAATTAAAGTAAACTCACACTTGTGTCTCGGTTAGATCTGCACAGTAGGATCTTTTATCCAGTGTTGCTTCATCAACAAACGGTGGCAGCTTCCAGTCCACTTTCAGTTCTAAAGAGCAATCATTCCCATAAATGTGACAGACCCTGATGCCACCATCAGTTGGCACAAGGAATTCGTAAACACCGGACAAGATTATAGCCCCAGAGGTGGAGTCAGTTAAGTTTGCATCAATTATGAGGGAAAATTGAGCTGGTACAGACAACACAGATTGCACCAGGTTTATTTTGCCAGACTTAACCTCAGGTTGTTCGGTTTCAAAGAGCATTGCCTTGTAATCATCTAGTTCAGCAGTAGGAGAACAGCCATAATCAAAATTTCTTCCATAATAAGCCATTATTCTTCCAGCAACTTTTGTTTCCTCAGAAGGCGCATCAAATACTACTTCCAGAGCTGCGTCGACTGCATACTTTAATGCAAGGTAATACAACTTTAAATGGCCATCTCTACCGTTTAAAATATAAGAACACGAACCACCATTGGGTCTCTTGGCAAAATAATCTGAGAAGTTTATAACCGCAGAGTCGTTGCAAATTTCAAACGCATCATTGTATCTTCCAGGTGGTTTTCCAGAAGAAGAACAATAATCATCTAAAGTACGCACGTCAACCATCGCGTCAGTGGTAACATTAAGTTTTGCTGCGATCTTCACGGAGTCAGAGAACGGAATTGAAGGGTAACAAAGATAGTGTGGGGATAAAAATCCCAGTTTGGGGACAGCTAGAGGATCATTGAATTTATGGTTGAATATATTGAAAGGAGGTGACACGGGATCTAGAAAGGAACCAGCTGCCTGTATTATCCCAAACAGCTTATGACCACTACCCACCATCGTACCATGGGCAGTGCCTGTTGGAAGATAAAATACGTTGGGTCTTGGCCAGCCATCCTTGTAGATTCTACGAGCTTCTGCATCATCACCCATGTTATTATAGCTAAGAAAAACCTTACAGAGCACAAACCGAAACTTGGGAACATCCCCGAATGATGGCATCCTGTCGTGAACAAAGTTCAATAAGCAATACTACAAAATTACAATATTTAAATTGTGTTTTGAACGTTATAGCAAACTCACAATTGTTCCTCTGTTAGATCTGAAAAGTAGTATCCTTCATCCAGTTTTGGCAGCTTTAGACTGCTAGACACATTCGAGTAAATATTAATTTGGAAGACAAATTACATATAAACAAAAAAAAAAACAACTATTGGTTGATTGATACATAACTAATTAATGCTTACATTTCTTCTTCCTCAAAATCGGGTACTTTAGGACTTGATGTAGTTTCTCCTGGTTTGGTAAAGCTTTGGGGCACCTTTAATCTCCTAAATGCACTACAAAATTCATGACATTTGCTTACTAAATTAAATGTGAAAGAATAAGTAATAGAGGGGAGCAGTAAAAGTCTATTCTTACTCTTTTAGAGTAAGTAAAAGTATTTTCTAGTAATTTTTTACTAAAAAGAGTCACCAAAAGTTATTTTTATCAACTCCTACTCTTAAGAAAAAAAAAAGTAAGCAATAGAGGGGAGCACTAAAAGTCTCTTCTTACTCAAAAAAAGAGCAAGCAAAAGTGTAAAACTTTTAACGACTCTTTTTTAGTAGGAAAAAGGGTTTCTTTTGCTTACTCTTATATTCATTGCGTTTTAGTAAGGAAAAGTTATAGTGACTTAAATAATAGAATTACATATGAGCAAAAAACAACTATTGATTGACAGAATTAAAAACTTACAGTTCACATTCTCTTCTTGTTCTTTTGAGAAATTTGATACGCCTGAGAGTTTTGTAACGCGAACGTGATCCGGGAGAAAATAAATCCGATAAGTCACATAGGTCTCTCAAAGTGTATTGTGCCATTTCCTTCTTCAACTCATTTACGATGAACCAACTTTGTACAAAACAATACAATAATAGTGAATAACATTTGGAAGATAAATAAACAGTGGAATAAATTATTGATTGATAGAATTAATAACTTACTTTTGTAATTGGACAAGTTTTAGCAATGAGATAATGTGCTCTGTTTTTTTAAGCAAAGGTGGTGATCTTCTTTGCAAGTTACTCGCTATAAATTCTAGTTCGTCCATATGGTATAATTGATGGTAGTCGCTTTCCTTCCACTCGCTTTATGCAAAACAATTCGATCGATAATATTCAGAAGATAAATAAATAAAAGAATTACATATAAACAAGAAAGAAACTATTGATTGATAAATTAATAACTTACTCGTTTGCTCGTCCTCTGCTCAGGAGATAGAAGATACGGACACATGTTTTGTAATACAAAGGTGATCCTTTCTCCGTTGAAGTCAATATAAAACATAGGTCATCTATGGTTAGGTCATATATGGTGTATGTTGACGGAAATAGCATTTTCTTCTTGTGAAATAAGATACGGTGCTGTATTTTTTTGTACAAATCTGATCCTTCTTTTGATAATCCCAACATATATTGTAGCTCGTCCATATTGTAGATATTTTTATAAGCTTGTGCTACTTTATATGGCAACTTCTTTAACTCTAACCGACTTTGTACAAAACAATTAGATAATAGTTAATAATAATCAGAAGAGAAATAAATAATAGGATTATTACATATCAAAAAGAAAGAAAGAAAGGGGATTACGTGAAAATAAATAATTGGTCTTCGTAATCGAGTGCTTTAGTAGATGATCTAGTTCCTGGTATGGCATGTGCTTTACGAGTTGATGTAGTTCCTGGTTTGGCAAAGGGTGGTGGCGTGTTTAATTTCCTAGAGTCAAATCGAATAATATTAATTTGAAGCATAAATAATAAAATTACATATAACAACTATTGATTGGTATAATTAATAACTTACTCTTCTGCTTTGTTAACCCGCTGCCCTCCAATAACAGTTTTTGCAACTCGCGGCATCTTTATAAAATTAGGGTTTCGCCAGAGACGGCGGATGGATGATGATGATGATAAGTTTGCGTTTTCTCGATTTAGGGTCTTCTTATTTGGGTGGGTAGAGGTTTGTCTAAACAAGAAACATCACATTGCACCCAGGCCCAAAATAGTCCATGTGTAAATGGGTCAAAGGTCATCATCATTCTTCTCTTTTCTCATCTTCTAACATAAAAAAACTCTTATTATTTTTCCTAAGATTAAATATATCTTTACATTATATATATAAGAGGAGGGATATGCCACGTGTTAATCCACGTCAGCATGTCATCAACCCATGGGCCATATCACCGCCCACTAAACCTGATGAACCAAAACTCGATAATGTCATTCTCGATAATTCTCATTCATTCTCACAAATTTCTGAAACCCTAAGCAGTTAATCGCTTTACAAGAAACCTACGCACAATATCAGATTCATAAATATGAACTGATACTAATTTTATTCAAAATCATGAACCCTAATAATGATTTTCATTGATTTAACAAACATGGAAAAATGAGAAAACTTGCTAATTTGTCAGTTTAGTACGAATCTCAAGAGAGATCCATTGAAACAGATGTATTGTTGGGTGTCCTGATAAAGGTATCAATGCTTTTAAGTTCTCTTTTTTTTTTTATCAAAACCGTGTATTCATCTTCTCACAAGAATAAGATCACACAAAAAAGGTAATGCATCTTCTCAAAACCATGTATTCAATAACTGATGATGCCGGCTGATGCGATTTATTCAGAAAACCTCAAATATTCATCCCGCAATAGAACTCATCCTACTTCTTCAGTGATGATCATAGATGCTTTGGATAAAGGTATGAGTTAAAAACTGTTTTTTCTTAAAATTTAGAGATCTTTAATTTTTATTGTTTGACCCATTTTTTTTGTTTGACCCGTTTTTTTTGTTTGATTCAAGTTGCTATGTGTTTGATGATATCGTAAAGTGCTCAACGAATTGCCTCAAATAAAAGATAACAAAGTAATCCTTCTAGCTTGATTGAAAATTTATAAGGATTAAAAACATCATATGTTATGAATTCGCGCCCAGTTGCTGCAATCAGGTATGTGTTTTCGATTAAGCTTTGGTAATCAAAGTAATCTGGATTACTAAATTTTAGTGTTTTTTTCCATCAACACTGATTAGAGATATGTTATGCACAATTAATAATGATTGTGCCAAAATAAGCAATCTTGAACCCATTTTTATGTCAAGGGGTCGATTCAGGTTGTGTTGATCTCTAATAGGTGCGATGATTTAGACCTGCACCACGTGAAGCTGGATGTAGAACTAAAGCGCAAAAAGGATTAGTCATGTTCCACCATCATTACCAGATGAATAGGCTTTTTAGCGTTATGGATTTGGAAGATATGTAATTTAAGTAGTTGGATCCGAACAAGAAAGTACTCAGGTTGAACAATTACGATCTCGAGAAGTCAACTGATTTCCTTCGCGGCGTTTTAGATTGGGATCGGATGCTCGATGAGCTTGAGGAAATGGTGAGTGATTATGGTTTTATATAAGGTAAAGTTTCTGACTTGTCAAAACGCTACTTATTGACTTGCTCCTCGAAAGATTATCGATTTATTGTTGCCTCTTTTAATCATAATTATTTGCTCGAGAAGAACGAAGAGTACTTAAATTCCACTTTCCGAAGCATTTTATATCTCTGCTCAATTTTTGTGATCGTAATGTCTCTCTTTGTTATCTTTTATCTTCAATGAGGCAAATGGGGTTAAATAAAAAAGGTTAAAAATTCAGCTACAGATTGTTATTAATGTTCTACTTGAAAACATGGACTATTGTTGTAATTTTCTATAAAAATAAGAAAACAAATTGGATCAGGTCAACCCAACTAAACCTAATTTGACCCGTTATCCGCCTCACACTTGATACACGACTATAATCGCTTTAATTTGTACTTCGGCTCAAAATACGATATTTTGGAAATACTGCACTTGGACTTATATCATATTAACTGTTTATCATATACTGATGTAACCATCTATTTAGTAGATGGGTAACATTCCTACTTCCTTTGTTATGCATAGACTAACTCAACTGTTGCGGAAGCTGGATAATTATTTACTAAGATTACAGATTGCAATAAGTTTAAAATACACATGTTTTGGTTTACAGTTTTGGTTTCCGCCAAGGTTCTAACCTGATACTTCCCTACGTTCATAATACCATGAACATCTCGCTAAAATATATATGTTTCGACTGCAGTACACCCTGATGAAAGATCATGTCAATCTACGTTCCTCGAGAATGGTAATAGATCGACAAGTGATTCAGAGGCATCTCCTCAGTGACCGTGTAAATATTTTAAACCTTTGCACTCATTTATTGAAAATGTGATCTCAGTGACTATAATGCTGGTCATGTTGTTATTATAAATCGTTTAAAATTGCAGACAGATCCCAACTCAGAACTGATATACTGATTCGAACATAGAACTAAAGTAAAAAATTGAAGAATATGTGACGTCACAACAAAGGAAGCAACATGAAGGTCTGAGTATGCAAAGCAATTCGAAATCTCGCTTGGCACTAAAATAGGTTTTCATCTTAACTGTGTAATCTATTTAAACATTTGATACATTTATGGGTACTTTATTTTTAAATACCTTGGCTTCTTGCAACGATGAATTATTTATGATCTTTGTGTTGCAGGGGTACTATCAACTGATATTTACAGTTTATGAGATGAAAATTCGAGGATTCTTTATAGTTTTCTCGATTCTAAAACGATAGGCGAGACACAATCTGCCTTTTACATAGCTTATGCTAGCCAATTGGAGTCGAAAAATACGATGAAAACTGCAAATGAAATATACGAGTGCAGGATTTCTAGGTATGATTCTGGACCTCTACAACTCAGACAAGTACTTTGTTTTAGTCATCGAAAAAAATGTTAAGCGCTTTTTAATTGCGTTTCTAATTATAGCTGGAAACCTCCTAGAATCATACCTAGATATCTGTAGAGGTCTAGGTAAATATAGTTTCTTTCAACCGTGGCAAGATGTTTGCATGTTTGTTACACAAGTAAACATGTAAATCACAAAAAGGATCACCAGATCTAAAAAGGATATAAAATTTAGTTTTATTTTGTAATGAATGATCGGAAAAACATGTTATCTAACAGAGGCGGCCGAAGTGGTTTCGGTCGTGGGATAAAAAATCACGCAGCATGTGGTTTTAACCATTGTTGAGATTGGTTGATTAGGTAATTTTCACTTCAAGTGACATGAAAAGATACTTATATACTTTTTCATGGGAACAAGTCAAAGGTTGGAATAACTTGAATGTCATCTTAAGTTGTATTATGTAAAAGATTTAGATTGTTATTGTAATACTATTATTTTATAATTATAATTAACGCGCCCCGTCTCAATTTGTACTAAACAATCACCGGTTTAAAACCGTTAGCCAATCTGTTCTACATGCCCGTGTTGAAAGTCTATATCCAAGTTTCCATTGTTTCCATGATGCACTTGTTAAATATTCTTATATCTTACAAGTATATGATGCTCTGACCATATATAGTTCAATAAATTCATATATTGTTAATTTCGCCCTCTCAGAAAGAAGCACCAAAATCGACTGGAAGGAAAAGCTCGTCTACACGAATTACTATGCGACGGGATCTTCTTCGTGGTTAGAAACTGATACTGGACTCCCCCATTAATAAGCTTGGAGAACTTACCAACAGGAGCAAAGAAACCAATGTAAATAATATAGCAAGCTCATCTGATGTGACTGAACATAAAGATTCACAAAGGGGAAGTAGTAACCCAAAGGTATATCAACATATATATTAGCACATTACTCACTCGTCCCCACCATATAAATAAACAGATCATATCCAACACGTTATCCAGTTCAGCTAGAAACTAAAATGGCGGTTACTGTGCAACTAAGACACATGAGCCGATAGACAGCCACAACTCTATTTACGAAAAATAAAACTTGAAATCAACGGATCCAAAACTGAGCAACACAGCTGTGAATACTATTTACTTTGATGTTCTCCAGTGATGCATCCATCTTTATTTTCCAGTTTTGTGCTTTGTCTTATCAGCTATACCATTCATCGGAGCATCATAAGTTTGTGAGATGGCATAATTAAAATCAGGTATGTGTCCTTTTTATCTTTTGTCGAATTTACATGTTATAAGTATAATCAGGTATGTGTCCTCTTTATCTTTTGTCGAATTTACATGTTCTTTGGTTAGTTATCGGTTATGATATGTATATTTTTATGTGATTGGAATATATTAGCTAAAATCGCATCCTGGGACGTATAAAGGATATGTTCCGATGGCTGACAATGAGTACTTGAAACGGATTTTCATGTATGTTATTTTATCTTCTTTTCTTTATCTGTCAAATTTTGTAATTTCCTTTTAGTGAAAATTAAAAATTTGTATTTCCGTTATATCCCTGTGAACCTGTGGTCAACATATCAAGGAGATCAAATCTAAGAAAACTATATTAGCCCTATTAAGCATCTTGCCACCCGTAGGCTGTAGGGCCATTTTGTCTCAAGACATGGTAGCGGCAAACCGTGTTCTCTATCATGGAAATATAAAGTTTGCTTGAGCGATTGGAATATACCAATTCAAATCACAACCTTACACAGATAGGAATTGTTTAATGTTATGACTCATCCGTAAAACAATTTATTGCTTACCACAAGAATGAAGTATGAGCATGGTTCATATAGTTTTACTATGTTATTTGGACAAAGAGAAAGATTAATTTATATATATAACCGATCAAATGATCAAAATAGTAGTGTCATGGTTTTTAAATTGATCATATGATGGTAAGATAACAGGAGGGATTAGGGAGTGTAACATTATAGACTATTTAAAATGTGCATGTGATAATGGTAGCTTAATGTATGTGTTGGTTTATATTGAGAAAATCACTATGGTTCTTATACAAAGCATTGTGGCTCTTTCATGATATTTATAGTTTGTCTTTTAGGCCTCATTTGATATAGATATCTCTTTAGGATAGTGCATTGTATTTGTATATAGGTTGTTAGTACCAGGCTGTTATTTATTCGGCAAGTGTGCACAAGAAGCAAAAGAAGTGGTAGTCAGATCATGGTGTAAGTTTTTAAATTTAAAAGTTAGTTCGACTAATCCATTAAATAACTTCTGCTGATTTACAGAATAAAACACTCATGTTTTTGTGCATATGTATTTCTTTCTCTATAGCTGCATGTGATAAGGGTTATAAGCAGATTGAAGGTGCTGTAGTCAAGTATCAAGAAATCAAATAGTAACGTACCTGTATTATTCTCGGTTTCTGACTTAGGATACACTACTTATTTGCAGTCGTTAACTCTCTTACTTGACACTTTCTGTTTTTTATAGGCTTTTTATTTGCACATTTTCTGATTTTGTTACCATATGAACTGCAATTAGAAGTCACTAAACTTATATAGCGACTTAATTTCAAACACTGCTACTGATATCAAAACACCGCAGTTTAGTCCCATTTATTAACCAGTCTTTCGTTTTAGACCTACACCTGCTATAGTAGTGATTACGAATGTGAAAAATGTGATTTCAATCCAATATAAGTAAGATGAAGGAGCAAATCTATCATGTACATAACTAAATAAATAATCTCAAACACCCCTTTGGAGTAGCAAGTTTTTGTTACGTATACTTTCAATACCACATATAAGTGTATCATGAAAAAAATTGTACTTGCTTTTCTAAGTGTTACAGTAAAGTTATATATGGTTAGACAAGTAGGACTTTGATGGATGTAATTTTCTTAAATCTTTACCATATATCTTACTTTTTCTATAGGTAATGTTATTTAACATTGTTACTGTAAAATGTCACCATGCCATAGATGGTGTCGATGGATTTCTAAATACCCGTTAACCAAAGCGATTTGAGTCTGCAAAGTTCAACATTGATCAAATAAATTGACATGTCCTTACTCCTTCATATGTGACATTGAATTTGTACTTTTGTTATCTGATAAAAAAAAGATCTAGAGGTAGCTTTCATTCTTGAGAAGTGCACATAATATGGGAGCCACTCCTACTACCCTTGACATATACAGGAAGCATGTACAATGTCACTACATGTGGTATCCTTTGTACTTTGTTTTGTAATTTTTAAAGTTGACACTTGAAGTATCTTCTAAGTATCCTTTGAACTTTGTTTTGGCAAGACATGAAATCGTCTGAACACACTACTTATCATTGTTGTTAGTATCATATCAAATACTGTGTTGGTCGATATATTTATTTGTATAATTGGCTTATTGATGTCCTGGAACATCAGAGACTTAATGTTGTAACTGCAAGACAAATACAAGATGTAGTTGATGATTGGCACTCTAAACACTCATTGTTGATGGATCTCAATTTCGTGATGAATAAATTGTATGTTTCTTTACTTGCACATATCTTAAAAAATCTTTTAGATGTGCGACTTTAAGATAACCAATGTTTTCAAAAAAACGGGTCATATTGACCTAGGTTTCATATTTTCGAAACCCCGCTCGACCCGCCGGGGCAACCCGGTTCTCGAGACCCGGTCGGGTTTCGATTTTTTTGAAAAAAAATATGAATTTTACGTATTTGCTACGGAATTTTATTTTTACATATTATATTGGTTTGTAAACATTAATATCTAAATATACGGGAATTTTTATGATTTTATATATAATTTTTGATAATTATTAAATATATATATATATAATATATTTTTTAAAAACCGTATTAACCCGGCTTGACCCGGTTCGACCAGAAACCCGGTGACTCGACCGGATCAATTTGAAACCCAGGTTTAAAAACATTGAAGATAACCCCGTTTTAATTTGCCAAGACATATAAAATTCAATTTAGTATCTTATACAAAAATATGGTGACCTTTTTACATGAAGCATACACCAAACAAATCGAATTTGTCAAATAAAAGTCAACCAATTGAAACATACAAGTTAAATGATACATATAAACTTTATGTTCTTTTTATAATAGTAGGGCCTATCATTCCTATAATTGTAATCAGTATAACTTAAAAAAATTGTAGTTGTAGATCAACCCACTTATGGGCATATAATATGCTATCTAAATTTAAGATTTAAAATGTGGGTGGTTACGACCAATGTGTTAAAACTCGGTTCGACTCGATTAAGTCAATCAGTTCGACCCAGCTGGGTCAATATATTCGATTTAGTCGAGTCAATCGGTTGGCCTGGTTCCCCCCGAAAAATGGGTCATTATAAACCGGTTTTCACATTTTCGAAATCCGCTTAGACCTATCGGGTTTAGGGTGATCGGGTCAACCCGGTTCTCGAAAGTTTCTTTTTTTTAATATTTTTTACAAATAAAGCATGTAAATTTTGCATATTTGTGACTGTAATTTTATTTTTACATATTATATTTGTTAATAAATACTTTATAAGTTTAATATATGAAAGATTTTTTCTATATAATTTTATTTTAATAGTTAAAAATATAATTTTATGTATTTTTTTTAAAAAGCCCACGGGGTTAACTTAGGTTGACCAAGTGACCGATTAGTCGATCGGACCGATTTTTAAAACAATGGTTACTATACTAATGAACTTTTAATCAACGTGTGTGGCTTTGTTAGTACATTTTAAAGATATGCTCGCTATTACTATATTAAGACAACGTGTTTGATGTATGAATATATTATGACGATTAACAAGAGATTTAATTAGTGTTTATTTTATTTTATCAAAAACAAGAAATATAGTAATAGTCATGCTGAGTAAACAACAAATACATGTTATGCCAACTAATAATTCATTTTCAAATTATTAAATACACAAATAAATATTTATAAAAAAAAACTTAAACAACAATCAAAAGTAAGAATCACCTGCTAAAAATTATCTACTTTTTAATTTTCATGATCATTATCTACTGTTTCCAGTATATTACATACAAAAAATATAAATAGACAATTGCCAAGTCATATTGCATCAATATAGAATATGGAGGCGTAGAATCAATGTGTAGTCATATTATGTCATACATTTTCAAGGGGTGGAGCATTATGGCTTAGCCATGTTAACACTTTGTGAAATTAAATTTTAGCAAATAAACAACCTCAACAAACTACGTGCTTCGATCTAAAAGCATCTCTAAATATATGCATAGTAAGATTTAAGGTAAAAGCTATAAATACATCATACATAAAGGCGACCAATCATGCTCATTTTGATAAATATGGGTAATTCATTTCCTATTTTCAAAAAAGGATAGACACTTTTTGCTTATTCATTATTATTGACGGACTAAACGGGCACACATGTAATAACTAAATGGGCTTAATGGGCGCCCATATAGAATACTAATTAAACTACTCGACGAATCTTTATATTTAATTTTTCATACCCGACTTTTAAACAAGTTTTTATATTTTTATTTTTACGTTTTTATATGTTTTGCCCCATTTTAGCTTGCTCCCGTTTAGCTCGCCGGTTTAGCCCGCACCCGTTTAACCCGTGTCCGGTTAGCCCGCCACCCGTTTTACCCGCCGCCCATTTTGCCCGTTGCCCGTGCCTGCACACCCGCCCGTTTTGCCACCTCTAATCATACACTATCCTTATATTATCCTTCTATGACCATTATATGTAATGGACTTTTTTTATATATGAAATACATTTTTGCCACATTAGATATTTGACCAAAAACCTTTATCTGACAATGTTGGACTATATTTGACAAGGACTTGCAATATCAGTCAATTTTGCAATGAAAATCATTTCCTAAATTAGTACTTTAATAAAAATTTGCCTAATTAGTCTAAATGCATTAAAATTATAAAAAATCATATAAATTATATAAAAATATAAAAATTTGAAAAAAATATTAACTTTCACTAAATTTATACAATTAAAGAAACAACAATAATTTTTTTATTTTTTTTAGAACGGCATATCTATCTCGACTGAAATCCGACCCCAGATTTATACTATCTATAACGGACAGGCTCCGGAACCCGAACCACTAGGAGATACTCGCGAAGAGAAACCTCTAGAACTCATAGCTTAGCACTAAGGAGGAGAATCATAAATTTTTGTCTATTTCAAGACTTGAAGACTTGAACCCTAGACCAAACCCCCTCTTCAAGCTCTAGAAAGAACCTTGGTGTCCAACTTCTATAAAGCAATAATAGAAGTACAAACCAATGACGGAGCTCATAAATTCTTATGAGTAACAAAAAAAGGTATTCTAAAAACATTAACATATTGTTGTACCATTTCACATTTAAAACGTGATAAAGACACGATAAAACAAGATGAGTGAAATATTTTTTTAAATTCGTCTGCTCAATTATATTCAAGTGTTATCACAATTACACTAACGACTCACTTTATTTTTCTATAAGTTACATGAAAACTTTCATTTGTTTTTTAATATTTTCATTTTGTGTTTAATATAATTGTCGTTATTTATTATTTACTTACGCCAAATTATATTTTTTCAAACTATAATATGGGCTCAATTTGATTTGCATTAGTTTACCAAATAAAAAAAAGATAAACGGAAATCAGAAGTCATACCCGTCCATCGGACGGGTTTTGCCACTAGTATATATATATATATATATATATATATATATATATATATATATATATATATATATATATATATATATATATATATATATATATATATATATATATATATATATATATATATATATATATATATATATATATATATATATATATATATATATATATATATATATATATATATATATATATATATATATATATATATATATATATATATATATATAGGGGAGAGTTAAAATAAAAAGACTTTTTTTGGTGAGAAGGATAAGAAGGATTTTTAGCCAATCATTTAAAATCAATGGATAAGATCAATCCATATTCCTAACTAACTAACTAACTAACCAACCACCAAAACACGATTTTAAAAAAGTCATCAAAAAATTCTGAAAAAATTCCAAATGGTTGGATTTGTTGGTGCCTAAAAAAGTTGTGAATAAACGTTTTTTAATTTTGAGTTTTTTTTACGTTTTTCTAATGCACAAAAAACAAAATTTGATGCACAAACACGTGAATTTTGGTGTACAAAATTTTTTCATTCAAAAAATTTTCAATTTATTATAGTTTGATGCGGAATCATATTTTAAAGCATAAAGTCAAAAGAAGTTGGGCATAAAAATGAATTCTTGATGCACAAAAAACTTAAAAAACATAAAAGAAAACGTTTTTGTGCATCCAAATTCCGTTTTTGTGCATTAAAAAAGCGTAAAAAACTTCAAATTAAAAAAACTTTTTTCACAAAAGTCTTTTGCACCAACATTCCCGATCTACTGGAATTTTTTCATAATTTTTGAAGAACTTTAAAAAAACACGTTTAGATGGTTAGTTAGTTAGTTAGTTTGTTAGGATTTAGATTTAATCTCATCCATTAATTTTAAATCAATGGCTGAAAATCCTTCTTATCCTTCTCACAAAAAAAATCTTTTTATTTGATCTTTCCCCTATATATATATATATATATATATATATATATATATATATATATATATATATATATATATATATATATATATATATATATATATATATATATATATATATATATATATATATATATATATATACTACATTATAAAGGGTGTATCCCTTTGGTTGAAAGTTGAAAATGTTGAATGGTTGAAAAATATGGGTCACACTAATCTATATCTATACTACATTATAAATGGTGTATCCCTTTGGTTGAAAATTGAAAATGTTGAATGGTTGAAAAATGTGGGTCCCACTAATCTATATCTATATTACATTATAAAGGGTGTATCCCTTTGGTTGAAAGTTGAAAATGTTGAATGGTCGAAAAATGTGGGTCCCACTAATCTATATCTATACTACATTATAAAGGGTGTATCCCTTCGGTTGAAAGTTGAAAGTTGAAAATGTTGAATGCTTGAAAAATGTGGGTCCCACTAATCTATATCTATACAACATTATAAAGGGTGTATCCCTTTGGTTGAAAGTTGAAAATGTTGAATAGTTGAAAAATATGGGTCCCAGTAATCTATATCTATACTACATTATAAAGGGTGTATCCCTTTGGTTGAAAGTTGAAAATGTTGAATAGTTGAAAAATATGGGTCCCGCTAATCTATATCTATACTACATTATAAATGGTGTATCCCTTTGGTTGAAAGTTGAAAATGTTGAATGCTTGAAAAATGTGGGTCCCACTAATCTATATCTATATACTACATTATAAAGGGTGTATCCCTTTGGTTGAAAGTTGAAAATGTTGAATGCTTGAAAAATGTGGGTCCCACTAATCTATATCTATACTACATTATAAAGGGTGTATCCCTTGGTTGAAAGTTGAAAATGTTGAATGGTTGAAAAATGTGGGTCCCACTAATCTATATCTATACAACATTATAAAGGGTGTATCCCTTTGGTTGAAAGTTGAAAATGTTGAATAGTTAAAAAATATGGGTCACAGTAATCTATATCTATACTACATTATAAAGGGTGTATCCCTTTGGTTGAAAGTTGAAAATGTGAATGGTTGAAAAATATGGGTCACACTAATCTATATCTATAGTACATTATAAAGGGTGTATCCCTTTGGTTAAAAGTTGAAAATGTTGAATGGTTGAAAAATGTGGGTCCCACTAATCTATATCTATAATCTTTACTATCTTATAAAGGATGTATCCTTATGGTTGAAATGTTGAAAACATAGAATGGTTGAAAATGTGAGCCCTACTAAAAAGACAAAATTTATATACCATATAAAACATTTATCCCAATTGTTGAAAAGTTAATTTTTTTCAACATTTCATTTAAACAAGAAAAAATATTACAACTTCAATGTAAATCTTAAAGCTTTCACCATACGACTCATTCTGAAAATTAAAAGAGGTCCATTTTCAAAATTATCCTAAAGCCAGATTCATGAATCGATCTACATATTAAGAACTCATGGAATGTTATGAACGTTTCCATTTTTATTTTAAAAAGTTCATTTTGGATTTCAAGAAACATGTACCACAAAATGAGTCATTACGTCAATTATCCGCCGCCAGACATTCCGCCGCTATGCGCGGGTATTATAAAGGGTGTATCCCTTTGGTTGAAAGTTGAAAATGTTGAATGGTTGAAAAATGTGGGTCCCACTAATCTATATCTATAATACATTATAAAGGGTGTATCATTTGGTTGAAAGTTGAAAATGTTGAATGCTGGAAAAATATGGGTCCCACTAATGTATATTTATATTACATTATAAAGGGTGTATCCCTTTGGTTGAAAGTTGAAAATGTTGAATGCTTGAAAAATGTGGGTCCCACTAAAAACTACTACATGCAAATCTTATTCATTAAAAAAGATATAAACTTTGGTTAATTAAACAAATGTCACCCTTTCATCCAATTGAAATATACTTATAAGATATTTTGAATTATAACATGTTACAACGCTTTGCAATAAAAGTTTAATCTTTTGACGTTATATTTTGAACGTCACCGAAACACTTGCCACAATATCGCATCGTGTTAATTATCTGTTGCTAGACAATTTTCGCCGCTATGCGCGGGTACTCGTCTAGTATATATATATATATATATATATATAGAATTTGGATCAAGTAAGAACTTTTTATAATTGTAAAAGTAAGAACCCAATAGTTGGCTGACAAGTGGAACTGAATAATTAAGAACATTAAAAAATTTAAATTATAAACAGAAGGGTATTTTAGGAATTTTAAAGTTTTTTTCCAATAACCCTAATTACTAATCTTACATCCCTTCTCTCTCATAACAAACAGCGGACTCCATCTTCATCCTACAATAAGAATCTACCAATCCATTAAACTCTCCCTACAGACCCATAAAAAAACAACCAATGATCCATGGTTATTAATAACTTCTCCACCACCAATCTGTAACAAAAAGATAAAACAACAAACCCGTTTCACCCATCAAAAAAACAAAAAACCCAAAAAGGCTTCACCGATCCGTAATTGAAGTTGTTCATATAAGGAATCGTGTTTACGCAAGTGATGAAATATGTTGGGCCGCCGCTTATCCTTGTTGTCATTGGTATATCAGATACATAATCAGAATGCCACCACGGTGCTTGCTGCTGCTGTCTGTGGTACACAATATACATCGTGGTATGATACATCGTGGTGTCTGATGTGCTTTGTACCGTGGGTTTCGATATGGATTTGATTCATGTATGTATTTGCTACGCAAGTTTGTATATGAACTTCTTGTTATTCGGTTTCGATATATTCTTGATGGAAGTTTACATTGGGTTTCTATCTGTTTGTGAACATATTTGTACACAACTGCTGCAAATTGGTTTCGATCAGTTTATGTACCAGATCTGATACATAGT
Organism: Glebionis coronaria; assembly: GCA_025667525.1. NCBI lineage: Eukaryota > Viridiplantae > Streptophyta > Magnoliopsida > Asterales > Asteraceae > Glebionis > Glebionis coronaria. The sequence continues at coordinate 527,741,474 of CM046875.1, read as the reverse complement.
ATGTTTGGTGTCATCAAGTAAGTATCAAGAACAAAAGAACTCTCTCAGATTTATATACACGATCTGATACACAAATCTTTATATGTATCGGATCTGTTTTATGTTTCAGAGTTAGGGTAAAACAAAAGATTCAGATGTACCGGAATCTGCCACGCTAGAGTTTACACCTCGTTGGAAAACTTTGATAGATCCACTGACCATCATTTTGCTTAGATTTGTTGTTGTGCCGTTATGTCGTCAGATTATTCCTGGTATGTGTTACACATAATCACGATGTACTAGGTATGTGGTGGTGGTGCGGTGTGTCGTTGATGTATCAGGTATGCGATGCGCAAAACCAACATGTATCTGATGTACCAGCAACATATGTTGTTGTTCGGTTTTCAATATGTGCATGAGTATATCAAGGACTAGTGGGGTTTGTAAAGATTTTTCACCGATTTGTTTTTGTTTTCGAGAATCAGTAGTTAATTAGATGGGATTCTGTTTGTTTTGAAGATTTGTTGTAGATTTGTAGTAGTGTATCATCCTTTTTTTAGATAAGCTTAGAGAAGTCCTAATCATAATTGTACGAGTGTATCAGTTGGATTGTTTTGGAAGGGATGTATTACTACTACTTTTGCTTATGTAAACATAATTTGTATTCTTAATGTATAAGGTCCATGTAGCAGTGTCCGTATTTTTTTTAATATGGATGTATTAAATAGTTGGTGAAACATGTATAAAAATAAAAAGTGTATCAATTACTACGGTATAAATTAACTATCAGGGAAAAATGTTGGTGAAAACAAATGTGTCAAAAATTAATTCAAAAAGTGTGATCAGGAATTCTCTAAAATACCCTTGAGACCTTATTCAATTAATAGTTTGTTACTCATTTATTGTTAATCTAATCTAACCTCAATAAGAAAATCCAACGGTGTACATTAGTTCTCATTTTAATAATTATAAAAAATCTCTCACATTAACCCTCCTCTCTCTCTCTCGCTATATATATATATATATATATATATATATATATATATATATATATATATATATATATATATATATATATCAACTATACTTGTTTATTTACATATTTTCTTACAATACACGTTTTAAATGCAGAATTACAATACAGTCTAAGCACGGTTTGGAAAAATATTCAAATATAAAAGTTTATTTGGGTATGTTTACGATTGCCCCTAAAATAAAACATATTATCGCGACTATAATTAAATAATCATCATTTTATCGGGCCATATGTATAAACTTTTAAGAACTATTTTTTTGTCTGAGAAAATCATACTATATATGATTTTTTCTTTTTAAATTATATATGATTTTCTGACATCGTATATGATTTTGAAACATCATATATGATTCGTGATATGAATCATATATAATTTTCTTAAATATAAAAAATTCGTCAAAAGTTTATACATGTACCCCTCTATAGAAATATAATTTAATGCTCGTTTTATGATGTATTTTTTTGTCGTTTGACGATTTATCGTTTGTGGGATATTTAATTATGAAAAATGTGGAAAGTGGGTTTGAGTTAATACAGTATGATTTGTTGATTGGATATATGTTAAAAGTTGAGGATCTTTTGCTAAGTGGTTGAAGTTTACAAAGTGCCAAGAGACTGACACGTCGCATCTTTCTTAATTTAATTAAAAAAAATTATTGAAGGGTATAATGGTCATTTTACACGCTTTTTTCACCAAACAATTTTAAACGCACATAACTTTTAAACGACAAACTTTTATGCAAAACTGATTTCACCATAATTCCTAAAATTTAATCCTCCTCAAAATGCTATAAATCTTGTCAAAAATTCCAAAACTTTATTTGTTACGTATTCAACTTTCTTGATGTTTTTGGCATTTTCGCTCTTATTTCTAACCATAAAAAATGTCTAATCATGAAAAAAATTAAACACGAAACTTATACAGTATGATTCACTCTCTAGCAAGAAATTTGAATCTCTCAATTACGATATAACATGAGTGAGATATCGTACGATAAAGTTGACGTTATAGTCATTTTTATTGTACACAATATGTTTGATGAAATGTCTAGCTTATGTTTTTTTGTTTTAATTGTGTTAAGAGCACTACTTTAGTAACACAATGCACCATTAATCATTTTATTGCAATTTTAACTATAAATTCGGAAAATATTAAATTCAAACTAAAAAATTTGGAAACCATAAAAGTTATTGATTCTCGGTCAATCCTTACTCGTGTTTATAAATAAATCAATTCCTATGTAATGTGAGTGATATATCGGAAATGATGTTTTAGTCATATTTGACGATGAAAACATGTTTTATGAACAATATGGATTATGATGAACATTTGTTAATACTAACGTTAAGTGTTTAAGAAAACTAACTAATGAACAAGAATTTTATATATGGATAAACATTTCTTTTATCGATGAACAAAGCTTAATGTTGATGAACAACATTTTTTAATTGATGAACAAAGATGTAAATTGATGTTGTAATCTCGTCAATTAGTTAGTCGTGTTCATCGATCAGTATTATTCATCACTACATGTTGTTCATAAGTATTCATTAGTATAATTTGAAGAACTTCTGAACCAACACTAGTTGATTTATAAGCCCAACTACTAATGAACAAACACTAGTTGACTTACAAGCCCAACTACTGATGAACTAAATAGTCTTGTTCATCAGTTTATCACTCTTGTTGATGAACTGATGAGCAACAGTTTCTGATAGTCAAAATCATGGCTGATAAAGTGATCCATTGAAATATACTTGGATGCGGCAATGACAGCAGCAGTTAATGGAAGTACTACTGGAGTTTGATCACCTAGAGCCGTCGATTTCATTGCCTTGAAGAGTTCATTTGTATGATACTCGCACTCATCTTTGCTGATCTTCATATGAATTCTATTATTCAACCAAATTAGTTTAGTACAAATTCAGAGTTAATCCATAAATGGTTTTTATCAAAATCACAAAGAACATGAACATAAGGAATCATAGCACCAAAACTATGTGAACCGACATTCATAATTAGGTTCTAATTCGATTTAGTTTTAGAAATCCTCAATTATGAAAGTAAGAACCCTAAAACAAATTGATTGAAAATGAGTGAAGATACTTAAATTAATTGATGTTAGATGAATGTTGAGTGAAACCATTGTCTTGAAACCAATTAATTTGAGTGATTGTAAGCTTTTTAAAACTTGTCAATGATGGTTTTATTAAAAACCCATCGCCACCAAGAAAAAGAAAGAGTGGGTGTTTTTGAAATAGTATTATTTGAAATAATTAACAAATGTCTTTTTCTTAACTTGTGCTAAAAAGATGATTGCATGCATCTTTTTACACACTTTTGATATTTGTTTTCAAAACTTATGTGATACCTATTTGAATCTTGAGTGTATGTCAATGTAAAAGCACTTGTTGTTGGTTTTCATCGACTAGTCAGACCTAGGGTGAATTCTATACCAAAGGCGAATTTTGCCATAGGTCGGTTCTATGCCAATTTTTGCATACTTTACATTGGTACGACTTAAATCGAGTTCATGGTCAGATTCGGAACCCGGGGCATAATATGAGATGAAACATACTCGTGACTTTATTATTTGATGAACAAGTTTGCTTGAGATGTCCATTGGCAATCGTAAAAGTTGTAAGGACATTCCATTCAAACACTTTTCAACAATAAAATTCATGAATTGTCTCATAAGTTTTAAGAGTTGCACTTGCAATGTAATTAACGCTAGACGTTTAACTTTTGCCCTAGTTATTACTCCCTCCGTCCCATATTAATAGTCCAGTGTTGACTTTTCCGGTCTTAATTTTATAACTTTGACCTCAAGTATCTTCGATTGTGTTATATGATACTTGATGAAAATTATACCAATGAAAATACATTTGAAACGTAGTCCATTTATATATTTTGCATCAAGTATCACATAACACAAATAAGATATTTAAAGTCAAAGTTTCCAACGAATGACAGAACTTGACCCGACGGGAGATTGGGAACGACGGGGGGCTCGAGCCCTCGATAATCCGAGGACCGCCACGGGGAAGAGTCCTTAGAAAGGCTACTTTCCCTTTTTTCCGATCTAGATCAGGGCGGAAGAGGGTCTGAGGCGTTCATCAAATTAAGGGGTAAGGGTTTCCGGAGGGAGACCCCCCCCCCCCCCTCCTTAGAAGGCTCTGGCACATAGGTCAGAATACCGGAAATAGAGCTCTTTGAAACTGAAAGGGGTATTCCCCCTTATATATAGCCCAAAAGAAATAGAATCATGGAATTCTCTCCGAGAGCTGCTGAAAGGGGTATTCCCCCTTATATATAGCCCAAAAGAAATAGAATCATGGAATTCTCTCCCGAGCTCTATCTCTTTCATTCCCCTCCTTAACAGACGAGCTCTTACTATTATCATAGAGAAGAGAGCCTAGAATTGCCCACTTGAATAGAGGTTACAGCCTACTGTAATACAGGATACATCACCTACCGATCCTCATATGGTATCAACTCTATCTTGAAAAGCTGGTAGTCTTTCTACGGAACGCTCCTAGGCAAACGACTTCTTTCAACGAAAGGATCCAAGTCTAACTTCTCTTACGATATTCTCGACCTAAAGTCCAACACTCGAACAGGACATGAATGGGATGAGGTCTCTTTTACTTCAGTCTCGAGAGCATATTCCATAGGAGTATGGTAAAACAGGCTATAGCTCAATTGTGTAACCGAATAGGATGTCTCCACCTTATCCATCAGTCCCAAGGATCCGAGAGAATAGATAAGCCTAGGCAACAGAAAGAGAATGAAAGGGATATGAGATGAGTGAGATGTATCCCGACAAGGTGAAAGCCATTCAGGAGATGCCGATCCCACGAACTAACTGAGAAAGAAGTTCACGGATTACGAGAACAGATATTCAGCACTAGGATGGGCGACGGAGGGTTAGATGGTCAAACCTCCTAATAATGAGTTGGAGGACAAGTAGGATCTTAGTCTTATTAGTAATTAATTGAGTAGTTAATTCTATTAAGAATTTAATTATTAAAAATACTAAATTGAACTTTCTATGTTTCGATTGATTGTTTTATTGCAACATAAGTCGTAAACTAAAGTTGTTTTCATATAAAAGACAAACATAAGTTTCTTTTCGTGGTAAGAAGAGAGAGGGTTACTCCTACCTCTTTTTATTAGTTGACAAGAATAAGATAATATTATAATCGAATCATTACCTATTATATTTAAACACACTTTTAATATTTCATTATCCTAATCTAATTCAGAAATCATTGAAATAAACATATTTTGTGTATCTAGAGTATTTTTGTTTAAACCGCAAAAAGTAAAAAATTTACTAACACTTCGCTAGTTACCTTTCTTCGACTTATGTTATTCCTTAAAGTGTTAAATATTCTTGTGGCTATGTAGCGATAAAAGAGGTATTGTTAAAAGCATAAAGTTCCATAAGACAATAAGGGAGCTAAGGTTTCTAAAATTGAAATGATGCCAGATGTTGTTTTCAATCTTCGAAGAGGAAACAGAATTAGAGGTTAGGAGAGGTTAGGGAAACTGAAGTCAACTATGTGACTTCCTAAGATAATGTTAATAGAAACGATGGTAAAGATCTTGGAGAAAATTGGAGGGGAAAGATAAGACTCAAATGAAAATGAAATGAGTAGTTTTTCCCCCAAATGATATGATAATGTTTCCTCTACTATACAGATATAAAAGAGAAAAATTAAGAAAATATGACGTGTACAATTTTACGGGTGTTAACAGGTTTCAAAAAATAAAAAAGAAATTCTAAGGGTGATAATAGTCAGTTTAAGTAGAGTTTGGTAGATAATAATGGCATTTTCTTAACTAAGTTGCCTATCATGGGTCTTTTTTGAAAGTTCATGGACTATTTATTGACTTAACCCTTTAGACATTGATAACTTGAAAGAACAGTCCTTAAATCTTTTTTTGTGCAGGAGTTGAAGGCCACTTGATCTACTTATTATAGGATACTCAGAAAAACTAGAGGCGAAAATATAATCAAGTGCATACGGCTGCAATAATCATACATTTGGGTTACAATGATAATCTACTAATCATAAAATGTTTCTGAAATGATCACTTGATAGTAGAAAATTTGAAGTTGTAGATAGGAGTGATCCCAAGAAGATAAAAGGACACCACAATTACCATTTCCGTTGCCTCAAATAACAAAGATTTAATTTTATCGTCAGGCCGAAGTACCTGCAAAAAATTTCAAAGCTACATGAAGTCCTTACAAAAAAACTCACCAGATTTGCCTGTTTACATATCAAATAAACTTTCAGAAAGTTAAATCTAGTTTAGGATGGGATTTGAATTCAATAATGTATGAGAAACAGCGTATATGTAAGTTAACATACCAGGCAGCTGCCAGAGTATAATCCGTTAAACTTTTCGCATAAAACAAAAAGGAAATCACACAAGATATGTGGTGCAAGAACTCTGGAAACCTCTCCAAGAACCTAAAAAGGAAAGTTGAATTATTAATATACTTCACACAATCAGATTCGGCTAAAGTATTTATGAAGGACCACTTCAGACAAACTACATAATGTCAAGGGTGCAAAATGTATACTAACATAAAATTGTGAGGATGTGGACTTAGTCTGAGATGTGATCCCATATGACTCGATTCTCAAGAGATTTTCAGGCTTAAAATACTCATGTTATACCTAATCTGTATATTAGCTAAACAATAAGAGTCCCCCACAGGTTCCTGGACCATTTAGCATTGTATATATGCATCATGTTTGGTAAAATAATTTTAAAAAATGAAATCTAGAAAAGGTCTTGCAGATGCCATGTTTTCTTTTTAACAATTGTTGAGTTAGGAGGTAAAGATTTCAAATTTATTTATTTAAAAAGGCTAGAGCGTGTGGTGGATTTCCAATCATGATCTTACCTCAGTAAACCGGAGTAAATGTAATCCCAACTGACGTTCTCTACCGTCCTTCAAGGTTAAAAGGTCCTTCCGTGCGTCGAGTTCCTGTTGCAAACAATCATAATATATATAATATATTCTACAAATATGAATCTTATATCAAACATACTAGAACATCTTAAAAAAACAGCCGGACCAACTAGATCTTAACATATGGAATTGTTAGCTTTAAGGTAAGTTACGTGTGGAATTTATTCAGAACATGCGGATTAAAAGGTTCACATGAACAGGCATACATGGTGTATACGTCTATACGTATCTTTTTGTGTGTATGAAATAATATCAAGACGAAAAGAAATTCTTACCGCTAAATCCGAAATGATTTCAGGTTTCCGCAAACTTGAACGAATTTGAGCAAGCGTTTTTTGCAGATATACCACAGTATTACCCTATTTATCAATGAATGTAAGCAAATAAGAAACAAGATCGATGTAAAGATTCTTTATCAAGGAGATAATATAATATATAAATCACTAGAAACAAAAGATCATAAGAATACCGTTTCCTTAAGCATGTCATCTATACTGAATGTATAATCAGTCAATCTGTTGTTCTTCAAGACTTCATACCTATTAGGAGCGCAAGCATGAAATATGAATAAGCACGAAACTTGACAATAAAGTAAAGGTATATTGTGTTATTAAAATAAAGACAATAGACCATAAGCGTTGTTTAACTCAATAAAAATAAAACTGTTTATCTAACACCTCTTTTTGAAAATAGAAATTATAGTACAGCAAATTGTTATGGATTAAAAGTACTCATATTATTGGTACTTATAGCTTATAGCATAAGTATGTTGTAGCATTTGTGATAAACATAAGGAATCTTACTTGACAGCACCACATCCAAATGCTTCAGCAGCATGCTCAAGCTCTTTGCCTGTTAAGAAAAATAATGCAAGTCAAGTCATTTTTATATCAACCCATTAACCTATTAATGGATTTTGTATTGTGATAAGAAATCTAATTAAAAAAAACTGAAATAGGTCAAACGGCGAAAAGGCAATTTGAAAAAAAAAAAATTTGGTATACCTTTTCCAACTAGAGCTGCTTTACAGTGACTTTTAGCTTCGTCAAGCAATTGAACAAGACCAAATCCCTTAAAACCTTTAACTTGAACAAATCCGACATGACTTAACGGGTCACGACACTGATTCGTTACGCTGCACCCTACACTTTTAGCAGCCTGAATTGGGAGGGGGGAGGGGGGTCAATAAGTATTTATTTCAATTTCTTGATCCTATTTTAAAGATGTTATCATTGATGGTGTATAATAGTTACTTACAGTAATGCACATTTCAATTTTTTCTCGTTCGCCTACATCAGCCACATGGACTATCCGGTCTGCTTTTCCCATTTTAAGTGAATACCTATCATATACAGCCACAAAATTACAACATCTGCATATGAATCATTATAGAATAAATTTTAATATTAAATATTACAAATTATAATATTCAAGCGGTTTAAGAGTGGGTTTACCTGCAGCGCAAATAAAACCCGAAAAACAAGAATAATAACACTTATTAAAGGTCTGGTTCGGTCAAATATTAAAGGGTCAGAGCCTTTTCACAAAAATAAAATTTATTGCTAGCCAACTCGTATATGTTTATAAAAAAAAAGTCAGCATTTATTGCACGTAAACTAACCACAAAGCTGCGAAATCAACTAGAGGTAACTTTCGTCCTTCAATAACTATCGCCTCATCTCCTTCACTTTTTGTATTATAACACTCTTTCCTCAAAAACTTTCGAGTCTCGTGAGTGTAATAATCATGAAGTGTTTTACCCTGAAAAATAATGTAATTAATATACCAGGTATATTCCTATTTTATATAAAAATGGTGAAAAACATGACACCTCTTCTTTCACGCTAACTCCTAAACGTTGATATACTTTGCGGTGACGTTCTTGGCTTATCTTGCAGATTTGCTCCCAAGCAGATTTGTGCCTTTCATCCCAATCCTATTCCGAATTTCATTATTTTAAAAACATAACAGAAGTTAAGAAGACCAAGATAAAAAATTTAAATCACAAAACTGACTTGCACAGGCTGGGTTATCCCTCTGAATTCAGCATCTTCATCAAACCTCTTCTTCGATTCCTCATACAACACCTATCAATGAACCAGTTAAGAGAGAATGACAGAAATATATAAATAGCTAAAACCTCAGGATGCATTAGGTATCCTTGCACTTTCCAGAAACACTTTTCAGATAGCATCACGTGTGATTTAACTTTCACGAAATTGTGCTCACCTCAAGTTCTCCAATAGCTTGATCGTTAACTTCCCCATTAGGGAACATATCGATTAGGAACTCCGTCATCATCATTTTGGACTGCAAAAAACAAACAAAAGACATGTTTAGTGTATGGATTGCATCTCAGACAGGGTAGTGTGTGTGTGTGTGTGTAAAACAAGATTATACTCTAGAATAATAACAGGCTAAAAAAAAGCTTTGTTTACCATGTTAGACGCAGGTATAATATGGATTTAGTTTAACACACGTTTAAACAGCAAGACCAACAACACGTACCTCAATGTCGAGATAATCCCCATAATGGAATCTTTGGCGCACGCTAACCAAAGAAAACCGAAGCACGCGAGCTAACGTTTCTCCAATAATAGCGGATTGTACATGACCCATATGCATTTCCTTGGCTATATTTCGCGGCAAAATGTGTATAATTGCTGTTTCAGTAGGGAGTTTAGGTGCGCATGCGAATATATCATCCGTTACCATCCTAGAAATACTCTGCAGCGAAAAAAGGCGACAGATATTGAAGTAGACAAGAATTTTGGATCAGAATAGTAATGTGCATTTTAAAACAAAATACCTCAGCTATCCATGTCCCAGATAACTTAAACTTCAGAAAACCAGGACCACCTACGACACATCTTTCCAACATTTGAGCAGCTCGTGCATGATAAGCTATTTTATTTTTGATATCCTATAAAAAAAGGGACAAAAACTTGGTATATTTTTCAGAATCGTGGAGATTTCAGTCACAAGAAAATATTACCAGTCCGGCGTGTTTTGGTCCAAAGAAGTAATCGCTTCTTATTTCAGGCCATATGTCCAAGACGCTGGTGCTATTACCAAATGTAAATTTCTGAGTTAGTACTCATATGTCCAAGAAGAAAGTAAAAGGGCACAACTATGTATGAGAAAGAAAGCATATACCATAAGTAATCATATTCATCCCCTTCGGTGCAGGTAGAAACACTAACAGACATTCTACGATTAACCCCGAAAGAGGTATTCATTAGGAAGCCATATAGGTGCGAAAATTCTTTTTGAACGCTGTATCTACCATCTTCTTCCTGTGATGTATTACAATACAAAACCGTTACTCTTAACTGTTAACATATCCTCTAGTTTGCTTTATATATTAAGCTTCTTCAAAATCTATAGTTCACGTGTGAGTTGTGACAACAAAAGACAGCTAAAGATTTAGCTATGAGCATGATAATGTGTACGTTAATTATAGACTTACATCTTGTGTTACCGAGCTTAAGCATCTTTGAGAAAATCTGTGGAGTAACAAATAAGTAGATTAGCAGACTGAAGGGGACAAAAATAAAATGACAATTTAATTAGCATATCTTATTTTTGTAATTTTGACCAAATATCCCATGCAATACTAGATTGGCAGTTTGACCAATTCAACCAGTCCAATGGCTTTTGAAAGTTAGAATCTTTACTTTTCTATTTTTTCAATTATTTTGATAACTAGGTGGAATTGTCGTTTTACTTTGATTCACTGGTGATGCTAGTGTTAAATTAAAGTAAACTCACACTTGTGTCTCGGTTAGATCTGCACAGTAGGATCTTTTATCCAGTGTTGCTTCATCAACAAACGGTGGCAGCTTCCAGTCCACTTTCAGTTCTAAAGAGCAATCATTCCCATAAATGTGACAGACCCTGATGCCACCATCAGTTGGCACAAGGAATTCGTAAACACCGGACAAGATTATAGCCCCAGAGGTGGAGTCAGTTAAGTTTGCATCAATTATGAGGGAAAATTGAGCTGGTACAGACAACACAGATTGCACCAGGTTTATTTTGCCAGACTTAACCTCAGGTTGTTCGGTTTCAAAGAGCATTGCCTTGTAATCATCTAGTTCAGCAGTAGGAGAACAGCCATAATCAAAATTTCTTCCATAATAAGCCATTATTCTTCCAGCAACTTTTGTTTCCTCAGAAGGCGCATCAAATACTACTTCCAGAGCTGCGTCGACTGCATACTTTAATGCAAGGTAATACAACTTTAAATGGCCATCTCTACCGTTTAAAATATAAGAACACGAACCACCATTGGGTCTCTTGGCAAAATAATCTGAGAAGTTTATAACCGCAGAGTCGTTGCAAATTTCAAACGCATCATTGTATCTTCCAGGTGGTTTTCCAGAAGAAGAACAATAATCATCTAAAGTACGCACGTCAACCATCGCGTCAGTGGTAACATTAAGTTTTGCTGCGATCTTCACGGAGTCAGAGAACGGAATTGAAGGGTAACAAAGATAGTGTGGGGATAAAAATCCCAGTTTGGGGACAGCTAGAGGATCATTGAATTTATGGTTGAATATATTGAAAGGAGGTGACACGGGATCTAGAAAGGAACCAGCTGCCTGTATTATCCCAAACAGCTTATGACCACTACCCACCATCGTACCATGGGCAGTGCCTGTTGGAAGATAAAATACGTTGGGTCTTGGCCAGCCATCCTTGTAGATTCTACGAGCTTCTGCATCATCACCCATGTTATTATAGCTAAGAAAAACCTTACAGAGCACAAACCGAAACTTGGGAACATCCCCGAATGATGGCATCCTGTCGTGAACAAAGTTCAATAAGCAATACTACAAAATTACAATATTTAAATTGTGTTTTGAACGTTATAGCAAACTCACAATTGTTCCTCTGTTAGATCTGAAAAGTAGTATCCTTCATCCAGTTTTGGCAGCTTTAGACTGCTAGACACATTCGAGTAAATATTAATTTGGAAGACAAATTACATATAAACAAAAAAAAAAACAACTATTGGTTGATTGATACATAACTAATTAATGCTTACATTTCTTCTTCCTCAAAATCGGGTACTTTAGGACTTGATGTAGTTTCTCCTGGTTTGGTAAAGCTTTGTGGCACCTTTAATCTCCTAAATGCACTACAAAATTCATGACATTTGCTTACTAAATTAAATGTGAAAGAATAAGTAATAGAGGGGAGCAGTAAAAGTCTATTCTTACTCTTTTAGAGTAAGTAAAAGTATTTTCTAGTAATTTTTTACTAAAAAGAGTCACCAAAAGTTATTTTTATCAACTCCTACTCTTAAGAAAAAAAAAAGTAAGCAATAGAGGGGAGCACTAAAAGTCTCTTCTTACTCAAAAAAAGAGCAAGCAAAAGTGTAAAACTTTTAACGACTCTTTTTTAGTAGGAAAAAGGGTTTCTTTTGCTTACTCTTATATTCATTGCGTTTTAGTAAGGAAAAGTTATAGTGACTTAAATAATAGAATTACATATGAGCAAAAAACAACTATTGATTGACAGAATTAAAAACTTACAGTTCACATTCTCTTCTTGTTCTTTTGAGAAATTTGATACGCCTGAGAGTTTTGTAACGCGAACGTGATCCGGGAGAAAATAAATCCGATAAGTCACATAGGTCTCTCAAAGTGTATTGTGCCATTTCCTTCTTCAACTCATTTACGATGAACCAACTTTGTACAAAACAATACAATAATAGTGAATAACATTTGGAAGATAAATAAACAGTGGAATAAATTATTGATTGATAGAATTAATAACTTACTTTTGTAATTGGACAAGTTTTAGCAATGAGATAATGTGCTCTGTTTTTTTAAGCAAAGGTGGTGATCTTCTTTGCAAGTTACTCGCTATAAATTCTAGTTCGTCCATATGGTATAATTGATGGTAGTCGCTTTCCTTCCACTCGCTTTATGCAAAACAATTCGATCGATAATATTCAGAAGATAAATAAATAAAAGAATTACATATAAACAAGAAAGAAACTATTGATTGATAAATTAATAACTTACTCGTTTGCTCGTCCTCTGCTCAGGAGATAGAAGATACGGACACATGTTTTGTAATACAAAGGTGATCCTTTCTCCGTTGAAGTCAATATAAAACATAGGTCATCTATGGTTAGGTCATATATGGTGTATGTTGACGGAAATAGCATTTTCTTCTTGTGAAATAAGATACGGTGCTGTATTTTTTTGTACAAATCTGATCCTTCTTTTGATAATCCCAACATATATTGTAGCTCGTCCATATTGTAGATATTTTTATAAGCTTGTGCTACTTTATATGGCAACTTCTTTAACTCTAACCGACTTTGTACAAAACAATTAGATAATAGTTAATAATAATCAGAAGAGAAATAAATAATAGGATTATTACATATCAAAAAGAAAGAAAGAAAGGGGATTACGTGAAAATAAATAATTGGTCTTCGTAATCGAGTGCTTTAGTAGATGATCTAGTTCCTGGTATGGCATGTGCTTTACGAGTTGATGTAGTTCCTGGTTTGGCAAAGGGTGGTGGCGTGTTTAATTTCCTAGAGTCAAATCGAATAATATTAATTTGAAGCATAAATAATAAAATTACATATAACAACTATTGATTGGTATAATTAATAACTTACTCTTCTGCTTTGTTAACCCGCTGCCCTCCAATAACAGTTTTTGCAACTCGCGGCATCTTTATAAAATTAGGGTTTCGCCAGAGACGGCGGATGGATGATGATGATGATAAGTTTGCGTTTTCTCGATTTAGGGTCTTCTTATTTGGGTGGGTAGAGGTTTGTCTAAACAAGAAACATCACATTGCACCCAGGCCCAAAATAGTCCATGTGTAAATGGGTCAAAGGTCATCATCATTCTTCTCTTTTCTCATCTTCTAACATAAAAAAACTCTTATTATTTTTCCTAAGATTAAATATATCTTTACATTATATATATAAGAGGAGGGATATGCCACGTGTTAATCCACGTCAGCATGTCATCAACCCATGGGCCATATCACCGCCCACTAAACCTGATGAACCAAAACTCGATAATGTCATTCTCGATAATTCTCATTCATTCTCACAAATTTCTGAAACCCTAAGCAGTTAATCGCTTTACAAGAAACCTACGCACAATATCAGATTCATAAATATGAACTGATACTAATTTTATTCAAAATCATGAACCCTAATAATGATTTTCATTGATTTAACAAACATGGAAAAATGAGAAAACTTGCTAATTTGTCAGTTTAGTACGAATCTCAAGAGAGATCCATTGAAACAGATGTATTGTTGGGTGTCCTGATAAAGGTATCAATGCTTTTAAGTTCTCTTTTTTTTTTTATCAAAACCGTGTATTCATCTTCTCACAAGAATAAGATCACACAAAAAAGGTAATGCATCTTCTCAAAACCATGTATTCAATAACTGATGATGCCGGCTGATGCGATTTATTCAGAAAACCTCAAATATTCATCCCGCAATAGAACTCATCCTACTTCTTCAGTGATGATCATAGATGCTTTGGATAAAGGTATGAGTTAAAAACTGTTTTTTCTTAAAATTTAGAGATCTTTAATTTTTATTGTTTGACCCATTTTTTTTGTTTGACCCGTTTTTTTTGTTTGATTCAAGTTGCTATGTGTTTGATGATATCGTAAAGTGCTCAACGAATTGCCTCAAATAAAAGATAACAAAGTAATCCTTCTAGCTTGATTGAAAATTTATAAGGATTAAAAACATCATATGTTATGAATTCGCGCCCAGTTGCTGCAATCAGGTATGTGTTTTCGATTAAGCTTTGGTAATCAAAGTAATCTGGATTACTAAATTTTAGTGTTTTTTTCCATCAACACTGATTAGAGATATGTTATGCACAATTAATAATGATTGTGCCAAAATAAGCAATCTTGAACCCATTTTTATGTCAAGGGGTCGATTCAGGTTGTGTTGATCTCTAATAGGTGCGATGATTTAGACCTGCACCACGTGAAGCTGGATGTAGAACTAAAGCGCAAAAAGGATTAGTCATGTTCCACCATCATTACCAGATGAATAGGCTTTTTAGCGTTATGGATTTGGAAGATATGTAATTTAAGTAGTTGGATCCGAACAAGAAAGTACTCAGGTTGAACAATTACGATCTCGAGAAGTCAACTGATTTCCTTCGCGGCGTTTTAGATTGGGATCGGATGCTCGATGAGCTTGAGGAAATGGTGAGTGATTATGGTTTTATATAAGGTAAAGTTTCTGACTTGTCAAAACGCTACTTATTGACTTGCTCCTCGAAAGATTATCGATTTATTGTTGCCTCTTTTAATCATAATTATTTGCTCGAGAAGAACGAAGAGTACTTAAATTCCACTTTCCGAAGCATTTTATATCTCTGCTCAATTTTTGTGATCGTAATGTCTCTCTTTGTTATCTTTTATCTTCAATGAGGCAAATGGGGTTAAATAAAAAAGGTTAAAAATTCAGCTACAGATTGTTATTAATGTTCTACTTGAAAACATGGACTATTGTTGTAATTTTCTATAAAAATAAGAAAACAAATTGGATCAGGTCAACCCAACTAAACCTAATTTGACCCGTTATCCGCCTCACACTTGATACACGACTATAATCGCTTTAATTTGTACTTCGGCTCAAAATACGATATTTTGGAAATACTGCACTTGGACTTATATCATATTAACTGTTTATCATATACTGATGTAACCATCTATTTAGTAGATGGGTAACATTCCTACTTCCTTTGTTATGCATAGACTAACTCAACTGTTGCGGAAGCTGGATAATTATTTACTAAGATTACAGATTGCAATAAGTTTAAAATACACATGTTTTGGTTTACAGTTTTGGTTTCCGCCAAGGTTCTAACCTGATACTTCCCTACGTTCATAATACCATGAACATCTCGCTAAAATATATATGTTTCGACTGCAGTACACCCTGATGAAAGATCATGTCAATCTACGTTCCTCGAGAATGGTAATAGATCGACAAGTGATTCAGAGGCATCTCCTCAGTGACCGTGTAAATATTTTAAACCTTTGCACTCATTTATTGAAAATGTGATCTCAGTGACTATAATGCTGGTCATGTTGTTATTATAAATCGTTTAAAATTGCAGACAGATCCCAACTCAGAACTGATATACTGATTCGAACATAGAACTAAAGTAAAAAATTGAAGAATATGTGACGTCACAACAAAGGAAGCAACATGAAGGTCTGAGTATGCAAAGCAATTCGAAATCTCGCTTGGCACTAAAATAGGTTTTCATCTTAACTGTGTAATCTATTTAAACATTTGATACATTTATGGGTACTTTATTTTTAAATACCTTGGCTTCTTGCAACGATGA
The DNA here is from genome assembly GCA_025667525.1 of Glebionis coronaria. Taxonomy (NCBI): domain Eukaryota; kingdom Viridiplantae; phylum Streptophyta; class Magnoliopsida; order Asterales; family Asteraceae; genus Glebionis; species Glebionis coronaria. Next base: position 527,725,089 of record CM046875.1, on the reverse strand, counting down.
ATTATTTATGATCTTTGTGTTGCAGGGGTACTATCAACTGATATTTACAGTTTATGAGATGAAAATTCGAGGATTCTTTATAGTTTTCTCGATTCTAAAACGATAGGCGAGACACAATCTGCCTTTTACATAGCTTATGCTAGCCAATTGGAGTCGAAAAATACGATGAAAACTGCAAATGAAATATACGAGTGCAGGATTTCTAGGTATGATTCTGGACCTCTACAACTCAGACAAGTACTTTGTTTTAGTCATCGAAAAAAATGTTAAGCGCTTTTTAATTGCGTTTCTAATTATAGCTGGAAACCTCCTAGAATCATACCTAGATATCTGTAGAGGTCTAGGTAAATATAGTTTCTTTCAACCGTGGCAAGATGTTTGCATGTTTGTTACACAAGTAAACATGTAAATCACAAAAAGGATCACCAGATCTAAAAAGGATATAAAATTTAGTTTTATTTTGTAATGAATGATCGGAAAAACATGTTATCTAACAGAGGCGGCCGAAGTGGTTTCGGTCGTGGGATAAAAAATCACGCAGCATGTGGTTTTAACCATTGTTGAGATTGGTTGATTAGGTAATTTTCACTTCAAGTGACATGAAAAGATACTTATATACTTTTTCATGGGAACAAGTCAAAGGTTGGAATAACTTGAATGTCATCTTAAGTTGTATTATGTAAAAGATTTAGATTGTTATTGTAATACTATTATTTTATAATTATAATTAACGCGCCCCGTCTCAATTTGTACTAAACAATCACCGGTTTAAAACCGTTAGCCAATCTGTTCTACATGCCCGTGTTGAAAGTCTATATCCAAGTTTCCATTGTTTCCATGATGCACTTGTTAAATATTCTTATATCTTACAAGTATATGATGCTCTGACCATATATAGTTCAATAAATTCATATATTGTTAATTTCGCCCTCTCAGAAAGAAGCACCAAAATCGACTGGAAGGAAAAGCTCGTCTACACGAATTACTATGCGACGGGATCTTCTTCGTGGTTAGAAACTGATACTGGACTCCCCCATTAATAAGCTTGGAGAACTTACCAACAGGAGCAAAGAAACCAATGTAAATAATATAGCAAGCTCATCTGATGTGACTGAACATAAAGATTCACAAAGGGGAAGTAGTAACCCAAAGGTATATCAACATATATATTAGCACATTACTCACTCGTCCCCACCATATAAATAAACAGATCATATCCAACACGTTATCCAGTTCAGCTAGAAACTAAAATGGCGGTTACTGTGCAACTAAGACACATGAGCCGATAGACAGCCACAACTCTATTTACGAAAAATAAAACTTGAAATCAACGGATCCAAAACTGAGCAACACAGCTGTGAATACTATTTACTTTGATGTTCTCCAGTGATGCATCCATCTTTATTTTCCAGTTTTGTGCTTTGTCTTATCAGCTATACCATTCATCGGAGCATCATAAGTTTGTGAGATGGCATAATTAAAATCAGGTATGTGTCCTTTTTATCTTTTGTCGAATTTACATGTTATAAGTATAATCAGGTATGTGTCCTCTTTATCTTTTGTCGAATTTACATGTTCTTTGGTTAGTTATCGGTTATGATATGTATATTTTTATGTGATTGGAATATATTAGCTAAAATCGCATCCTGGGACGTATAAAGGATATGTTCCGATGGCTGACAATGAGTACTTGAAACGGATTTTCATGTATGTTATTTTATCTTCTTTTCTTTATCTGTCAAATTTTGTAATTTCCTTTTAGTGAAAATTAAAAATTTGTATTTCCGTTATATCCCTGTGAACCTGTGGTCAACATATCAAGGAGATCAAATCTAAGAAAACTATATTAGCCCTATTAAGCATCTTGCCACCCGTAGGCTGTAGGGCCATTTTGTCTCAAGACATGGTAGCGGCAAACCGTGTTCTCTATCATGGAAATATAAAGTTTGCTTGAGCGATTGGAATATACCAATTCAAATCACAACCTTACACAGATAGGAATTGTTTAATGTTATGACTCATCCGTAAAACAATTTATTGCTTACCACAAGAATGAAGTATGAGCATGGTTCATATAGTTTTACTATGTTATTTGGACAAAGAGAAAGATTAATTTATATATATAACCGATCAAATGATCAAAATAGTAGTGTCATGGTTTTTAAATTGATCATATGATGGTAAGATAACAGGAGGGATTAGGGAGTGTAACATTATAGACTATTTAAAATGTGCATGTGATAATGGTAGCTTAATGTATGTGTTGGTTTATATTGAGAAAATCACTATGGTTCTTATACAAAGCATTGTGGCTCTTTCATGATATTTATAGTTTGTCTTTTAGGCCTCATTTGATATAGATATCTCTTTAGGATAGTGCATTGTATTTGTATATAGGTTGTTAGTACCAGGCTGTTATTTATTCGGCAAGTGTGCACAAGAAGCAAAAGAAGTGGTAGTCAGATCATGGTGTAAGTTTTTAAATTTAAAAGTTAGTTCGACTAATCCATTAAATAACTTCTGCTGATTTACAGAATAAAACACTCATGTTTTTGTGCATATGTATTTCTTTCTCTATAGCTGCATGTGATAAGGGTTATAAGCAGATTGAAGGTGCTGTAGTCAAGTATCAAGAAATCAAATAGTAACGTACCTGTATTATTCTCGGTTTCTGACTTAGGATACACTACTTATTTGCAGTCGTTAACTCTCTTACTTGACACTTTCTGTTTTTTATAGGCTTTTTATTTGCACATTTTCTGATTTTGTTACCATATGAACTGCAATTAGAAGTCACTAAACTTATATAGCGACTTAATTTCAAACACTGCTACTGATATCAAAACACCGCAGTTTAGTCCCATTTATTAACCAGTCTTTCGTTTTAGACCTACACCTGCTATAGTAGTGATTACGAATGTGAAAAATGTGATTTCAATCCAATATAAGTAAGATGAAGGAGCAAATCTATCATGTACATAACTAAATAAATAATCTCAAACACCCCTTTGGAGTAGCAAGTTTTTGTTACGTATACTTTCAATACCACATATAAGTGTATCATGAAAAAAATTGTACTTGCTTTTCTAAGTGTTACAGTAAAGTTATATATGGTTAGACAAGTAGGACTTTGATGGATGTAATTTTCTTAAATCTTTACCATATATCTTACTTTTTCTATAGGTAATGTTATTTAACATTGTTACTGTAAAATGTCACCATGCCATAGATGGTGTCGATGGATTTCTAAATACCCGTTAACCAAAGCGATTTGAGTCTGCAAAGTTCAACATTGATCAAATAAATTGACATGTCCTTACTCCTTCATATGTGACATTGAATTTGTACTTTTGTTATCTGATAAAAAAAAGATCTAGAGGTAGCTTTCATTCTTGAGAAGTGCACATAATATGGGAGCCACTCCTACTACCCTTGACATATACAGGAAGCATGTACAATGTCACTACATGTGGTATCCTTTGTACTTTGTTTTGTAATTTTTAAAGTTGACACTTGAAGTATCTTCTAAGTATCCTTTGAACTTTGTTTTGGCAAGACATGAAATCGTCTGAACACACTACTTATCATTGTTGTTAGTATCATATCAAATACTGTGTTGGTCGATATATTTATTTGTATAATTGGCTTATTGATGTCCTGGAACATCAGAGACTTAATGTTGTAACTGCAAGACAAATACAAGATGTAGTTGATGATTGGCACTCTAAACACTCATTGTTGATGGATCTCAATTTCGTGATGAATAAATTGTATGTTTCTTTACTTGCACATATCTTAAAAAATCTTTTAGATGTGCGACTTTAAGATAACCAATGTTTTCAAAAAAACGGGTCATATTGACCTAGGTTTCATATTTTCGAAACCCCGCTCGACCCGCCGGGGCAACCCGGTTCTCGAGACCCGGTCGGGTTTCGATTTTTTTGAAAAAAAATATGAATTTTACGTATTTGCTACGGAATTTTATTTTTACATATTATATTGGTTTGTAAACATTAATATCTAAATATACGGGAATTTTTATGATTTTATATATAATTTTTGATAATTATTAAATATATATATATATAATATATTTTTTAAAAACCGTATTAACCCGGCTTGACCCGGTTCGACCAGAAACCCGGTGACTCGACCGGATCAATTTGAAACCCAGGTTTAAAAACATTGAAGATAACCCCGTTTTAATTTGCCAAGACATATAAAATTCAATTTAGTATCTTATACAAAAATATGGTGACCTTTTTACATGAAGCATACACCAAACAAATCGAATTTGTCAAATAAAAGTCAACCAATTGAAACATACAAGTTAAATGATACATATAAACTTTATGTTCTTTTTATAATAGTAGGGCCTATCATTCCTATAATTGTAATCAGTATAACTTAAAAAAATTGTAGTTGTAGATCAACCCACTTATGGGCATATAATATGCTATCTAAATTTAAGATTTAAAATGTGGGTGGTTACGACCAATGTGTTAAAACTCGGTTCGACTCGATTAAGTCAATCAGTTCGACCCAGCTGGGTCAATATATTCGATTTAGTCGAGTCAATCGGTTGGCCTGGTTCCCCCCGAAAAATGGGTCATTATAAACCGGTTTTCACATTTTCGAAATCCGCTTAGACCTATCGGGTTTAGGGTGATCGGGTCAACCCGGTTCTCGAAAGTTTCTTTTTTTTAATATTTTTTACAAATAAAGCATGTAAATTTTGCATATTTGTGACTGTAATTTTATTTTTACATATTATATTTGTTAATAAATACTTTATAAGTTTAATATATGAAAGATTTTTTCTATATAATTTTATTTTAATAGTTAAAAATATAATTTTATGTATTTTTTTTAAAAAGCCCACGGGGTTAACTTAGGTTGACCAAGTGACCGATTAGTCGATCGGACCGATTTTTAAAACAATGGTTACTATACTAATGAACTTTTAATCAACGTGTGTGGCTTTGTTAGTACATTTTAAAGATATGCTCGCTATTACTATATTAAGACAACGTGTTTGATGTATGAATATATTATGACGATTAACAAGAGATTTAATTAGTGTTTATTTTATTTTATCAAAAACAAGAAATATAGTAATAGTCATGCTGAGTAAACAACAAATACATGTTATGCCAACTAATAATTCATTTTCAAATTATTAAATACACAAATAAATATTTATAAAAAAAAACTTAAACAACAATCAAAAGTAAGAATCACCTGCTAAAAATTATCTACTTTTTAATTTTCATGATCATTATCTACTGTTTCCAGTATATTACATACAAAAAATATAAATAGACAATTGCCAAGTCATATTGCATCAATATAGAATATGGAGGCGTAGAATCAATGTGTAGTCATATTATGTCATACATTTTCAAGGGGTGGAGCATTATGGCTTAGCCATGTTAACACTTTGTGAAATTAAATTTTAGCAAATAAACAACCTCAACAAACTACGTGCTTCGATCTAAAAGCATCTCTAAATATATGCATAGTAAGATTTAAGGTAAAAGCTATAAATACATCATACATAAAGGCGACCAATCATGCTCATTTTGATAAATATGGGTAATTCATTTCCTATTTTCAAAAAAGGATAGACACTTTTTGCTTATTCATTATTATTGACGGACTAAACGGGCACACATGTAATAACTAAATGGGCTTAATGGGCGCCCATATAGAATACTAATTAAACTACTCGACGAATCTTTATATTTAATTTTTCATACCCGACTTTTAAACAAGTTTTTATATTTTTATTTTTACGTTTTTATATGTTTTGCCCCATTTTAGCTTGCTCCCGTTTAGCTCGCCGGTTTAGCCCGCACCCGTTTAACCCGTGTCCGGTTAGCCCGCCACCCGTTTTACCCGCCGCCCATTTTGCCCGTTGCCCGTGCCTGCACACCCGCCCGTTTTGCCACCTCTAATCATACACTATCCTTATATTATCCTTCTATGACCATTATATGTAATGGACTTTTTTTATATATGAAATACATTTTTGCCACATTAGATATTTGACCAAAAACCTTTATCTGACAATGTTGGACTATATTTGACAAGGACTTGCAATATCAGTCAATTTTGCAATGAAAATCATTTCCTAAATTAGTACTTTAATAAAAATTTGCCTAATTAGTCTAAATGCATTAAAATTATAAAAAATCATATAAATTATATAAAAATATAAAAATTTGAAAAAAATATTAACTTTCACTAAATTTATACAATTAAAGAAACAACAATAATTTTTTTATTTTTTTTAGAACGGCATATCTATCTCGACTGAAATCCGACCCCAGATTTATACTATCTATAACGGACAGGCTCCGGAACCCGAACCACTAGGAGATACTCGCGAAGAGAAACCTCTAGAACTCATAGCTTAGCACTAAGGAGGAGAATCATAAATTTTTGTCTATTTCAAGACTTGAAGACTTGAACCCTAGACCAAACCCCCTCTTCAAGCTCTAGAAAGAACCTTGGTGTCCAACTTCTATAAAGCAATAATAGAAGTACAAACCAATGACGGAGCTCATAAATTCTTATGAGTAACAAAAAAAGGTATTCTAAAAACATTAACATATTGTTGTACCATTTCACATTTAAAACGTGATAAAGACACGATAAAACAAGATGAGTGAAATATTTTTTTAAATTCGTCTGCTCAATTATATTCAAGTGTTATCACAATTACACTAATGACTCACTTTATTTTTCTATAAGTTACATGAAAACTTTCATTTGTTTTTTAATATTTTCATTTTGTGTTTAATATAATTGTCGTTATTTATTATTTACTTACGCCAAATTATATTTTTTCAAACTATAATATGGGCTCAATTTGATTTGCATTAGTTTACCAAATAAAAAAAAGATAAACGGAAATCAGAAGTCATACCCGTCCATCGGACGGGTTTTGCCACTAGTATATATATATATATATATATATATATATATATATATATATATATATATATATATATATATATATATATATATATATATATATATATATATATATATATATATATATATATATATATATATATATATATATATATATATATATATATATATATATATATATATATATATATATATATATATATATATATATATATATATATATATAGGGGAGAGTTAAAATAAAAAGACTTTTTTTGGTGAGAAGGATAAGAAGGATTTTTAGCCAATCATTTAAAATCAATGGATAAGATCAATCCATATTCCTAACTAACTAACTAACTAACCAACCACCAAAACACGATTTTAAAAAAGTCATCAAAAAATTCTGAAAAAATTCCAAATGGTTGGATTTGTTGGTGCCTAAAAAAGTTGTGAATAAACGTTTTTTAATTTTGAGTTTTTTTTACGTTTTTCTAATGCACAAAAAACAAAATTTGATGCACAAACACGTGAATTTTGGTGTACAAAATTTTTTCATTCAAAAAATTTTCAATTTATTATAGTTTGATGCGGAATCATATTTTAAAGCATAAAGTCAAAAGAAGTTGGGCATAAAAATGAATTCTTGATGCACAAAAAACTTAAAAAACATAAAAGAAAACGTTTTTGTGCATCCAAATTCCGTTTTTGTGCATTAAAAAAGCGTAAAAAACTTCAAATTAAAAAAACTTTTTTCACAAAAGTCTTTTGCACCAACATTCCCGATCTACTGGAATTTTTTCATAATTTTTGAAGAACTTTAAAAAAACACGTTTAGATGGTTAGTTAGTTAGTTAGTTTGTTAGGATTTAGATTTAATCTCATCCATTAATTTTAAATCAATGGCTGAAAATCCTTCTTATCCTTCTCACAAAAAAAATCTTTTTATTTGATCTTTCCCCTATATATATATATATATATATATATATATATATATATATATATATATATATATATATATATATATATATATATATATATATATATATATATATATATATATATATATATATATATATATATATACTACATTATAAAGGGTGTATCCCTTTGGTTGAAAGTTGAAAATGTTGAATGGTTGAAAAATATGGGTCACACTAATCTATATCTATACTACATTATAAATGGTGTATCCCTTTGGTTGAAAATTGAAAATGTTGAATGGTTGAAAAATGTGGGTCCCACTAATCTATATCTATATTACATTATAAAGGGTGTATCCCTTTGGTTGAAAGTTGAAAATGTTGAATGGTCGAAAAATGTGGGTCCCACTAATCTATATCTATACTACATTATAAAGGGTGTATCCCTTCGGTTGAAAGTTGAAAGTTGAAAATGTTGAATGCTTGAAAAATGTGGGTCCCACTAATCTATATCTATACAACATTATAAAGGGTGTATCCCTTTGGTTGAAAGTTGAAAATGTTGAATAGTTGAAAAATATGGGTCCCAGTAATCTATATCTATACTACATTATAAAGGGTGTATCCCTTTGGTTGAAAGTTGAAAATGTTGAATAGTTGAAAAATATGGGTCCCGCTAATCTATATCTATACTACATTATAAATGGTGTATCCCTTTGGTTGAAAGTTGAAAATGTTGAATGCTTGAAAAATGTGGGTCCCACTAATCTATATCTATATACTACATTATAAAGGGTGTATCCCTTTGGTTGAAAGTTGAAAATGTTGAATGCTTGAAAAATGTGGGTCCCACTAATCTATATCTATACTACATTATAAAGGGTGTATCCCTTGGTTGAAAGTTGAAAATGTTGAATGGTTGAAAAATGTGGGTCCCACTAATCTATATCTATACAACATTATAAAGGGTGTATCCCTTTGGTTGAAAGTTGAAAATGTTGAATAGTTAAAAAATATGGGTCACAGTAATCTATATCTATACTACATTATAAAGGGTGTATCCCTTTGGTTGAAAGTTGAAAATGTGAATGGTTGAAAAATATGGGTCACACTAATCTATATCTATAGTACATTATAAAGGGTGTATCCCTTTGGTTAAAAGTTGAAAATGTTGAATGGTTGAAAAATGTGGGTCCCACTAATCTATATCTATAATCTTTACTATCTTATAAAGGATGTATCCTTATGGTTGAAATGTTGAAAACATAGAATGGTTGAAAATGTGAGCCCTACTAAAAAGACAAAATTTATATACCATATAAAACATTTATCCCAATTGTTGAAAAGTTAATTTTTTTCAACATTTCATTTAAACAAGAAAAAATATTACAACTTCAATGTAAATCTTAAAGCTTTCACCATACGACTCATTCTGAAAATTAAAAGAGGTCCATTTTCAAAATTATCCTAAAGCCAGATTCATGAATCGATCTACATATTAAGAACTCATGGAATGTTATGAACGTTTCCATTTTTATTTTAAAAAGTTCATTTTGGATTTCAAGAAACATGTACCACAAAATGAGTCATTACGTCAATTATCCGCCGCCAGACATTCCGCCGCTATGCGCGGGTATTATAAAGGGTGTATCCCTTTGGTTGAAAGTTGAAAATGTTGAATGGTTGAAAAATGTGGGTCCCACTAATCTATATCTATAATACATTATAAAGGGTGTATCATTTGGTTGAAAGTTGAAAATGTTGAATGCTGGAAAAATATGGGTCCCACTAATGTATATTTATATTACATTATAAAGGGTGTATCCCTTTGGTTGAAAGTTGAAAATGTTGAATGCTTGAAAAATGTGGGTCCCACTAAAAACTACTACATGCAAATCTTATTCATTAAAAAAGATATAAACTTTGGTTAATTAAACAAATGTCACCCTTTCATCCAATTGAAATATACTTATAAGATATTTTGAATTATAACATGTTACAACGCTTTGCAATAAAAGTTTAATCTTTTGACGTTATATTTTGAACGTCACCGAAACACTTGCCACAATATCGCATCGTGTTAATTATCTGTTGCTAGACAATTTTCGCCGCTATGCGCGGGTACTCGTCTAGTATATATATATATATATATATATATAGAATTTGGATCAAGTAAGAACTTTTTATAATTGTAAAAGTAAGAACCCAATAGTTGGCTGACAAGTGGAACTGAATAATTAAGAACATTAAAAAATTTAAATTATAAACAGAAGGGTATTTTAGGAATTTTAAAGTTTTTTTCCAATAACCCTAATTACTAATCTTACATCCCTTCTCTCTCATAACAAACAGCGGACTCCATCTTCATCCTACAATAAGAATCTACCAATCCATTAAACTCTCCCTACAGACCCATAAAAAAACAACCAATGATCCATGGTTATTAATAACTTCTCCACCACCAATCTGTAACAAAAAGATAAAACAACAAACCCGTTTCACCCATCAAAAAAACAAAAAACCCAAAAAGGCTTCACCGATCCGTAATTGAAGTTGTTCATATAAGGAATCGTGTTTACGCAAGTGATGAAATATGTTGGGCCGCCGCTTATCCTTGTTGTCATTGGTATATCAGATACATAATCAGAATGCCACCACGGTGCTTGCTGCTGCTGTCTGTGGTACACAATATACATCGTGGTATGATACATCGTGGTGTCTGATGTGCTTTGTACCGTGGGTTTCGATATGGATTTGATTCATGTATGTATTTGCTACGCAAGTTTGTATATGAACTTCTTGTTATTCGGTTTCGATATATTCTTGATGGAAGTTTACATTGGGTTTCTATCTGTTTGTGAACATATTTGTACACAACTGCTGCAAATTGGTTTCGATCAGTTTATGTACCAGATCTGATACATAGTATGTTTGGTGTCATCAAGTAAGTATCAAGAACAAAAGAACTCTCTCAGATTTATATACACGATCTGATACACAAATCTTTATATGTATCGGATCTGTTTTATGTTTCAGAGTTAGGGTAAAACAAAAGATTCAGATGTACCGGAATCTGCCACGCTAGAGTTTACACCTCGTTGGAAAACTTTGATAGATCCACTGACCATCATTTTGCTTAGATTTGTTGTTGTGCCGTTATGTCGTCAGATTATTCCTGGTATGTGTTACACATAATCACGATGTACTAGGTATGTGGTGGTGGTGCGGTGTGTCGTTGATGTATCAGGTATGCGATGCGCAAAACCAACATGTATCTGATGTACCAGCAACATATGTTGTTGTTCGGTTTTCAATATGTGCATGAGTATATCAAGGACTAGTGGGGTTTGTAAAGATTTTTCACCGATTTGTTTTTGTTTTCGAGAATCAGTAGTTAATTAGATGGGATTCTGTTTGTTTTGAAGATTTGTTGTAGATTTGTAGTAGTGTATCATCCTTTTTTTAGATAAGCTTAGAGAAGTCCTAATCATAATTGTACGAGTGTATCAGTTGGATTGTTTTGGAAGGGATGTATTACTACTACTTTTGCTTATGTAAACATAATTTGTATTCTTAATGTATAAGGTCCATGTAGCAGTGTCCGTATTTTTTTTAATATGGATGTATTAAATAGTTGGTGAAACATGTATAAAAATAAAAAGTGTATCAATTACTACGGTATAAATTAACTATCAGGGAAAAATGTTGGTGAAAACAAATGTGTCAAAAATTAATTCAAAAAGTGTGATCAGGAATTCTCTAAAATACCCTTGAGACCTTATTCAATTAATAGTTTGTTACTCATTTATTGTTAATCTAATCTAACCTCAATAAGAAAATCCAACGGTGTACATTAGTTCTCATTTTAATAATTATAAAAAATCTCTCACATTAACCCTCCTCTCTCTCTCTCGCTATATATATATATATATATATATATATATATATATATATATATATATATATATATATATATATATATATCAACTATACTTGTTTATTTACATATTTTCTTACAATACACGTTTTAAATGCAGAATTACAATACAGTCTAAGCACGGTTTGGAAAAATATTCAAATATAAAAGTTTATTTGGGTATGTTTACGATTGCCCCTAAAATAAAACATATTATCGCGACTATAATTAAATAATCATCATTTTATCGGGCCATATGTATAAACTTTTAAGAACTATTTTTTTGTCTGAGAAAATCATACTATATATGATTTTTTCTTTTTAAATTATATATGATTTTCTGACATCGTATATGATTTTGAAACATCATATATGATTCGTGATATGAATCATATATAATTTTCTTAAATATAAAAAATTCGTCAAAAGTTTATACATGTACCCCTCTATAGAAATATAATTTAATGCTCGTTTTATGATGTATTTTTTTGTCGTTTGACGATTTATCGTTTGTGGGATATTTAATTATGAAAAATGTGGAAAGTGGGTTTGAGTTAATACAGTATGATTTGTTGATTGGATATATGTTAAAAGTTGAGGATCTTTTGCTAAGTGGTTGAAGTTTACAAAGTGCCAAGAGACTGACACGTCGCATCTTTCTTAATTTAATTAAAAAAAATTATTGAAGGGTATAATGGTCATTTTACACGCTTTTTTCACCAAACAATTTTAAACGCACATAACTTTTAAACGACAAACTTTTATGCAAAACTGATTTCACCATAATTCCTAAAATTTAATCCTCCTCAAAATGCTATAAATCTTGTCAAAAATTCCAAAACTTTATTTGTTACGTATTCAACTTTCTTGATGTTTTTGGCATTTTCGCTCTTATTTCTAACCATAAAAAATGTCTAATCATGAAAAAAATTAAACACGAAACTTATACAGTATGATTCACTCTCTAGCAAGAAATTTGAATCTCTCAATTACGATATAACATGAGTGAGATATCGTACGATAAAGTTGACGTTATAGTCATTTTTATTGTACACAATATGTTTGATGAAATGTCTAGCTTATGTTTTTTTGTTTTAATTGTGTTAAGAGCACTACTTTAGTAACACAATGCACCATTAATCATTTTATTGCAATTTTAACTATAAATTCGGAAAATATTAAATTCAAACTAAAAAATTTGGAAACCATAAAAGTTATTGATTCTCGGTCAATCCTTACTCGTGTTTATAAATAAATCAATTCCTATGTAATGTGAGTGATATATCGGAAATGATGTTTTAGTCATATTTGACGATGAAAACATGTTTTATGAACAATATGGATTATGATGAACATTTGTTAATACTAACGTTAAGTGTTTAAGAAAACTAACTAATGAACAAGAATTTTATATATGGATAAACATTTCTTTTATCGATGAACAAAGCTTAATGTTGATGAACAACATTTTTTAATTGATGAACAAAGATGTAAATTGATGTTGTAATCTCGTCAATTAGTTAGTCGTGTTCATCGATCAGTATTATTCATCACTACATGTTGTTCATAAGTATTCATTAGTATAATTTGAAGAACTTCTGAACCAACACTAGTTGATTTATAAGCCCAACTACTAATGAACAAACACTAGTTGACTTACAAGCCCAACTACTGATGAACTAAATAGTCTTGTTCATCAGTTTATCACTCTTGTTGATGAACTGATGAGCAACAGTTTCTGATAGTCAAAATCATGGCTGATAAAGTGATCCATTGAAATATACTTGGATGCGGCAATGACAGCAGCAGTTAATGGAAGTACTACTGGAGTTTGATCACCTAGAGCCGTCGATTTCATTGCCTTGAAGAGTTCATTTGTATGATACTCGCACTCATCTTTGCTGATCTTCATATGAATTCTATTATTCAACCAAATTAGTTTAGTACAAATTCAGAGTTAATCCATAAATGGTTTTTATCAAAATCACAAAGAACATGAACATAAGGAATCATAGCACCAAAACTATGTGAACCGACATTCATAATTAGGTTCTAATTCGATTTAGTTTTAGAAATCCTCAATTATGAAAGTAAGAACCCTAAAACAAATTGATTGAAAATGAGTGAAGATACTTAAATTAATTGATGTTAGATGAATGTTGAGTGAAACCATTGTCTTGAAACCAATTAATTTGAGTGATTGTAAGCTTTTTAAAACTTGTCAATGATGGTTTTATTAAAAACCCATCGCCACCAAGAAAAAGAAAGAGTGGGTGTTTTTGAAATAGTATTATTTGAAATAATTAACAAATGTCTTTTTCTTAACTTGTGCTAAAAAGATGATTGCATGCATCTTTTTACACACTTTTGATATTTGTTTTCAAAACTTATGTGATACCTATTTGAATCTTGAGTGTATGTCAATGTAAAAGCACTTGTTGTTGGTTTTCATCGACTAGTCAGACCTAGGGTGAATTCTATACCAAAGGCGAATTTTGCCATAGGTCGGTTCTATGCCAATTTTTGCATACTTTACATTGGTACGACTTAAATCGAGTTCATGGTCAGATTCGGAACCCGGGGCATAATATGAGATGAAACATACTCGTGACTTTATTATTTGATGAACAAGTTTGCTTGAGATGTCCATTGGCAATCGTAAAAGTTGTAAGGACATTCCATTCAAACACTTTTCAACAATAAAATTCATGAATTGTCTCATAAGTTTTAAGAGTTGCACTTGCAATGTAATTAACGCTAGACGTTTAACTTTTGCCCTAGTTATTACTCCCTCCGTCCCATATTAATAGTCCAGTGTTGACTTTTCCGGTCTTAATTTTATAACTTTGACCTCAAGTATCTTCGATTGTGTTATATGATACTTGATGAAAATTATACCAATGAAAATACATTTGAAACGTAGTCCATTTATATATTTTGCATCAAGTATCACATAACACAAATAAGATATTTAAAGTCAAAGTTTCCAACGAATGACAGAACTTGACCCGACGGGAGATTGGGAACGACGGGGGGCTCGAGCCCTCGATAATCCGAGGACCGCCACGGGGAAGAGTCCTTAGAAAGGCTACTTTCCCTTTTTTCCGATCTAGATCAGGGCGGAAGAGGGTCTGAGGCGTTCATCAAATTAAGGGGTAAGGGTTTCCGGAGGGAGACCCCCCCCCCCCCCTCCTTAGAAGGCTCTGGCACATAGGTCAGAATACCGGAAATAGAGCTCTTTGAAACTGAAAGGGGTATTCCCCCTTATATATAGCCCAAAAGAAATAGAATCATGGAATTCTCTCCGAGAGCTGCTGAAAGGGGTATTCCCCCTTATATATAGCCCAAAAGAAATAGAATCATGGAATTCTCTCCCGAGCTCTATCTCTTTCATTCCCCTCCTTAACAGACGAGCTCTTACTATTATCATAGAGAAGAGAGCCTAGAATTGCCCACTTGAATAGAGGTTACAGCCTACTGTAATACAGGATACATCACCTACCGATCCTCATATGGTATCAACTCTATCTTGAAAAGCTGGTAGTCTTTCTACGGAACGCTCCTAGGCAAACGACTTCTTTCAACGAAAGGATCCAAGTCTAACTTCTCTTACGATATTCTCGACCTAAAGTCCAACACTCGAACAGGACATGAATGGGATGAGGTCTCTTTTACTTCAGTCTCGAGAGCATATTCCATAGGAGTATGGTAAAACAGGCTATAGCTCAATTGTGTAACCGAATAGGATGTCTCCACCTTATCCATCAGTCCCAAGGATCCGAGAGAATAGATAAGCCTAGGCAACAGAAAGAGAATGAAAGGGATATGAGATGAGTGAGATGTATCCCGACAAGGTGAAAGCCATTCAGGAGATGCCGATCCCACGAACTAACTGAGAAAGAAGTTCACGGATTACGAGAACAGATATTCAGCACTAGGATGGGCGACGGAGGGTTAGATGGTCAAACCTCCTAATAATGAGTTGGAGGACAAGTAGGATCTTAGTCTTATTAGTAATTAATTGAGTAGTTAATTCTATTAAGAATTTAATTATTAAAAATACTAAATTGAACTTTCTATGTTTCGATTGATTGTTTTATTGCAACATAAGTCGTAAACTAAAGTTGTTTTCATATAAAAGACAAACATAAGTTTCTTTTCGTGGTAAGAAGAGAGAGGGTTACTCCTACCTCTTTTTATTAGTTGACAAGAATAAGATAATATTATAATCGAATCATTACCTATTATATTTAAACACACTTTTAATATTTCATTATCCTAATCTAATTCAGAAATCATTGAAATAAACATATTTTGTGTATCTAGAGTATTTTTGTTTAAACCGCAAAAAGTAAAAAATTTACTAACACTTCGCTAGTTACCTTTCTTCGACTTATGTTATTCCTTAAAGTGTTAAATATTCTTGTGGCTATGTAGCGATAAAAGAGGTATTGTTAAAAGCATAAAGTTCCATAAGACAATAAGGGAGCTAAGGTTTCTAAAATTGAAATGATGCCAGATGTTGTTTTCAATCTTCGAAGAGGAAACAGAATTAGAGGTTAGGAGAGGTTAGGGAAACTGAAGTCAACTATGTGACTTCCTAAGATAATGTTAATAGAAACGATGGTAAAGATCTTGGAGAAAATTGGAGGGGAAAGATAAGACTCAAATGAAAATGAAATGAGTAGTTTTTCCCCCAAATGATATGATAATGTTTCCTCTACTATACAGATATAAAAGAGAAAAATTAAGAAAATATGACGTGTACAATTTTACGGGTGTTAACAGGTTTCAAAAAATAAAAAAGAAATTCTAAGGGTGATAATAGTCAGTTTAAGTAGAGTTTGGTAGATAATAATGGCATTTTCTTAACTAAGTTGCCTATCATGGGTCTTTTTTGAAAGTTCATGGACTATTTATTGACTTAACCCTTTAGACATTGATAACTTGAAAGAACAGTCCTTAAATCTTTTTTTGTGCAGGAGTTGAAGGCCACTTGATCTACTTATTATAGGATACTCAGAAAAACTAGAGGCGAAAATATAATCAAGTGCATACGGCTGCAATAATCATACATTTGGGTTACAATGATAATCTACTAATCATAAAATGTTTCTGAAATGATCACTTGATAGTAGAAAATTTGAAGTTGTAGATAGGAGTGATCCCAAGAAGATAAAAGGACACCACAATTACCATTTCCGTTGCCTCAAATAACAAAGATTTAATTTTATCGTCAGGCCGAAGTACCTGCAAAAAATTTCAAAGCTACATGAAGTCCTTACAAAAAAACTCACCAGATTTGCCTGTTTACATATCAAATAAACTTTCAGAAAGTTAAATCTAGTTTAGGATGGGATTTGAATTCAATAATGTATGAGAAACAGCGTATATGTAAGTTAACATACCAGGCAGCTGCCAGAGTATAATCCGTTAAACTTTTCGCATAAAACAAAAAGGAAATCACACAAGATATGTGGTGCAAGAACTCTGGAAACCTCTCCAAGAACCTAAAAAGGAAAGTTGAATTATTAATATACTTCACACAATCAGATTCGGCTAAAGTATTTATGAAGGACCACTTCAGACAAACTACATAATGTCAAGGGTGCAAAATGTATACTAACATAAAATTGTGAGGATGTGGACTTAGTCTGAGATGTGATCCCATATGACTCGATTCTCAAGAGATTTTCAGGCTTAAAATACTCATGTTATACCTAATCTGTATATTAGCTAAACAATAAGAGTCCCCCACAGGTTCCTGGACCATTTAGCATTGTATATATGCATCATGTTTGGTAAAATAATTTTAAAAAATGAAATCTAGAAAAGGTCTTGCAGATGCCATGTTTTCTTTTTAACAATTGTTGAGTTAGGAGGTAAAGATTTCAAATTTATTTATTTAAAAAGGCTAGAGCGTGTGGTGGATTTCCAATCATGATCTTACCTCAGTAAACCGGAGTAAATGTAATCCCAACTGACGTTCTCTACCGTCCTTCAAGGTTAAAAGGTCCTTCCGTGCGTCGAGTTCCTGTTGCAAACAATCATAATATATATAATATATTCTACAAATATGAATCTTATATCAAACATACTAGAACATCTTAAAAAAACAGCCGGACCAACTAGATCTTAACATATGGAATTGTTAGCTTTAAGGTAAGTTACGTGTGGAATTTATTCAGAACATGCGGATTAAAAGGTTCACATGAACAGGCATACATGGTGTATACGTCTATACGTATCTTTTTGTGTGTATGAAATAATATCAAGACGAAAAGAAATTCTTACCGCTAAATCCGAAATGATTTCAGGTTTCCGCAAACTTGAACGAATTTGAGCAAGCGTTTTTTGCAGATATACCACAGTATTACCCTATTTATCAATGAATGTAAGCAAATAAGAAACAAGATCGATGTAAAGATTCTTTATCAAGGAGATAATATAATATATAAATCACTAGAAACAAAAGATCATAAGAATACCGTTTCCTTAAGCATGTCATCTATACTGAATGTATAATCAGTCAATCTGTTGTTCTTCAAGACTTCATACCTATTAGGAGCGCAAGCATGAAATATGAATAAGCACGAAACTTGACAATAAAGTAAAGGTATATTGTGTTATTAAAATAAAGACAATAGACCATAAGCGTTGTTTAACTCAATAAAAATAAAACTGTTTATCTAACACCTCTTTTTGAAAATAGAAATTATAGTACAGCAAATTGTTATGGATTAAAAGTACTCATATTATTGGTACTTATAGCTTATAGCATAAGTATGTTGTAGCATTTGTGATAAACATAAGGAATCTTACTTGACAGCACCACATCCAAATGCTTCAGCAGCATGCTCAAGCTCTTTGCCTGTTAAGAAAAATAATGCAAGTCAAGTCATTTTTATATCAACCCATTAACCTATTAATGGATTTTGTATTGTGATAAGAAATCTAATTAAAAAAAACTGAAATAGGTCAAACGGCGAAAAGGCAATTTGAAAAAAAAAAAATTTGGTATACCTTTTCCAACTAGAGCTGCTTTACAGTGACTTTTAGCTTCGTCAAGCAATTGAACAAGACCAAATCCCTTAAAACCTTTAACTTGAACAAATCCGACATGACTTAACGGGTCACGACACTGATTCGTTACGCTGCACCCTACACTTTTAGCAGCCTGAATTGGGAGGGGGGAGGGGGGTCAATAAGTATTTATTTCAATTTCTTGATCCTATTTTAAAGATGTTATCATTGATGGTGTATAATAGTTACTTACAGTAATGCACATTTCAATTTTTTCTCGTTCGCCTACATCAGCCACATGGACTATCCGGTCTGCTTTTCCCATTTTAAGTGAATACCTATCATATACAGCCACAAAATTACAACATCTGCATATGAATCATTATAGAATAAATTTTAATATTAAATATTACAAATTATAATATTCAAGCGGTTTAAGAGTGGGTTTACCTGCAGCGCAAATAAAACCCGAAAAACAAGAATAATAACACTTATTAAAGGTCTGGTTCGGTCAAATATTAAAGGGTCAGAGCCTTTTCACAAAAATAAAATTTATTGCTAGCCAACTCGTATATGTTTATAAAAAAAAAGTCAGCATTTATTGCACGTAAACTAACCACAAAGCTGCGAAATCAACTAGAGGTAACTTTCGTCCTTCAATAACTATCGCCTCATCTCCTTCACTTTTTGTATTATAACACTCTTTCCTCAAAAACTTTCGAGTCTCGTGAGTGTAATAATCATGAAGTGTTTTACCCTGAAAAATAATGTAATTAATATACCAGGTATATTCCTATTTTATATAAAAATGGTGAAAAACATGACACCTCTTCTTTCACGCTAACTCCTAAACGTTGATATACTTTGCGGTGACGTTCTTGGCTTATCTTGCAGATTTGCTCCCAAGCAGATTTGTGCCTTTCATCCCAATCCTATTCCGAATTTCATTATTTTAAAAACATAACAGAAGTTAAGAAGACCAAGATAAAAAATTTAAATCACAAAACTGACTTGCACAGGCTGGGTTATCCCTCTGAATTCAGCATCTTCATCAAACCTCTTCTTCGATTCCTCATACAACACCTATCAATGAACCAGTTAAGAGAGAATGACAGAAATATATAAATAGCTAAAACCTCAGGATGCATTAGGTATCCTTGCACTTTCCAGAAACACTTTTCAGATAGCATCACGTGTGATTTAACTTTCACGAAATTGTGCTCACCTCAAGTTCTCCAATAGCTTGATCGTTAACTTCCCCATTAGGGAACATATCGATTAGGAACTCCGTCATCATCATTTTGGACTGCAAAAAACAAACAAAAGACATGTTTAGTGTATGGATTGCATCTCAGACAGGGTAGTGTGTGTGTGTGTGTGTAAAACAAGATTATACTCTAGAATAATAACAGGCTAAAAAAAAGCTTTGTTTACCATGTTAGACGCAGGTATAATATGGATTTAGTTTAACACACGTTTAAACAGCAAGACCAACAACACGTACCTCAATGTCGAGATAATCCCCATAATGGAATCTTTGGCGCACGCTAACCAAAGAAAACCGAAGCACGCGAGCTAACGTTTCTCCAATAATAGCGGATTGTACATGACCCATATGCATTTCCTTGGCTATATTTCGCGGCAAAATGTGTATAATTGCTGTTTCAGTAGGGAGTTTAGGTGCGCATGCGAATATATCATCCGTTACCATCCTAGAAATACTCTGCAGCGAAAAAAGGCGACAGATATTGAAGTAGACAAGAATTTTGGATCAGAATAGTAATGTGCATTTTAAAACAAAATACCTCAGCTATCCATGTCCCAGATAACTTAAACTTCAGAAAACCAGGACCACCTACGACACATCTTTCCAACATTTGAGCAGCTCGTGCATGATAAGCTATTTTATTTTTGATATCCTATAAAAAAAGGGACAAAAACTTGGTATATTTTTCAGAATCGTGGAGATTTCAGTCACAAGAAAATATTACCAGTCCGGCGTGTTTTGGTCCAAAGAAGTAATCGCTTCTTATTTCAGGCCATATGTCCAAGACGCTGGTGCTATTACCAAATGTAAATTTCTGAGTTAGTACTCATATGTCCAAGAAGAAAGTAAAAGGGCACAACTATGTATGAGAAAGAAAGCATATACCATAAGTAATCATATTCATCCCCTTCGGTGCAGGTAGAAACACTAACAGACATTCTACGATTAACCCCGAAAGAGGTATTCATTAGGAAGCCATATAGGTGCGAAAATTCTTTTTGAACGCTGTATCTACCATCTTCTTCCTGTGATGTATTACAATACAAAACCGTTACTCTTAACTGTTAACATATCCTCTAGTTTGCTTTATATATTAAGCTTCTTCAAAATCTATAGTTCACGTGTGAGTTGTGACAACAAAAGACAGCTAAAGATTTAGCTATGAGCATGATAATGTGTACGTTAATTATAGACTTACATCTTGTGTTACCGAGCTTAAGCATCTTTGAGAAAATCTGTGGAGTAACAAATAAGTAGATTAGCAGACTGAAGGGGACAAAAATAAAATGACAATTTAATTAGCATATCTTATTTTTGTAATTTTGACCAAATATCCCATGCAATACTAGATTGGCAGTTTGACCAATTCAACCAGTCCAATGGCTTTTGAAAGTTAGAATCTTTACTTTTCTATTTTTTCAATTATTTTGATAACTAGGTGGAATTGTCGTTTTACTTTGATTCACTGGTGATGCTAGTGTTAAATTAAAGTAAACTCACACTTGTGTCTCGGTTAGATCTGCACAGTAGGATCTTTTATCCAGTGTTGCTTCATCAACAAACGGTGGCAGCTTCCAGTCCACTTTCAGTTCTAAAGAGCAATCATTCCCATAAATGTGACAGACCCTGATGCCACCATCAGTTGGCACAAGGAATTCGTAAACACCGGACAAGATTATAGCCCCAGAGGTGGAGTCAGTTAAGTTTGCATCAATTATGAGGGAAAATTGAGCTGGTACAGACAACACAGATTGCACCAGGTTTATTTTGCCAGACTTAACCTCAGGTTGTTCGGTTTCAAAGAGCATTGCCTTGTAATCATCTAGTTCAGCAGTAGGAGAACAGCCATAATCAAAATTTCTTCCATAATAAGCCATTATTCTTCCAGCAACTTTTGTTTCCTCAGAAGGCGCATCAAATACTACTTCCAGAGCTGCGTCGACTGCATACTTTAATGCAAGGTAATACAACTTTAAATGGCCATCTCTACCGTTTAAAATATAAGAACACGAACCACCATTGGGTCTCTTGGCAAAATAATCTGAGAAGTTTATAACCGCAGAGTCGTTGCAAATTTCAAACGCATCATTGTATCTTCCAGGTGGTTTTCCAGAAGAAGAACAATAATCATCTAAAGTACGCACGTCAACCATCGCGTCAGTGGTAACATTAAGTTTTGCTGCGATCTTCACGGAGTCAGAGAACGGAATTGAAGGGTAACAAAGATAGTGTGGGGATAAAAATCCCAGTTTGGGGACAGCTAGAGGATCATTGAATTTATGGTTGAATATATTGAAAGGAGGTGACACGGGATCTAGAAAGGAACCAGCTGCCTGTATTATCCCAAACAGCTTATGACCACTACCCACCATCGTACCATGGGCAGTGCCTGTTGGAAGATAAAATACGTTGGGTCTTGGCCAGCCATCCTTGTAGATTCTACGAGCTTCTGCATCATCACCCATGTTATTATAGCTAAGAAAAACCTTACAGAGCACAAACCGAAACTTGGGAACATCCCCGAATGATGGCATCCTGTCGTGAACAAAGTTCAATAAGCAATACTACAAAATTACAATATTTAAATTGTGTTTTGAACGTTATAGCAAACTCACAATTGTTCCTCTGTTAGATCTGAAAAGTAGTATCCTTCATCCAGTTTTGGCAGCTTTAGACTGCTAGACACATTCGAGTAAATATTAATTTGGAAGACAAATTACATATAAACAAAAAAAAAAACAACTATTGGTTGATTGATACATAACTAATTAATGCTTACATTTCTTCTTCCTCAAAATCGGGTACTTTAGGACTTGATGTAGTTTCTCCTGGTTTGGTAAAGCTTTGGGGCACCTTTAATCTCCTAAATGCACTACAAAATTCATGACATTTGCTTACTAAATTAAATGTGAAAGAATAAGTAATAGAGGGGAGCAGTAAAAGTCTATTCTTACTCTTTTAGAGTAAGTAAAAGTATTTTCTAGTAATTTTTTACTAAAAAGAGTCACCAAAAGTTATTTTTATCAACTCCTACTCTTAAGAAAAAAAAAAGTAAGCAATAGAGGGGAGCACTAAAAGTCTCTTCTTACTCAAAAAAAGAGCAAGCAAAAGTGTAAAACTTTTAACGACTCTTTTTTAGTAGGAAAAAGGGTTTCTTTTGCTTACTCTTATATTCATTGCGTTTTAGTAAGGAAAAGTTATAGTGACTTAAATAATAGAATTACATATGAGCAAAAAACAACTATTGATTGACAGAATTAAAAACTTACAGTTCACATTCTCTTCTTGTTCTTTTGAGAAATTTGATACGCCTGAGAGTTTTGTAACGCGAACGTGATCCGGGAGAAAATAAATCCGATAAGTCACATAGGTCTCTCAAAGTGTATTGTGCCATTTCCTTCTTCAACTCATTTACGATGAACCAACTTTGTACAAAACAATACAATAATAGTGAATAACATTTGGAAGATAAATAAACAGTGGAATAAATTATTGATTGATAGAATTAATAACTTACTTTTGTAATTGGACAAGTTTTAGCAATGAGATAATGTGCTCTGTTTTTTTAAGCAAAGGTGGTGATCTTCTTTGCAAGTTACTCGCTATAAATTCTAGTTCGTCCATATGGTATAATTGATGGTAGTCGCTTTCCTTCCACTCGCTTTATGCAAAACAATTCGATCGATAATATTCAGAAGATAAATAAATAAAAGAATTACATATAAACAAGAAAGAAACTATTGATTGATAAATTAATAACTTACTCGTTTGCTCGTCCTCTGCTCAGGAGATAGAAGATACGGACACATGTTTTGTAATACAAAGGTGATCCTTTCTCCGTTGAAGTCAATATAAAACATAGGTCATCTATGGTTAGGTCATATATGGTGTATGTTGACGGAAATAGCATTTTCTTCTTGTGAAATAAGATACGGTGCTGTATTTTTTTGTACAAATCTGATCCTTCTTTTGATAATCCCAACATATATTGTAGCTCGTCCATATTGTAGATATTTTTATAAGCTTGTGCTACTTTATATGGCAACTTCTTTAACTCTAACCGACTTTGTACAAAACAATTAGATAATAGTTAATAATAATCAGAAGAGAAATAAATAATAGGATTATTACATATCAAAAAGAAAGAAAGAAAGGGGATTACGTGAAAATAAATAATTGGTCTTCGTAATCGAGTGCTTTAGTAGATGATCTAGTTCCTGGTATGGCATGTGCTTTACGAGTTGATGTAGTTCCTGGTTTGGCAAAGGGTGGTGGCGTGTTTAATTTCCTAGAGTCAAATCGAATAATATTAATTTGAAGCATAAATAATAAAATTACATATAACAACTATTGATTGGTATAATTAATAACTTACTCTTCTGCTTTGTTAACCCGCTGCCCTCCAATAACAGTTTTTGCAACTCGCGGCATCTTTATAAAATTAGGGTTTCGCCAGAGACGGCGGATGGATGATGATGATGATAAGTTTGCGTTTTCTCGATTTAGGGTCTTCTTATTTGGGTGGGTAGAGGTTTGTCTAAACAAGAAACATCACATTGCACCCAGGCCCAAAATAGTCCATGTGTAAATGGGTCAAAGGTCATCATCATTCTTCTCTTTTCTCATCTTCTAACATAAAAAAACTCTTATTATTTTTCCTAAGATTAAATATATCTTTACATTATATATATAAGAGGAGGGATATGCCACGTGTTAATCCACGTCAGCATGTCATCAACCCATGGGCCATATCACCGCCCACTAAACCTGATGAACCAAAACTCGATAATGTCATTCTCGATAATTCTCATTCATTCTCACAAATTTCTGAAACCCTAAGCAGTTAATCGCTTTACAAGAAACCTACGCACAATATCAGATTCATAAATATGAACTGATACTAATTTTATTCAAAATCATGAACCCTAATAATGATTTTCATTGATTTAACAAACATGGAAAAATGAGAAAACTTGCTAATTTGTCAGTTTAGTACGAATCTCAAGAGAGATCCATTGAAACAGATGTATTGTTGGGTGTCCTGATAAAGGTATCAATGCTTTTAAGTTCTCTTTTTTTTTTTATCAAAACCGTGTATTCATCTTCTCACAAGAATAAGATCACACAAAAAAGGTAATGCATCTTCTCAAAACCATGTATTCAATAACTGATGATGCCGGCTGATGCGATTTATTCAGAAAACCTCAAATATTCATCCCGCAATAGAACTCATCCTACTTCTTCAGTGATGATCATAGATGCTTTGGATAAAGGTATGAGTTAAAAACTGTTTTTTCTTAAAATTTAGAGATCTTTAATTTTTATTGTTTGACCCATTTTTTTTGTTTGACCCGTTTTTTTTGTTTGATTCAAGTTGCTATGTGTTTGATGATATCGTAAAGTGCTCAACGAATTGCCTCAAATAAAAGATAACAAAGTAATCCTTCTAGCTTGATTGAAAATTTATAAGGATTAAAAACATCATATGTTATGAATTCGCGCCCAGTTGCTGCAATCAGGTATGTGTTTTCGATTAAGCTTTGGTAATCAAAGTAATCTGGATTACTAAATTTTAGTGTTTTTTTCCATCAACACTGATTAGAGATATGTTATGCACAATTAATAATGATTGTGCCAAAATAAGCAATCTTGAACCCATTTTTATGTCAAGGGGTCGATTCAGGTTGTGTTGATCTCTAATAGGTGCGATGATTTAGACCTGCACCACGTGAAGCTGGATGTAGAACTAAAGCGCAAAAAGGATTAGTCATGTTCCACCATCATTACCAGATGAATAGGCTTTTTAGCGTTATGGATTTGGAAGATATGTAATTTAAGTAGTTGGATCCGAACAAGAAAGTACTCAGGTTGAACAATTACGATCTCGATAAGTCAACTGATTTCCTTCGCGGCGTTTCAGATTGGGATCGGATGCTCGATGAGCTTGAGGAAATGGTGAGTGATTATGGTTTTATATAAGGTAAAGTTTCTGACTGGTCAAAACGCTACTTATTGACTTGCTCCTCGAAAGATTATCGATTTATTGTTGCCTCTTTTAATCATAATTATTTGCTCGAGAAGAACGAAGAGTACTTAAATTCCACTTTCCGAAGCATTTTATATCTCTGCTCAACTTTTGTGATCGTAATGTCTCTCTTTGTTATCTTTTATCTTCAATGAGGCAAATGGGGTTAAATAAAAAAGGTTAAAAATTCAGCTACATATTGTTATTAATGTTCTACTTGAAAACATGGACTATTGTTGTAATTTTCTATAAAAATAAGAAAACAAATTGGATCAGGTCAACCCAACTAAACCTAATTTGACCCGTTATCCGCCTCACACTTGATACACGACTATAATCGCTTTAATTTGTACTTCGGCTCAAAATACGATATTTTGGAAATACTGCACTTGGACTTATATCATATTAACTGTTTATCATATACTGATGTAACCATCTATTTAGTAGATGGGTAACATTCCTACTTCCTTTGTTATGCATAGACTAACTCAACTGTTGCAGAAGCTGGATAATTATTTACTAAGATTACAGATTGCAATAAGTTAAAAATACACATGTTTTGGTTTACAGTTTTGGTTTCCGCCAAGGTTCTAACCTGATACTTCCCTACGTTCATAATACCATGAACATCTCGCTAAAATATATATGTTTCGACTGCAGTACACCCTGATGAAAGATCATGTCAATCTACGTTCCTCGAGAATGGTAATAGATCGACAAGTTATTCAGAGGCATCTCCTCAGTGACCGTGTAAATATTTTAAACCTTTGCACTCATTTATTGAAAATGTGATCTCAGTGACTATAATGCTGGTCATGTTGTTATTATAAATCGTTTAAAATTGCAGACAGATCCCAACTCAGAACTGATATACTGATTCGAACATAGAACTAAAGTAAAAAATTGAAGAATATGTGACGTCACAACAAAGGAAGCAACATGAAGGTCTGAGTATGCAAAGCAATTCGAAATCTCGCTTGGCACTAAAATAGGTTTTCATCTTAACTGTGTAATCTATTTAAACATTTGATACATTTATGGGTACTTTATTTTTAAATACCTTGGCTTCTTGCAACGATGAATTATTTATGATCTTTGTGTTGCAGGGGTACTATCAACTGATATTTACAGTTTATGAGATGAAAATTCGAGGATTCTTTATAGTTTTCTCGATTCTAAAACGATAGGCGAGACACAATCTGCCTTTTACATAGCTTATGCTAGCCAATTGGAGTCGAAAAATACGATGAAAACTGCAAATGAAATATACGAGTGCAGGATTTAGATTTAATCTCATCCATTAATTTTAAATCAATGGCTGAAAATCCTTCTTATCCTTCTCACAAAAAAAAAGTCTTTTTATTTGATCTTTCCCCTATATATATATATATATATATATATATATATATATATACTACATTATAAAGGGTGTATCCCTTTGGTTGAAAGTTGAAAATGTTGAATGGTTGAAAAATATGGGTCACACTAATCTATATCTATACTACATTATAAATGGTGTATCCCTTTGGTTGAAAGTTGAAAATGTTGAATGGTTGAAAAATGTGGGTCCCACTAATCTATATCTATATTACATTATAAAGGGTGTATCCCTTTGGTTGAAAGTTGAAATGTTGAATGGTCGAAAAATGTGGGTCCCACTAATCTATATCTATACTACATTATAAAGGGTGTATCCCTTCGGTTGAAAGTTGAAAGTTGAAAATGTTGAATGGTTGAAAAATGTGGGTCCCACTAATCCATATCTATATTACATTATAAAGGGTGTATCCCTTTGGTTGAAAGTTGAAAATGTTGAATGGTCGAAAAATGTGGGTCCCACTAATCTATATCTATACTACATTATAAAGGGTGTATCCCTTCGGTTGAAAGTTGAAAGTTGAAAATGTTGAATGGTTGAAAAATGTGGGTCCCACTAATCTATATCTATATTACATTATAAAGGGTGTATCCCTTTGGTTGAAAGTTGAAAATGTTGAATGGTCGAAAAATGTGGGTCCCACTAATCTATATCTATATTACATTATAAAGGGTGTATCCCTTTGGTTGAAAGTTGAAAATGTTGAATGGTCGAAAAATGTGGGTCCCACTAATCTATATCTATACTACATTATAAAGGGTGTATCCCTTCGGTTGAAAGTTGAAAGTTGAAAATGTTGAATGGTTGAAAAATGTGGGTCCCACTAATCTATATCTATATTACATTATAAAGTGTGTATCCCTTTGGTTGAAAGTTGAAAATGTTGAATGGTCGAAAAATGTGGGTCCCACTAATCTATATCTATACTACATTATAAAGGGTGTATCCCTTCGGTTGAAAGTTGAAAGTTGAAAATGTTGAATAGTTGAAAAATGTGGGTCCCACTAATCTATATCTATATTACATTATAAAGGGTGTATCCCTTTGGTTGAAAGTTGAAAATGTTGAATGGTCGAAAAATGTGGGTCCCACTAATCTATATCTATATTACATTATAAAGGGTGTATCCCTTTGGTTGAAAGTTAAAAATGTTGAATGGTCGAAAAATGTGGGTCTCACTAATCTATATCTATACTACATTATAAAGGGTGTATCCCTTCGGTTGAAAGTTGAAAGTTGAAAATGTTGAATGGTTGAAAAATGTGGGTCCCACTAATCTATATCTATATTACATTATAAAGGGTGTATCCCTTTGGTTGAAAGTTGAAAATGTTGAATGGTCGAAAAATGTGGGTCCCACTAATCTATATCTATACTACATTATAAAGGGTGTATCCCTTCGGTTGAAAGTTGAAAGTTGAAAATGTTGAATGGTTGAAAAATATGGGTCCCACTAATCTATATCTATACAACATTATAAAGGGTGTATCCCTTTGGTTGAAAGTTGAAAATGTTGAATAGTTGAAAAATATGGGTCCCAGTAATCTATATCTATACTACATTATAAAGGGTGTATCCCTTTGGTTGAAAGTTGAAAATGTTGAATAGTTGAAAAATATGGGTCCTGCTAATCTATATCTATACTACATTATAAAGGGTGTATCCCTTTGGTTGAAAGTTGAAAATGTTGAATGCTTGAAAAATGTGGGTCCCACTAATCTATATCTATATACTACATTATAAAGGGTGTATCCCTTTGGTTGAAAGTTGAAAATGTTGAATGCTTGAAAAATGTGGGTCCCACTAATCTATATCTATACTACATTATAAAGGGTGTATCCCTTGGTTGAAAGTTGAAAATGTTGAATGGTTAAAAAATGTGGGTCCCACTAATCTATATTTATACAACATTATAAAGGGTGTATATCTTTGGTTGAAAGTTGAAAATGTTGAATAGTTGAAAAATATGGGTCACAGTAATCTATATCTATACTACATTATAAAGGGTGTATCCCTTTGGTTGAAAGTTGAAAATGTGAATGGTTGAAAAATATGGGTCACACTAATCTATATCTATAGTACATTATAAAGGGTGTATCCCTTTGGTTAAAAGTTGAAAATGTTGAATGGTTGAAAAATGTGAGTCCCACTAATCTATATCTATAATCTTTACTATATTATAAAGGATGTATCCTTATGGTTGAAATGTTGAAAACATAGAATGGTTGAAAATGTGAGCCCTACTAAAAAGACAAAATTTATATACCATATAAAACATTTATCCCAATTGTTGAAAAGTTAATTTTTTTCAACATTTCATCTAAACAAGAAAAAATATTACAACTTCAATGTAAATCTTAAAGCTTTCACCATACGACTCATTCTGAAAATTAAAAGAGGTCCATTTTCAAAATTATCCTAAAGCCAGATTCATGAATCGATCTACATATTAAGAACTCATGGAATGTTATGAACGTTTCTATTTTTATTTTAAAAAGTTCATTTTGGATTTCAAGAAACATGTACCACAAAATGAGTCATTACGTCAATTATCCGCCGCTAGACATTCCGCCGAAACACTTGCCACAATATCGCATCGTGTTAATTATCTGTTGCTAGACAATTTTCGCCGCTATGTGCGGGTACTCGTCTAGATATATATATATATATATATATATATATATATATATATATATATATGTATATATATATATATATATATATATATATATATATATATATATATATATATATATATATATATATATATATATATATATATATATATATATATATCAACTATACTTGTTTATTTACATATTTTCTTACAATACACGTTTTAAATGCAGAATTACAATACAGTCTAAGCACGGTTTGGAAAAATATTCAAATATAAAAGTTTATTTGGGTATGTTTACGATTGCCCCTAAAATAAAACATATTATCGCGACTATAATTAAATAATCATCATTTTATCGGGCCATATGTATAAACTTTTAAGAACTATTTTTTTGTCTGAGAAAATCATACTATATATGATTTTTTCTTTTTAAATTATATATGATTTTCTGACATCGTATATGATTTTGAAAAATCATATATGATTCGTGATATGAATCATATATAATTTTCTTAAATATAAAAAATTCGTCAAAAGTTTATACATGTACCCCTCTATAGAAATATAATTTAATGCTCGTTTTATGATGTATTTTTTTGTCGTTTGACGATTTATCGTTTGTGGGATATTTAATTATGAAAAATGTGGAAAGTGGGTTTGAGTTAATACAGTATGATTTGTTGATTGGATATATGTTAAAAGTTGAGGATCTTTTGCTAAGTGGTTGAAGTTTACAAAGTGCCAAGAGACTGACACGTCGCATCTTTCTTAATTTAATTAAAAAAAATTATTGAAGGGTATAATGGTCATTTTACACGCTTTTTTCACCAAACAATTTTAAACGC
The DNA here is from genome assembly GCA_025667525.1 of Glebionis coronaria. Taxonomy (NCBI): domain Eukaryota; kingdom Viridiplantae; phylum Streptophyta; class Magnoliopsida; order Asterales; family Asteraceae; genus Glebionis; species Glebionis coronaria. The sequence continues at coordinate 527,694,174 of CM046875.1, read as the reverse complement.
ACATAACTTTTAAACGACAAACTTTTATGCAAAACTGATTTCACCATAATTCCTAAAATTTAATCCTCCTCAAAATGCTATAAATCTTGTCAAAAATTCCAAAACTTTATTTGTTACGTATTCAACTTTCTTGATGTTTTTGGCATTTTCGCTCTTATTTCTAACCATAAAAAATGTCTAATCATGAAAAAAATTAAACACGAAACTTACAGTATGATTCACTCTCTAGCAAGAAATTTGAATCTCTCAATTACGATATAACATGAGTGAGATATCGTACGATAAAGTTGACGTTATAGTCATTTTTATTGTACACAATGTGTTTGATGAAATGTCTAGCTTATGTTTTTTTTGTTTTAATTGTGTTAAGAGCACTACTTTAGTAACACAATGCACCATTAATCATTTTATTGCAATTTTAACTATAAATTCGGAAAATATTAAATTCAAACTAAAAAATTTGGAAACCATAAAAGTTATTGATTCTCGGTCAATCCTTACTCGTGTTTATAAATAAATCAATTCCTATGTAATGTGAGTGATATATCGGAAATGATGTTTTAGTCATATTTGACGATGAAAACATGTTTTATGAACAATATGGATTATGATGAACATTTGTTAATACTAACGTTAAGTGTTTAAGAAAACTAACTAATGAACAAGAATTTTATATATGGATAAACATTTCTTTTATCGATGAACAAAGCTTAATGTTGATGAACAACATTTTTTAATTGATGAACAAAGATGTAAATTGATGTTGTAATCTCGTCAATTAGTTAGTCGTGTTCATCGATCAGTATTATTCATCACTACATGTTGTTCATAAGTATTCATTAGTTTAATTTGAAGAACTTCTGAACCAACACTAGTTGATTTATAAGCCCAACTACTAATGAACAAACACTAGTTGACTTACAAGCCCAACTACTGATGAACTAGATAGTCTTGTTCATCAGTTTATCACTCTTGTTGATGAACTGATGAGCAACAGTTTCTGATAGTCAAAATCATGGCTGATAAAGTGATCCATTGAAATATACTTGGATGCGGCAATGACATCAGCAGTTAATGGAAGTACTACTGGAGTTTGATCACCTAGAGCCGTCGATTTCATTGCCTTGAAGAGTTCATTTGTATGATACTCGCACTCATCTTTGCTGATCTTCATATGAATTCTATTATTCAACCAAATTAGTTTAGTACAAATTCAGAGTTAATCCATAAATGGTTTTTATCAAAATCACAAAGAACATGAACATAAGGAATCATAGCACCAAAACTATGTGAACCGACATTCATAATTAGGTTCTAATTCGATTTAGTTTTAGAAATCCTCAATTATGAAAGTAAGAACCCTAAAACAAATTGATTGAAAATGAGTGAAGATACTTAAATTAATTGATGTTAGATGAATATTGAGTGAAACCATTGTCTTGAAACCAATTAATTTAAGTGATTGTAAGCTTTTTAAAACTTGTCAAAGATGGTTTTATTGAAAACCCATCGCCACCAAGAAAAAGAAAGAGTGGGTGTTTTTGAAATAGTATTATTTGAAATAGTTAACAAATGTCTTTTTCTTAACTTGTGCTAAAAAGATGATTGCATGCATCTTTTTACACACTTTTGATATTTGTTTTCAAAACTTATGTGATACCTATTTGAATCTTGAGTGTATGTCAATGTAAAAGCACTTGTTGTTGGTTTTCATCGACTAGTCAGACCTAGGGTGAATTCTATACCAAAGGCGAATTTTGCCATAGGTCGGTTCTATGCCAATTTTTGCATACTTTACATTGGTATGACTTAAATCGAGTTCATGGTCAGATTCGGAACCCGGGGCATAATATGAGATGAAACATACTCGTGACTTTATTATTTGATGAACAAGTTTGCTTGAGATGTCCATTGGCAATCGTAAAAGTTGTAAGGACATTCCATTCAAACACTTTTCAACAATAAAATTCATGAATTGTCTCATAAGTTTTAAGAGTTGCACTTGCAATGTAATTAACGCTAGATGCTTAACTTTTGCCCTAGTTATTACTCCCTCCGTCCCATATTAATAGTCCAGTGTTGACTTTTCCGGTCTTAATTTTATAACTTTGACCTCAAGTATCTTCGATTGTGTTATATGATACTTGATGAAAATTATACCAATGAAAATACATTTGAAACGTAGTCCATTTATATATTTTGCATCAAGTATCACATAACACAAATAAGATATTTAAAGTCAAAGTTTCCAACGAATGACAGAACTTGACCCGACGGGAGATTGGGAACGACGGGGGGCTCGAGCCCTCGATAATCCGAGGACCGCCACGGGGAAGAGTCCTTAGAAAGGCTACTTTCCCTTTTTTCCGATCTGGATCAGGGCGGAAGAGGGTCTGAAGCGTTCATCAAATTAAGGGGTAAGGGTTTCCGGAGGGAGACCCCCCCCCCCCTCCTTAGAAGGCTCTGGCACATAGGTCAGAATACCGGAAATAGAGCTCTTTGAAACTGAAAGGGGTATTCCCCCTTATATATAGCCCAAAAGAAATAGAATCATGGAATTCTCTCTGAGAGCTGCTGAAAGGGGTATTCCCCCTTATATATAGCCCAAAAGAAATAGAATCATGGAATTCTCTCCCGAGCTCTATCTCTTTCATTCCCCTCCTTAACAGACGAGCTCTTACTATTATCATAGAGGAGAGAGCCTAGAATTGCCCACTTGAATAGAGGTTACAGCCTACTGTAATACAGGATACATCACCTACCGATCCTCATATGGTATCAACTCTATCTTGAAAAGCTGGTAGTCTTTCTACGGAACGCTCCTAGGCAAACGACTTCTTTCAACGAAAGGATCCAAGTCTAACTTCTCTTACGATATTCTCGACCTAAAGTCCAACACTCGAAAGTTGAAAATGTTGAATGGTTGAAAAATGTGGGTCCCACTAATCTATATCTATATTACATTATAAAGGGTGTATCCCTTTGGTTGAAAGTTGAAAATGTTGAATAGTTGAAAAATGTGGGTCCCACTAATCTATATCTATACTACATTATAAAGGGTGTATCCCTTCGGTTGAAAGTTGAAAATGTTGAATGGTTGAAAAATGTGGGTCCCACTAATCTATATCTATACAACATTATAAAGGGTGTATCCCTTTGGTTGAAAGTTGAAAATGTTGAATAGTTGAAAAATATGGGTCCCAGTAATCTATATCTATACTACATTATAAAGGGTGTATCCCTTTGGTTGAAAGTTGAAAATGTTGAATAGTTGAAAAATATGGGTCCCGCTAATCTATATCTATACTACATTATAAAGGGTGTATCCATTTGGTTGAAAGTTAAAAATGTTGAATGCTTGAAAAATGTGGGTCCCACTAATCTATATATATACTACATTATAAAGGGTGTATCCCTTTGGTTGAAAGTTGAAAATGTTGAATGCTTGAAAAATGTGAGTCCCACTAATATATATCTATACTACATTATAAAGGGTGTATCCCTTGGTTGAAAGTTGAAAATGTTGAATGGTTGAAAAATGTGGGTCCCACTAATCTATATCTATACAACATTATAAAGGGTGTATCCCTTTGGTTGAAAGTTGAAAATGTTGAATAGTTGAAAAATATGGGTCCCAGTAATCTATATCTATACTACATTATAAAGAGTGTATCCGTTGGTTGAAAGTTGAAAATGTTGAATAGTTGAAAAATATGGGTCCCACTAATCTATATCTATACTACATTATAAAGGGTGTATCCCTTTGGTTGAAAGTTGAAAATGTTGAATGCTTGAAAAATGTAGGTCCCACTAATCTATATCTATACTACATTATAAAGGGTGTATCCATTTGGTTGAAAGTTGAAAATGTTGAATGGTTGAAAAATATGGGTCACACTAATCTATATCTATACTACATTATAAATGGTGTATCCCTTTGGTTGAAAGTTGAAAATGTTGAATGGTTAAAAAATGTGGGTCCCACTAATCTATATCTATATTACATTATAAAGGGTGTATCCCTTTGGTTGAAAGTTGAAAATGTTGAATAGTTGAAAAATATGGGTCCCAGTAATCTATATCTATACTACATTATAAAGGGTGTATCCCTTGGGTTGAAAGTTGAAAATGTTGAATGCTTGAAAAATGTGGGTCCCACTAATCTATATCTATATTACATTATAAAGGGTGTATCCCTTTGGTTGAAAGTTGAAAATGTTGAATGGTTGAAAAATGTGGGTCCTACTAATCTATATCTATACTACATTATAAAGGGTGTATCCCTTTGGTTGAAAGTTGAAAATGTTGAATAGTTGAAAAATATAGGTCCCACTAATCTATATCTATACTACATTATAAAGGGTGTATCCCTATGGTTGAAAGTTGAAAATGTTGAATGCTGGAAAAATGTGGGTCCCACTAATGTATATTTATATTACATTATAAAGGGTGTATCCGTTTGGTTGAAAGTTGAAAATATTGAATAGTTGAAAAATATGGGTCCCACTAATCTATATCTATACTACATTATAAAAGGTGTATCCCTTTGGTTGAAAGTTGAAAATGTTGAATGGTTGAAAAATGTGGGTCCCACTAATCTATATCTATATTATATTATAAAGGGTGTATCCCTTTGGTTGAAAGTTGAAAATGTTGAATAGTTGAAAAATGTGGGTCCCACTAATCTATATCTATATACTACATTATAAAGGGTGTATCCGTTGGTTGAAAGTTGAAAATGTTGAATAGTTGAAAAATATGGGTCCCACTAATTTATATCTATACTACATTATAAAGGGTGTATCCCTTTGGTTGAAAGTTGAAAATATTGAATGGTTGAAAAATGTGGGTCCCACTAATCTATATCTATACTACATTATAAAAGGTGTATCCCTTTGGTTGAAAGTTGAAAATGTTGAATAGTTGAAAAATATGGGTCCCACTAATCTATATATCTATACTACATTATAAAGGGTGTATCTCTTTGGTTCAAAGTTGAAAATGTTGAATGGTTGAAAAATGTGGGTCCCACTAATCTATATCTATACTACATTATAAAGGGTGTATCCCTTCGGTTGAAAGTTGAAAGTTGAAAATATTGAATGGTTGAAAAATATGGGTCCCACTAATCTATATCTATACTACATTATAAAGGGTGTATCCCTTGGTTGAAAGTTGAAAATGTTGAATGGTTGAAAAATGTGGGTCCCACTAATCTATATCTATACAACATTATAAAGGGTGTATCCCTTTGGTTGAAAGTTGAAAATATTGAATAGTTGAAAAATATGGGTCCTAGTAATCTATATCTATACTACATTATAAAGGGTGTATCCCTTTGGTTAAAAGTTGAAAATGTTGAATGGTTGAAAAATATGGGTCACACTAATCTATATCTATAGTACATTATAAAGGGTGTATCCCTTTGGTTAAAAGTTGAAAATGTTGAATGGTTGAAAAATGTGGGTCCCACTAATCTATATCTATAATTTTTACTATCTTATAAAGGATGTATCCTTATGGTTAAAATGTTGAAAACATAGAATGGTTGAAAATGTGAGCCCTACTAAAAAGACAAAATTTATATACCATATAAAACATTTATCCCAATTGTTGAAAAGTTAATTTTTTCCAACATTTCATCTAAACAAGAAAAAATATTACAACTTCAATGTAAATCTTAAAGCTTTCACCATACGACTCATTCTGAAAATTAAAAGAGGTCCATTTTCAAAATTATCCTAAAGCCAGATTCATGAATCGATCTACATATTAAGAAACATGTACCACAAAATGAGTCATTACGTCAATTATCCGCCGCTAGACATTCCGCCGCTATGCGCGGGTATTATAAAGGGTGTATCCCTTTGGTTGAAAGTTGAAAATGTTGAATGGTTGAAAAATGTGGGTCCCACTAATCTATATCTATAATACATTATAAAGGGTGTATCCTTTGGTTGAAAGTTGAAAATGTTGAATGCTGGAAAAATATGGGTCCCACTAATGTATATTTATATTACATTATAAAGGGTGTATCCCTTTGGTTGAAAGTTGAAAATGTTGAATGCTTGAAAAATGTGGGTCCCACTAAAAACTACTACATGCAAATATTATTCATTAAAAAAGATATAAACTTTGGTTAATTAAACAAATGTCACCCTTTCATCCAATTGAAATATACTTATAAGATATTTTGAATTATAACATGTTACAATGCTTTGCAATAAAAGTTTAATCTTTTGACGTTATATTTTGAACGTCACCGAAACACTTACCACAATATCGCATCGTGTTAATTATTTGTTGCTAGACAATTTCCGCCGCTATGCGCGGGTACTCGTCTAGTATATATATATATATATATATATATATATATATATATATATATATATATATATATATATATATATATATATATATATATATATATATATATATATATATATATATATATATATATATATATATATATATATATATATATATATATATATATATATATATATATATATATATATATATATATATATATATATATATATATATATATATATATATATATATATATATATATATATATATCAACTATACTTGTTTATTTACATATTTTCTTACAATACACGTTTTAAATGCAGAATTACAATACAGTCTAAGCACGGTTTGGAAAAATATTCAAATATAAAAGTTTATTTGGGTATGTTTACGATTGCCCCTAAAATAAAACATATTATCGCGACTATAATTAAATAAACATCATTTTATCGGGCCATATGTATAAACTTTTAAGAACTATTTTTTTGTCTGAGAAAATCATACTATATATGATTTTTTCTTTTTAAATTATATATGATTTTCTGACATCGTATATGATTTTGAAAAATCATATATGATTCGTGATATGAATCATATATAATTTTCTTAAATATAAAAAATTCGTCAAAAGTTTATACATGTACCCCTCTATAGAAATATAATTTAATGCTCGTTTTATGATGTATTTTTTTGTCGTTTGACGATTTATCGTTTGTGGGATATTTAATTATGAAAAATGTGGAAAGTGGGTTTGAGTTAATACAGTATGATTTGTTGATCGGAT